>OZ020606.1:38084583-38684583 GCA_963971545.1 Philophylla caesio | reverse complement strand
CGGCCAGCTTAGGTACCCTGTCAAACGCCAAGTTATCCTGTCAAAAGCAACTGTCAAATAAGATATCTCACTTGTTGTTATACACAATGGTATAGAGTTCACTTGTATTTAACGCGTTTAACGATTGTTCACTTATTTTTTTTGTTTTTAACACTTTTTAGCCGCGGAGATGTTTGTCTGTTGATGACGATAAGCGAATAAAACGACATTCGCTGCCGGTGCTGCCACTCGTTTTTGCTGGTTGCATTGCCAACTGGGGGTGTGTTCGGTGCTGTCAAATTTGGCTCGCAAGGACCATGTTTAACAATATAAAATCTCTCTTTATTTCTCAAATTTTCTTACTTTAAGTGTATTTTACTTTATAATCCATTTTATGTATTACTAAGGCTCACAGAGCTAAACAAAAACTTATAATTCAAAGCGCACAGCGCGTAATGGTTAATTAATTAATTAATAATAGATGAAAATGATACTTCAAGGCGCAAAGCGCGTGGTCATTGATATTTTATAAAAAAAGGAAAAATTATTGGCTTAGCTCGAAGTGAAGGAGGGCGATCCCACGGCGCACAGTGGGGCAGAATGACCTAAAAGTTGGCATCAACTAAACGGCTTAAGCTAGGAAGTTGGAAATTGGTACCCTGATTCCTCTTACTAAAGTAAGTATGTGTACCAAATTTCAGAATATTGCGCTTACAACCGAAGTTTTTAGACTGTATCAGATTTACCTGAACCGTTCATATAGTGATTGGTGGCGACTGCTTTATTTTTTATTTTATTTTATTTCAATAATAACAATTAAACTATAAAATTAATTTAAAGAATACAAAAGAAATTATTTTAACAAAATAAACAAATTATTTGAAAGTAACTTAGGAAGTATTTAGTTGCTATTGCTACTTTCATCACTAGACCAATTTTCGTTTTGTTGACCGTCATCATCGTAAATATCATCATATTCTTCATCGTTAATAGGAATAAGTGGACATATCAATAATTCCAATACTTCAGTTGGTAACTTTTGGTTATTAGTTCTTTTGAATTTTCTCTTTGAACTTATTACCGGATCAGACCTTAGCATAAATGAATTGAATATGTCAATATTAGTTTCCACACGGCCGCATTTTCTTGAATGGTGTTCGCGATATCTTTTAAAATCCTTGTTGCAAGCCTCTTGTGCTTCTTCCGATAATTGGCCGATTGGTAGTAAAGCGTGAGAAATTATTTCAGGGCCATGTATTAAAAACTTATGCATTGTTGGAGGCATACGATACCAAAGGTATTTATCCACAAAGTACCTAGCAGTGTCCTGGCAATACTTCGTGAACTTTTCAACATTTATTTCATGTCCGCTGGCTACAGTTATTAATATATTGTGCAATCTTTTAATCAAAGTTAAATCCAATTTTGTAATTTCGGCCGAAACCTCTGCCTCCCTAAAGAATCGTCGCGCTGTGTTGCCATCATTAGAATTTCCAAACCCTGGCTTTGGAACATCAACAATCAAACCGCAGCGTTTTTTAAATTCGTTTTGTATTCGTTTTTTATTTTCAGCAACAATATTTTTTCCCAAGTCATTTCGAACTTGCCATTTTTCTACTGGCAGTTTATAAGACAGATGCAAAAGACACTCAAAGAATCTTATCCATCCGTGCAATATTGATAGTCCAAAGCTTAAGTTATCTGTATGTATTTCTCGTTTCACCATTTTGTCAATATTGTTAAAATCTTTTGATGTTGCACTACAAATGTAGCACTTTTGAGTGGATGTCGTCTGGGTTATCGCATTACAAACTTTCCCATCCACCATAGTAAAAAGTAAAGCGTGCTCAACTTCAATAGATTTTCCATCACATATCGTTTTAGATTTTTTAAGATTTCCAATCTCTTCAGTAACTCTGTTTTTCTCCGCTATTGAAACTTCAGAGGATTCCTTAATAAATTCAATTTTCAAAGGCCTGCAATAGCGCGTCGAAGATGGAGCAGGATTTTGCCAAACAACTTTTTCGCCCAACACAATACGAATAGGCACAATACTAGTTATGAAAACAGCAGAATCAGAAGTAGTGTAAATCCTTTGCGGGAATGGAATCTATTACAGTCCTCTGTGCAATAATCAGACGACATATTGTGTGGTCCAGTAAGGATTGTAAAGTTGCACAGAAAAGCGTATTAGTTGCCTTGATGTGTTCTTTGGAAGGATAACATTTCTTTTTTTCTTCCTGTATTACTTTATAGGAAGGAAATTTATCCCGAGCAGCCAATCTTATTATATTGTACTGATTCCTTGTCAACTTGGCATCTACCACGACAGCCAAAGCATCTTCACCTGACAAACAAGTACTTTCGTAATGGCCTGATGAAGTTTTTGAACACATATTTGCGCTATCATAATTCTGAGATAAGCTTTTCATCAAAAGTTTTGATGCCTTCACTTCACCCGATTCCCTTAATTTCATTTGAGTAGCATAACTCAGGACATCAACTGGCGTAGATTCCCTCAAATCTTTTGTTTTCATTCGTTTGGTACGCTCTGAGCTTTCTTCAAAAGATCTCTCAGGCCGACCACCTTTTCGGCTTGAATTTTTCATAAAACAAATTGAGCAATCCAGCCATGTTTTATTAATTTCATTAAAAACTTCTATTTTTCGGTACGATTTGTTCCAACGAAGTTTAAATTCAGACTTCAGGCGGTTCAATGTTTTATTCAATTCTTCTTTAGTCACTTGCTGAAATTTGGTTTGTTTTTCCAATTCAGTTTTTAAAAAAATAAACTTTCATCAGTTGTGATTTTTTCACAACAAAATATTATTTGAATGAGCTCCCTACGATTGACAAAAATTGTTTTTGAACTAACACCTGAAATGAAAAGTTAAATCAACCACTAAAAGATTATAAAATTGAGATAGTATGGCAACACTGGATTCTATTTGACGATTTACAACTAAAATAATAAAGATCAATGCAGTTCACATTTGTACTTGTAGTTGACGTTTGACAAACAAATAATCAAAACAAAGTAAAAAAAGCTTCGAACTAAACTACAACAAAAGGTAGTACATAGGCACATACATAAATGCGAGCAAATGCCAAAACGCAAAAAATCCGCACAATTTTTTTTTCCAATTAAGTACATAAATATACATATTACAGGAAAATTAAAAAATTTCCGGCCGATCATGCCGGGCTCACTAACTTTTCCAATTTTTAAAACTTAAACTGTAGGAAAATAAACTTATTAAGGTAGGTTTCCGAAAAAAAACGACCAAAATGTGAAAATCACAATTACGCACAAAGTGAATATAAATGAATCTTTATAAATACCCGATGTTGATGGTTCCATAATTAAAGTTGCTTAATTATAGTCAGCGACTGGAAAATATATATTCAAACTGTGAATAGAAAATGCACAAAAATCAAACTGCACTTATTGCGAAAATAAGCTCTGTGTTTGTAAGGCTCTGAAAAGAGAGGTGGTGAAAATGACATTGAAAAACCGTTGGTTTATTGTTGCTAGTATATTCATAAATCCAAAGCAATAAACGAAAAGTGCTACCGGCTATTTTGAAAAAATTAGTTTTTGCCAACTTTTCTGGTCTGCTGCCCCATTGTGCGGCGGTTGAGTGATGCTCCAACGTTGACGCACAGATCGGTCCCGCTGGTCGTTGGTGATGGCGTGGTTAGCAACTCGTACCGCAAAGGCTAAAGATGAGAAGAAAGCGTACAAAATGCGCGCCGCGCTTTTATATTAACAGCAGCAATGGAAACATATTCCAGCGCAGTCTCGCCGTTCCGAACTTAATCGGGGAAGTTTAAGTTTGGGAATTATGCAGGGATGCATGTCTTCACATGAGCGGGAGTCATGGAAATTACTTTAAATGCGCAAGTCACTTAAACAAGTTGAATTCGTTAAAGCTGGTTGTCCTGAATTCCCTGGTGACACCCATTTACACTATTCAAGTAATTGTAATTATATTTTGAAATTTTTGTTATGTTCCCTTTGTGTTTCGGATATAACAAAGCACCAATGTATTTCTTTCAAGGCTCAAGCTGAAACTGAAACTTTATTCATTATTTCTTACTTCAATTTTATTTGGAGTATTGATGAGAAAAATAATGAGTATCTTATTTTATTTCTAAATAATTTTTGTTAATATTGAAATTTGTAGCATCATAAGATTTTTTATCGAACTGACAAAATTTAACGGACGCATTAATCGAAGTTGGTTGCCAACCAAAAAAAAGACATTCAAAGTTATTAATTAGCTGTTTTGACAAAACAGAAACAAATAAACACACATTATTGCAAGTGTAAAGTGCAATTAAATACAACGATTTATAACTATTTGAAAAAGTTTCCTATAATAAATAAAATATAATGGATCCTGTGGCCGGAGCTCTTAACATGCAGAGAATATTATTACGAGATGATTCTAATCCATTTAGTCAAATGATAAATTGTAATGCCTAAATAATACTAATAATGGTTAGCGGTGAGTGCTATAACTCGATATGCCGCTGAGTTCGAGGTACGAATCTCAGCCAGAGTAAGTTAAATCTTAATCATAGAAAAGTTTTTTTCTAAAAGCGGTCACCCCTCGGCAGGCAATGGCAAACATCCGAGGGTATTTCTACAATGAAAAAGCTTCTCATAAATACATCTGCCGTTCGGAGTCGGCACAAAACTGTAGGTCTCTCCATTTGTGTTATAATATAAGGGACGCACATCGCAAATGGTAGGAGAAGATCTGCCAAAGACTGATCTAAATAGTGTCTGCGTGTATGCGTGTCTGCGCCAAATTATTATTAGATGACTAATCGCTTAAACGTTTAAATCTGTCAAGATTTGGAAAAGTTATAGATAATTGAAAAAAAGTTCGCACGAATAGCTCAAATTTTTACCTAAAAAACGAAGTTGGTGATAGATGTCAGAAAAACATTTCTTGGGGCAAACCAACAAATACGTGTATCCCCATTTTGACCAAAGAGCAACATATAATCATGTCCCGAATAGGTCGGTTGAATTGAGATAGAAAGCATCCTTAAAATTATTATGTTAAAGCTGATTTATAAGATCTAAATAACCAATACATTGGCACATACATACGTAATTCTTAGCACGATGCCTAAGCCAGGTATGGTTACACTTCCCGACATAAGAGAACGGCAATTGTGGAAATTTGTGAGTATATTTTATTCGTTGTGAACGATATAAATAGTTTATACCAGAGCTCCCAAATAACAGTTAACCAGAAAAAATCATTTCGATTTATCACTTGGCATTGCATTTGCGCTACGGTGAAAAGGTTTCTCACTGTACGATATGCATATGTGTTTGCCTTTACGGTCTGCAACTGAGAGTTATGTTTGTGGTCAAATAATATCTCACGTTTAGTGAGATTAACAAACGAGATTTATTTTTGATGGTTGCTTTTCAACTGTTATTTGTTGAGCAAACCGAATTGTGGTTATCCTAAAAGGTCAATTGATAGTATGTTTAATAATGAATATAAAAACTCATTATTAATGTACAAAAAAATTTATTATTTTATAAAAATTAATATTTCTTCATATTAAATTAACATATGTACATAATATTCATATATACATAACAACAAAAAATTAAGTATTTAACTTAACTAAAAGTAAATTTTCTACCGTTTTAGCATTTAAACTATATCTTCTTTCGCTTAATATAAAATTAAGTGCCGAAAAAGCCCTTTCTACGGATACTTGTGTCGCCGGTACGCCAAACACAACTAACGCTATGTTAAAAAGGTCTGGAGATTGATATTGAACCTTTTCTTCAAAATAGGATAAAATGTTTGTGCTTAATGGCAAACGCTTATGCAATAATTCAAAGTTTTCAATTTGATTGTATATACATACTTATTTATCTGGCGTATTACTTGTACAATCTAATTGGTCATTTACATTTTCACTAGCAATTTGATTTAGCAAGGCGTCAAGATATGAATCTTCTTCATTGTCTGTTATTTCGGTTGTTTCGTTTGAAATTATAACCGGAAGTGTTTCTTGGTCCAGCGAAGTACCTCGTTGATCCTACAAGTGAAATGGAAATATAAATATATAGCAAAATTTACTTGACATGACATGGAAATGTCGCGTTCCTATTAATTTGCCCGACACAGTATGTAGTAGACAGTGTGGTGGAAAACTTACTACTAATCGCTAATACTCAAATACTTTTCAAATACTTTCTCTTTTATTTAAGTAGGTACTAATACTAAATTTTTTCCTTATTTAAACCTTTTTAATATATATAATTCAATATAGTTACAAACATTAATGCTGAGAAAATATAATAAAAATCTATGGACACAGTAAAAATCGTATGTAGTTTAATATTTTGTCACATAAAACTGTTCTAGCACAATAAAATCAATACATTTAATCGTGCCTAAATACATACCAACATACATATTTGCAAAAAGACTTTTATATTTTCCAGTCAATGATATCTCTCATTAGCTGAGAACAACATTTATTTTGCGTACATAAAGATTTCTCATTGAGCGAAAGCAAAGCAACGCAGGCAAGACAGTGACTATCAATAAATGAGAGCAGTCGTTTTTCTCCATAATTGTGTGTTATTTTGCAAACGCTTCAAAAGGTTAACTATTATTTGGGAGCTCTGGTTTATACACATGTATAATATTCCATTAATGCTCGCTATAATTGCTCATATTGCTCGCTTGAATTGTGACGAGCCTTCAATGGACGAAAATCGTTTAAAAAATATTGTAATTTCAATAGAAATGCACTTCGGAGAATTTGTGGGCATTGAAAAGCTGATCAGCAATATGAGGCAATTTATTCCACTTTATAAATGAGTGGATATCTCATTGTTCGCTTTGATGCAGTACTGTTGGTGAAATTGTTGTGGATTTCTGCAAAGAAGTTCCTATTTTCCAAACCCACAATAAATCTAAAAAATCGCATTTAAATTTTTGATGTTATTTCATTGCTAATTTTCGCATCGTTTTAATAATAAACACTTTTGATAACAGCTGTAGCAATTTTCTCGTTCACAATAGTAAAGTTCTGTCAGCAGCCCTTTACTAATTAAGTATTGACAGTTATCGACTATTCCTATTGCAATGCCATTTTCGTGAGCGCTGTGGAATTGTGAAATATACATACATACATAAATACATGTGTATGTATGTAGATGAATTTAAAGATAGCTCAACAAAATTTAAAAGTTCTAGAATGGATACGTTTGTATAAACTTTCATCTGGCAATTCGGTTAAAAGATATTTAAGATACTTTACAGAAAAAGGAATCAAAATTAATACATTTTCTAAGTGATGGTGAATTATGCGACGAATTTTAGATAAAAGTCGAAAGTATTAAGCAATATTTATAACCAAATGAAACTGCGATCTTACTTTATAGTACAGAAAAAAATCAATAATTTTAAAATGCTAAGTTTTGACTATTTGCTCTTTGTTTGTATAAAGTTTATTTATTTTGTATAAACGACTAGCTCATTTTATAACAAAAACCATATAAATCCACATTTAAAACCTTATACAAAAAAACAGTGCATTTCAATAATTTTTAAGATTTTGATTAAAAAGTTTGAAAACTTATTGAAAATGTGTTAAAATGTTTGTATAAGGTTTAAAAAGTAGATTTATATAATTTTTGGTATAAAAAAAGCTACACTTTGCACAAAATTAATAAACATTAACAAATGTATAAAAACTGGTTAACATGTTTATAAGCTGTTATTTTGACAAGCACTTTGTTTTTTATAAAATCGTTTTGGTTGCTATATTTATTGGAAAAATATCAATAAAAACAATATTTTTCATACCCCTATATGTAGAGAGGGGACAGAATTTTTTGTTTTTATTTTTTCATGATTCATCATAGTTCTAAATTATCACCCTTATACGGTCAACCCCTCATTTTTAATCGCGATTTTTATATTAATCTGTTCCATTCACAGATCCACAAGATGGCAATCGAACATAATTTTCATGACACACCCGTCAGGGTAACTTCAACATCACAGAGTAGGGATTAGAACGAAGCCGGCTTCCTTTCTCTCACTCTCTATACAGTTTTCGTCCATTTTTTTTTGGTTTTATTTGTGTCTCGATCATAGAAGTCACTTTGACAGTGACGTACGTATATCATTTTAATTTTTCAGTGCAACTCTCAAGTTAATTTTATTCTCATAGTGAGTTTATCATTATTTCTCAGTGCTATTATTATTTAAGTATGTATGTATTTACATTTTATTAATAATAAAAAAGACAGTTTTCATTTCTAATTGATTAAGCAATCTTAATACTTAAAATTTTGGGATGTATGCACTATGGCACACAAACTATTTGGCGGCACTCTGTTACCCCGTTCAGGTGATTTCAGACAGACACTTCCCGTTATTCCACATTCAACATTAGCTGATGAAATCAACGCTTGCTTAAAATCCTCGAGTCTGTAGCGTATTGTTGAGATAGGACAACTGACAGTGAACATGCGTCCATATGCTTCAAATTCCATCTGCCGAAACTTTCTCAAAACAACTGATAGATATTGGCATTGGAAAAGTTGCTGTACATAAAAATACTAAATGCATTAAATTACCGACGGATTTCTGCACAATCATCAGCTCACAAAATATCTATTCTAATCGACAATATATTTCCCGATGTACACACAATATACAAAAATCTGGAGTGGTTGGCAGAAAGAGCGACGTCAATGGATTAAATTCCAAGATGCAACAGCTGTTGCCAGGGCACCTGGTGTCATACAAATCTATCGATGCTGTTTGCAATGCCAACGAAGCTGTGAATTACTCAATTGAAATTTGGAATTCATTGGATATGCCGGGTATGCAACCGTACCATTTACAATTAAAGGTTGCATTATTTTGCTTCGTAATTTGAATTCCCACGGACAACCATGTTCGCATGGGCAAACCATCCAGTTTGTTTGTATTTGCTAAAGACAGACTGACCAAAAATATTGTACATTCAATTGCGTTGAGAGATTAATCTTTGTTTATTTTTTAATTGACATACATACATAATTAGTACTAAAAATATGAACTATTTTCAAAGTATAGATAGCTACCAATAATTGTAATTTAATTTATATATGTTACTTTAATAAAGAATAATTTATTAACTTAAATATTGTATAGTTTAATTGTCTTCAACGCTCCATTCCTCTTTCAATAATAATTGCATCATCACACACTTATGGTGTATGGTGTTAGTTATTTTTAAAAATATTTAATAAAAAAAAAATTCCTAAAAATAACGTATATGGCAAAACCACGTTTGCCGGGTCTGCTAGTTTCTTTTCAATCTTATGTGTTGCTCGTCTTACACATGGAATTTTCTATCACGAAAGTAAATAGAAATTTAAAATGTAAACAAAATAGCCATTTCGACACTTTCACCGCGCTAAGCGAAAATAAAACAAGCAATCAGCTGATGGGAATATACCACATTATATGAATTCGCCTTAAAGAATAATATATATTTTTTTTTGTATTTTTATGTTGCATAAATGTACAAATGTACTTACATATGTACATATATAAATACATATATCATTTGACAAAATGCAGGACATTTTTGTTTCATATTTATAGTCGCCATAGATATAAGTGTAAAATGCTGGCATATTTACAAAAATAAGTGCTAAAGAAGAAACGTTTTATTATCATACGAGTAAATATGGTAAACAAGTGAATATTAGGAAAGGCGGTCTTTTTTTTTGTTTTAAGCTGGTACTTTTATTTATTCGATATGCTCACCTTAAGAGCCTGACAATAAGATTGCAAATCTTAATCTAATCACTTAATTTACTTCCCATAGTTGGGATGCGTATTTTCTTAACTGGCCCTGAGAAATATTACGACTGGGCTGGAGAGTCATTCCTACGTAATCTTGAGTTCCTGTTTACTTGCAATAGAGGTCTTGCTAATTGTTCGTACTTACGGGATTCTCAAGTCGTGGTGGATGTTCTCGTTTCGGATATACCACGGTGCTCCTGTGATTGTTTGAAGGATTTTAGATTGCACATGCAGTGCCGAGACATGAAAGGCAGGAGTTTGTTGGGTGTCGAGACTCTTAAACTATTCAGCTACAGAATTAAAGTTCATCAGCTGATTTTAAATTTAAATTATTTTAGATAGTCAAAATTGTTTTAAAGCGTAATATTGAGAGTACAAAGTATAGTATTCTTTATGTAAAAAAGTGAGTCGGAAATATCAAAGGAACCGGAATGAAAGTTAAAGTTGCGCACGATGAAGGATTGCTCGCGGTGCGCCATAACTCACATCCTTAGGTCCAAATGGTTTTTAGAACCGTGTTGTATATAGTCACTTTATACTCCAGACTTAGGTGTGAGCGAGAGTTAATAAGCCTGTGAAGAGAACTGGTCTTCAACTTAAGATGAGTCAGTTTAGCCGCTATGTGGTTGCGCCAAGTAAGTCGCCTATCCACATGGACATAGGTATGTGACATGATTGCTTTGTGGTATTCGTACGTAGTTTAAAGACAAGGGCGGACAATTTTTCTTGCTTAGTGTAAATGTAACTTGCTTAAATTTTTATTCGTTAACCCCTATACGCCATATGATTACCTAAGAGCTCAGATGCTTTCAAGGGACACTTGGAGCGGCTTATTATTCCCTCTTTTCAAAAGATGTTCGGATTTCAGATGTAATGCGATTTACTTGTTCGATCGTACCATGTGTTTCCCTGAAGCCAAATTGGTGGGATGTTATTATGCAGTGGGCTTGAAGATGTCGGTAAATGCGTAGCATAAGATGTGTTTCGAATAATTTCCACTTGCATGGTAGCAGACTGATAGGCCTATAGGAGGATGGTTGTGTTTTGTCTTTTCCGGGCTTTGGTATCATCACAATAATTAATTCTTTCCATTGTTGAGGCAAATAGCACTGTTTAGTGATTGCATTAAATATCATACAGATGCAAAGTACAGCACACTTTAGTAGCTCAATAACCATTTGTGAGTAATTAAGGGGCCTTATTTAGTTTCAATTGCTGCTCAATTACTTTTGAAATTTCTTCAGGTTCAAATTTCAACGGCTCAGATCCGACACTTTGGGTCCGGGTGGTAGTGTAAACCCATTGGCTGCTGGGTTTGGTCTGAAAACATTTTGTAGATGAGCAGCAAAGGTGTTTGCTCTTTCCGCGTCACTCCGAGCCCATTTGCCATTGTTGTCCCGTAATGGCACTTCAGTCTCCATTGGCGCACTTAAATTTAGGTGTGCTTTCCACAGCGGGTACTTTGTGCTAGTTGGAAAAAGATTTTGAATGTACCGGTATTGTGCGTGCTGTTCCTCGCTCTTGAGGACCTCGTTAGCGCATATGTAGCCGCCTTTAGCAGTTGTTTAGAAGCCGGTGATCTATGAGTCTGCCATATCCGCCGTAGGCATCGCTTTTCTAATAGAACCATTTAAATTTTCCTATTGGTCGGATAAAGTTTTTTGTTTCCTATATAACCTTGCTTTGGTGTGGATTCAAAAGCTGCTACGGAGTTTTCAATATCATCAGCTGTATCTAAATTAAATTTAGTTTTTGTTTTATTGTAATATAGCGATACATTCCAGTCTGTATAGTCAACTTTTTAGCTGCTTTGTTTTCCAACAGTTCTTTCGCTTTGCATTTGTTGACACTCAAGTTAATTTGTGCTTGATCGGCAATAACAGGCAGAGCCGTTGACACCGCTGTGCACGCGGAAGGTACCAGTGTTGTTGTTGTTGTTGTTGTTGTAGACGCAAGTGCAGTGGTGAGATAGGCCACTCTACTTGTTGTTGTTGCAGCTTTATTTGGATATATGTATGTATTCGCTCACCGAATTTGATGTAACCGTTGAACATGAGATATGACACGGCACAGCTGAAGCGCTTTACTCCAAGCAATAGAAGTTGCCGTTGGTAAGTTCGGTAAACATGTCCGCGGTCTTGGATTTTGAGAGGGTTTGAGAGTAGTCCGCTTTCGCTGTCACTCTGCGACCGAATCGAAAGATATGCGCCCTCTTTTTTATTTTGTTTGTTTATTTTTATATACATATAGATATATATTTCTTTTTTTTCCTGTTTAATTAGCACAATATTTAATGTCTACGGAGCGAACTTTTATTTCGTTAGTCTCTTGTAAAGCCGTAAAAGTAAATCTATACAAAAAACATGTAAAATATTTGAACGAAAATCGCCAATAAAGATGTTTTTGTGTAAAATTGTGCTTTCATCGATAAATGAAAATTTGAATTTGGATGGTAAGCACACAAATAAAAACTAATAATATCTGCGCTTGGGAAAAAAGCCTGGCTAACACGATTACCATTAGAGGGCTGCATGAGCACATTCATTTCTTCTGTTAGCCGGATTACACGAATGTGAATGCGGTGCTCATTCAACTCAGGCACTCATGCGATCATAAATATGTGTACTTACAGAGAAAAAAGAGACCAATATGGGCACTCTCTGCTTATGATTTAAGGGATGTACAAATTTTTCTCTTCGCTACGCTCATTTATAGTCATCGATAATTCATGCATTCACGGCCTGTCCGGATATTGCACGAATGTGACGAATGTGGCGGACGTTGTGCAGGGAGACGCCACCAAAGACACATACATACATATGTAAGGCGCAGCTAGCGATGGCTGTTATTACGTGTGTACGTAACAACGCTTAGCATATGCGTTGTTTTCGCTTATGCTTACTACTTTGTTATTAAAGCGGATGGATAACTGATTAGAAAATTGTTTTAACTCATGTTATTTATACAGTACTATTATTATTTAAGACTTAAATAATATTGATGTAAATAAAATATTAGTGGACATTTGACTTCATTAAATTATCAAAATAATCCTCAAAGATAATTCGAAATTTGAATATTTAAATATTTTCTGAGTTGTACATACATACATACATATGTGTTCACAAGCGCAGACGCACACTATGCATACGCACAATACACATGTACATATGTACATACATATGTATACATGTAATTGTGTACATAAATACAAAAGGGATAATCACCAAGTTGAGCAAATGGCCTGGCGCTCAGTAAGTAGGCTGCATATAAATACATGTACATACATGCATATATACGGATGTGAAGAAGCTAGCGAATATTTATAAAAGGGTTTTTCTACCATACATTATACCCACACATAAATAGACATATGTACGTATATAAATACGTATATATATATGTATGCACCTCAGCGTCAAAAGCAGGTTACAGTTGTATGCAATACTTCCAATGTTTTTTAACACAAATCCTTTCCGTTAATTCTTTATAAAATAATATCGTATTCTTTAACTAGAACCATATCATTTAAAGTTTCAAAACTTGTACAGACTGCAAACATTTTCCAAATATCAAAGTTTTCCATCCAAAATTTCTAACGTTTTAATGAGAGTCTTAAGAAATTCTGTATATAAAAACATTGTGTAAATTTTTTCTAAATCTGTTTTCTTGCCATTTACATTTGCGCCTACATATGAACATATTTTCATACAGATGTGCATTGACTTTATTATAAGTGTATGCATTTATTTTATATTTACTTATTAATTTCAGTAAAACTCAATGTAGATTATGCATGTATGTATGTATGTACGTAAATATGAAGAGACATGCAATTATTGATTTTTTTCTATTTAATTGCTTATATAATTCAGTCGAATGTGGTCTCATACAGCCGGATGTGGTCTCATACATCCGAATGCGCATGACTAGTTGTACAACATATTTGGAACTCTTTGTACAACGAATGCCTCTCTTTCTGAATGCGACTGAGCGCAGTATTCTCAGCTATCTGCACACTCATTCAGTCATCGCGCTTGCTGTGAGCAGAATGCGTAGAATGTTGCGCTTACGTGTGAATGTGTTAAAACGGCCAATGAGTACATTCATGCAGACGTCTAATTACCATTATTCAACTATTGCGCACGATGAAGGATTGCTCGCGGTGCGCCATAACTCACATCCTTAGGTCCAAATGGTTTTTAGAACCGTGTTGTATATAGTCACTTTATACTCCAGACTTAGGTGTGAGCGAGAGTTAATAAGCCTGTGAAGAGAACTGGTCTTCAACTTAAGATGAGTCAGTTTAGCCGCTATGTGGTTGCGCCAAGTAAGTCGCCTATCCACATGGACATAGGTATGTGACATGATTGCTTTGTGGTATTCGTACGTAGTTTAAAGACAAGGGCGGACAATTTTTCTTGCTTAGTGTAAATGTAACTTGCTTAAATTTTTATTCGTTAACCCCTATACGCCATATGATTACCTAAGAGCTCAGATGCTTTCAAGGGACACTTGGAGCGGCTTATTATTCCCTCTTTTCGAAAGATGTTCGGATTTCAGATGTAATGCGATTTACTTGTTCGATCGTACCATGTTTTTCCCTGAAGCCAAATTGGTGGGATGTTATTATGCAGTGGGCTTGAAGATGTCGGTAAATGCGCAGCATAAGATGTGTTTCGAATAATTTCCACATGCATGGTAGCAGACTGATAGGCCTATAGGAGGATGGTTGTGTTTTGTCTTTTCCGGGCTTTGGTATCATCACAATAATTAATTCTTTCCATTGTTGAGGCAAATAGCACTGTTTAGTGATTGCATTAAATATCATACAGATGCAAAGTACAGCACACTTTAGTAGCTCAATAACCATTTTTGAGTAATTAAGTCGTGCCAAGGGGCCTTATTTAGTTTCAATTGCTCCTCAATTACTTTTGAAATTTCTTCAGGTTCAAATTTCAACGGCTCAGATGCGACACTTTGGGTCCGGGTGGTAGTGTAAACCCATTGGCTGCTGGGTTTGGTCTGAAAACATTTTGTAGATGAGCAGCAAAGGTGTTTGCTCTTTCCGCGTCACTCCGAGCCCATTTGCCATTGTTGTCCCGTAATGGCACTTCAGTCTCCATTGGCGCACTTAAATTTTGGTGTGCTTTCCACAGCGGGTACTTTGTGCTAGTTGGAAAAAGATTTTGAATGTACCGGTATTGTGCGTGCTGTTCCTCGCTCTTGAGGACCTCGTTAGCGCATATGTAGCCGCCTTCAGCAGTTGTTTAGAAGCCGGTGATCTATGAGTCTGCCATATCCGCCGTAGGCATCGCTTTTCTAATAGAACCATTTAAATTTTCCTATTGGTCGGATAATGTTTTTTGTTTCCTATATAACCTTGCTTTGGTGTGGAAATGCTAGTAGCAGCTCTGATTGTAGATTCAAAAGCTGCTACGGAGCTTTCAATATCATCAGGTGTATCTAAATTAAATTTAGTTTTTGTTTTATTGTAATATAGCGATACATTCCAGTCTGTATAGTCAACTTTTTAGCTGCTTTGTTTTCCAACAGTTCTTTCGCTTTGCATTTGTTGACACTCAAGTTAATTTGTGCTTGATCGACAATAACAGGCAGTACCAGTGTTGTTGTTGTTGTTGTAAACGCAAGTGCAGTGGTGAGATAGGCCACTCTACTTGTTGTTGTTGCAGCTTTATTTGGATATATGTATGTATTCGCTCACCGAATTTGATGTAACCGTTGAACATGAGATATGACACGGCACAGCTGAAGCGCTTTACTCCAAGCAATGGAAGTTGCCGTTGGTAAGTTCGGTAAACATGTCCGCGGTCTTGGATTTTGAGAGGGTTTGAGAGTAGTCGGTGGATTGGACTTTCCGCTTTCGCTGTCACTCTGCGACCGAATCGAAAAATATGCGCCCTCTTTTTTATTTTGTTTGTTTATTTTTATATATAGATATATATTTCTTTTTTTTCCTGTTTAATTAGCACAATATTTAATGTCTACGGAGCGAACTTAAAACACGTCCGCACTCTTTGACGAACAAATAATTTACTTTTATTTCGTTAGTCTCTTGTAAAGCCGTAAAAGTAAATCTATACAAAAAACATGTAAAATATTTGAACGAAAATCGCCAATAAAGATGTTTTTGTGTAAAATTGTGCTTTCATCGATAAATGAAATTTGAATTTGGATGGTAAGCACACAAATAAAAACTAATAATATCTGCGCTTGGGAAAAAAGCCTGGCTAACACGATTACCATTAGAGGGCTGCATGAGCACATTCATTTCTTCTGTTAGCCGGATTACACGAATGTGAATGCGGTGCTCCTGTGATTGTTTGAAGGATTTTAGATTGCACATGCAGTGCCGAGACATGAAAGGCAGGAGTTTGTTGGGTGTCGAGACTCTTAAACTATTCAGCTACAGAATTAAAGTTCATCAGCTGATTTTAAATTTAAATTATTTTAGATAGTAAAAATTGTTTTAAAGCGTAATTGTGTATGTAATCCATCATCTATTGAGAGTACAAAGTATAGTATTCTTTATATAAAAAAGTGAGTCGGAAATATCAAAGGAACCGGAATGAAAGTTAAAGTTGCGCACGATGAAGGATTGCTCGCGGTGCGCCATAACTCACATCCTTAGGTCCAAATGGTTTTTAGAACCGTGTTGTATATAGTCACTTTATACTCCAGACTTAGGTGTGAGCGAGAGTTAATAAGCCTGTGAAGAGAACTGGTCTTCAACTTAAGATGAGTCAGTTTAGCCGCTATGTGGTTGCGCCAAGTAAGTCGCCTATCCACATGGACATAGGTATGTGACATGATTGCTTTGTGGTATTCGTACGTAGTTTAAAGACAAGGGCGGACAATTTTTCTTGCTTAGTGTAAATGTAACTTGCTTAAATTTTTATTCGTTAACCCCTATACGCCATATGATTACCTAAGAGCTCAGATGCTTTCAAGGGACACTTGGAGCGGCTTATTATTCCCTCTTTTCGAAAGATGTTCGGATTTCAGATGTAATGCGATTTACTTGTTCGATCGTACCATGTTTTTCCCTGAAGCCAAATTGGTGGGATGTTATTATGCAGTGGGCTTGAAGATGTCGGTAAATGCGCAGCATAAGATGTGTTTCGAATAATTTCCACATGCATGGTAGCAGACTGATAGGCCTATAGGAGGATGGTTGTGTTTTGTCTTTTCCGGGCTTTGGTATCATCACAATAATTAATTCTTTCCATTGTTGAGGCAAATAGCACTGTTTAGTGATTGCATTAAATATCATACAGATGCAAAGTACAGCACACTTTAGTAGCTCAATAACCATTTTTGAGTAATTAAGTCGTGCCAAGGGGCCTTATTTAGTTTCAATTGCTCCTCAATTACTTTTGAAATTTCTTCAGGTTCAAATTTCAACGGCTCAGATCCGACACTTTGGGTCCGGGTGGTAGTGTAAACCCATTAGCTGCTGGGTTTGGTCTGAAAACATTTTGTAGATGAGCAGCAAAGGTGTTTGCTCTTTCCGCGTCACTCCGAGCCCATTTGCCATTGTTGTCCCGTAATGGCACTTCAGTCTCCATTGGCGCACTTAAATTTTGGTGTGCTTTCCACAGCGGGTACTTTGTGCTAGTTGGAAAAAGATTTTGAATGTACCGGTATTGTGCGTGCTGTTCCTCGCTCTTGAGGACCTCGTTAGCGCATATGTAGCCGCCTTCAGCAGTTGTTTAGAAGCCGGTGATCTATGAGTCTGCCATATCCGCCGTAGGCATCGCTTTTCTAATAGAACCATTTAAATTTTCCTATTGGTCGGATAATGTTTTTTGTTTCCTATATAACCTTGCTTTGGTGTGGAAATGCTAGTAGCAGCTCTGATTGTGGATTCAAAAGCTGCTACGGAGTTTTCAATATCATCAGGTGTATCTAAATTAAATTTAGTTTTTGTTTTATTGTAATATAGCGATACATTCCAGTCTGTATAGTCAACTTTTTAGCTGCTTTGTTTTCCAACAGTTCTTTCGCTTTGCATTTGTTGACACTCAAGTTAATTTGTGCTTGATCGGCAATAACAGGCAGAGCCGTTGACACCGCTGTGCACGTGGAAGGTACCAGTGTTGTTGTTGTTGTTGTTGTTGTAGACGCAAGTGCAGTGGTGAGATAGGCCACTCTACTTGTTGTTGTTGCAGCTTTATTTGGATATATGTATGTATTCGCTCACCGAATTTGATGTAACCGTTGAACATGAGATATGACACGGCACAGCTGAAGCGCTTTACTCCAAGCAATAGAAGTTGCCGTTGGTAAGTTCGGTAAACATGTCCGCGGTCTTGGATTTTGAGAGGGTTTGAGAGTAGTCGGTGGATTGGACTTTCCGCTTTCGCTGTCACTCTGCGACCGAATCGAAAGATATGCGCCCTCTTTTTTATTTTGTTTGTTTATTTTTATATATAGATATATATTTCTTTTTTTTCCTGTTTAATTAGCACAATATTTAATGTCTACGGAGCGAACTTAAAACACGTCCGCACTTTTTGACGAACAAATAATTTACTTTTATTTCGTTAGTCTCTTGTAAAGCCGTAAAAGTAAATCTATACAAAAAACATGTAAAATATTTGAACGAAAATCGCCAATAAAGATGTTTTTGTGTAAAATTGTGCTTTCATCGATAAATGAAAATTTGAATTTGGATGGTAAGCACACAAATAAAAACTAATAATATCTGCGCTTGGGAAAAAAGCCTGGCTAACACGATTACCATTAGAGGGCTGCATGAGCACATTCATTTCTTCTGTTAGCCGGATTACACGAATGTGAATGCGGTGCTCATTCAACTCAGGCACTCATGCGATCATAAATATGTGTACTTACAGAGAAAAAAGAGACCAATATGGGCACTCTCTGCTTATGATTTAAGGGATGTACAAAATTTTCTCTTCGCTACGCTCATTTATAGTTATCGATAATTCATGCATTCACGTCCTGTCCGGATATTGCACGAATGTGACGAATGTGGCGGACGTTGTGCAGGGAGACGCCACCAAAGACACATACATACATATGTATGTAAGGCGCAGCTAGCGATGGCTGTTATTACGTGTGTACGTAACAACGCTTAGCATATGCGTTGTTTTCGCTTATGCTTACTACTTTGTTATTAAAGCGGATGGATAACTGATTAGAAAATTGTTTTAACTCATGTTATTTATACAGTACTATTATTATTTAAGACTTAAATAATATTGATGTAAATAAAATATTAGTGGACATTTGACTTCATTAAATTATCAAAATAATTATCAAAATTATCATTTAACAGCATTTTCAGATGTTTGGAGAGTCTATAAGCATCTGAAAATGCTGTTAAATGATAACTTGGAACTTCGTAACGAGCAGATTGTAGCAAACACGACGGAACTCATCCATAAACTGGCAAACGTGAAAATTACACAGCAAAGCAGGCTAGTATCATTTGATATTAAGGACTTGTACCCATCGATTCCACAAACAGAAACAATAGATATGGTCCGGAAAACACTACTCGAAAAAACGAAGGACCATATAAAAACAACCCAAATCACAAACACATTACGAACTACACTGCGACAAAATTATTTTAAGTTTAATAATAAAATATACCGACAAACAAACGGACTGGGAATGGGAAATCCAACCTCGGCCATCCTCATGGAGGTATTTATGCAAGAACTGGAGGGACAGTATATGGAAGAACTGAAAGCCGAGTTAGGCGTAGTATTCTATGCAAGGTACGTGGATGACATTATTTGCGTGATCACCAAGGACAATGAAGAGCAGATACTGGATTACCTGAACAAACAACATGGATCTATTATGTTTACGATAGAAATGGAAAAGAAGGGAACAATAAATTACCTGGATCTGACGATTAACATAGACAAAATTGCCAAAAAACTTGTCTACGAAATTTACAGAAAACCGACAGCTACAGACACCATAATACATAACACATAAAATCATCCTCAAGAACACAAATACGCCGCTATAAGACAACTAATAAACAGACTTGAACGAATATCTCTATCGCCAGAGGCATACGGAAAGGAACTAAACACAATATACAACATAGCAACAAACAACGGATATAAAAATGAGCTCGTGGATAAATTCAGAAAAATGTATGCAGTTCAAAAAACAAGCGACAGAGAGCTAGACGAAAAAACTTGGACAGTAATGACTTATACAGGAAAAATGACATACAAACTTGCAAATTTTTTCAGAAAGTATAATATCCACACGGCGTTCAAAACTGGAAACAACTTGGGAAGGATACTTAAAAGCAGCACGAATAAAGAAGACCCATTGAACAAACAAGGCGTGTATAAACTGACCTGTGAGTGTCAATATAGCTATATAGGACAAACAGGACGCAAAGTAAGAACAAGATTCCGTGAACACATAAGGGACTACAACAAAAGGATACAAAAACCCACGGCAATACCTGAATCTAATTTTGCAAACCATTTGGTAAACGCAAAATGTTCACCCGCAAGCATAAAGAAAACCGTGAAGGTACTGCACGTACAACAAAAAGGACGGCGCCTAAATGCTCTTGAAGACATGGAAATATATAAACAAAAAACATTTGATGGGAGGATAATAAACGAACAAATAAACAGCAACTCTGATGCAATATTTGCACCATTAAGGCTTGTTTACAAAAAACAAAACAAAGACGTAGGTAAAATGACAGATACCAACATACAAAACAAACCTGCAATACCTAAACGGACTAAAATTATGACTATATACCTGCTCTTACCGCAAAGACAGATTCGTGATAAAATATACATTTTTGGACTCTAACCGCGCGAGACTTTAGGTACCTATATTCAGGACACTTAACATTTGCTAACATTTACGATTATGCACCAATACCTGATTGACCAAATAAATGAAATAAATACGGAACAACAGACATAAACTGTACATAACGAAATTTGACACTGAAGATGGCACAACGCCGAAACCGGTTTGTCTCCAAACCAAACTTGACAAGGGATGACGGAAATTCGTTCCAAAATACAGCGAATAAGTTATCTGACATCTTCAACTTTTACTGGCGTTTGTAATAAACAAAGCCCTTTTTTGTACTGCAAATCTCAATAACGCAAAAATGAGCGACCAGCAACCATCAACCAGTGCTAGCCGTCCGGATATTGTGTATACCTGCCCAGGCGCAAATGATTTCATCGTTGTTTGGGAAAACGGCATTAAGAAGAAGTGTCAAAAGCATTATTTGACTTTGTACCTACGAGAAGCCTTTTGCATTTTTAAAGAATTTTTTCCTAATATCGAAATTGGATTTTCAAAATTTTGTAGTCTAAGACCGAAAAACGTTTTGCTAATGAAAGACACACCTTCAGACCAGTGCAAATGTTTAACTCATGAAAATTTTATGTTCAAATTGAAAGGTTTGAAACAAAATTATTGTAACGACTGGTGGACTATGATTTTATGTGATCCTTCTTTGGATTCGAAGTGCTGGAAAAATGAATGTGATACTTGTTCTGATGGCAAAAAAATATTAATTTCTATGGATTTAAGTACAATCTGTGTATGGAAAGAATGTTCAGGTAAACTTAAAGAAAAATTGATTGATTCTATCCATATTATGAAGAAGCATGTTAATTTAAAACGAGTTCAAGCCGGTGAATTTCAAAAAGACCAACACAATGAAAATTGTCGAATCCTTCAAGTTGATTTTGCGATGTCTTTTGGCTGTGAATACCAGAATGAAGTTCAAAGCGCACTCTGGTCACGAACAAGTGTTCTTTTATTTACTGCTGCAAGTTTTTACAAAGGCAATTGCCAAACATATCTTATATGCTCAGATGCAAATTCGAAAGACAAGGATACAGTTTTTGTTTTCATCAATAAGTTGTTTGACTTGATGGATAAAGAAAATGAAGACTTACCTTCAGCGGAAATTATTTGGAGTGACGGCCCTTCATCGGAATTTAAGAACCGTTATATGGTTAAACTAACATCAATGTTGAGCGAAAAGTACAAAAGGCCCTTTTATTGGAAATATTTTGCTACATCGCATGGAAAAGGTGTGATAGACGGAGTTGGCGGAAATATCAAAAGACTTGTAAGAGAGAAAATGATGAGCCAAAATGAACATGTTGTTGTCCAATCAGCCAAGGACTTTTCTGATTTAGCTTCTCAATTAGTCACAAAAACCCGTGTGATTTATGTGCCATCCTCTGAAATTTATGAAAGGATTAAAAGTGCATCGCCGTGGGACAATGCCAAAGCGATAACTGGTATTTCCAACTTCCATTTTATTAAAACTGTGGAGAAAGTTGTGGAGTGCAGAAAACATTGCCTTTCCCAAGATAAAACTGTATTTACATATTGGTTTTTACATATAATATAGATTTAAGTTGAACTATGTCCCGTACGTGTAGCGACTTCTCTGTACGTGACAAATATAAAAAAAAAATTTTATTATAAATATGTGTTTTAATTAATATTTTTTTTCGCTAGTAGCAAGCTTGATTCTTAGTTATAATTTCCTTCGAAGACACTTTTTGTGCACCTGTAATATATTCGCTAAAATCTGAATAAAACTATAACGATCTCGAATGTTGGTTGACTTGATGTGTCCCGTACGTGACGTGGGTTGTTTGCATTTTTCTTCAGTATTTCATGACTTTTTTTAAATGTTTCTTCGCACTATTAAAGATTAGTATATAATCTATTAAATTAGAGAAAAAAAAGTATATATCTGATAAAACAATTAAGTGCTATATGTAATATAAACCGTAAAATTAGTTGAACTTGTCTGTACGTAACAGTGGAATGCACCTAAAGCAGTTCACAACATACTTTGTAGCTTCACGCTTCATTTATAGCATGAATACACTTTGCTCTTCGCTTACACTCTGACATGCGTCAAGCAAACACATAAGAAAATACTAGATGCTATTTATAGGACGATATAGCTTTACTGCTTTGCTCCGCTTATAGCGTGTACTCTGTCGTCAACCTAAAGGTTCTCCTCGCGCGACTAACAAAACAGCAAAGTTGGACGAGAGTATCATCCTGTCTACGGTACTTACAGCGTTAAGATACTTAGGGTGCGTACAGAGTGGCCGCTTGTTGCCGAGCCGAGCCGACTGACGCTTATTGCGAGAACTTGTTCATGCGAGAAACAAGTTTGAGTGTGCATAGTGGATGCGAGAATCAGCGCCGATATTTTATCTATTATTTGTGTTTTATGTATGTTTGTATGCATTTGGGTTTGTTGTTCATTCGTGTTTGTGAAATTGAAGTGAAAAGATATGGATTCGTCAGATGATGAGTATTTAGCTTCGGCTACTGTTTTAAAGAATTTTATCAATAAAAAATCATTTGGAAAACATCCAATAAATGATAAACGAAGTGAATTTGGAGAATAATATATATATATAATTTTTGATTTCACTTTTTCCAAAGAATTTTATGTCCAAAACTAGCTTTTCGCAGAATAAACAATGTTTTCGGCGCTGAAATACGCTTTGGAACTGTTTTCTCGCATTCAATCAGCTTTGCGCTCTGACCAGCTCGGCGCCCACTATGACCTGTTCGCGCTTATTTGTACTAATTTGTATAGTACCAGTTTTCTCGCATTGGTTCTCGCAATAAGCGTCAGTCGGCTCGGCTCGGCAACAAGCGGCCACTCTGTACGCACCCTTAGAAGAGAAAGTGCAGAGGCAAACTGAGAAGCTGCAATCGATGTTTAAAGGTTTCTCATCAAGGCTATCGCAGAGAACGTGTATTTACTGAGAAGCCTTTTCCAAGTCCATTGCGACTCACATTCTTCTGATTTTGAGGGGTACTATTTTTCTTGTCGTAGCTCACCACAACATTTCTTGTCTTAGAGCGGAATTGATAAAACGAGAGTTTTCATATACTTCCGTTATGTTACCGGTCGAGCTGCAGATTTATTTAAATTTTTGCAAAATTCTATCACTTATCCCTCTAGTGCATATAACCGTCTACAGGCGGCCAATACTTGAGAGAATACAAAACACAAACGAAAAAACTTACACGCGTTACTGTTTTGCGTACTATTTACTCACGTCTTATATTTCAGTTTATGCCTGAACGCCAAAGCGTATGTCTTAGCATTTCAAATACTTTGTCAGTGGAATAAAAAAAGTGGGTAACTGTTAAAAAAAAATTATTTTTATCAGAAGGTGTTTTATTGAAAATGACTAAAAAGTGTCCTATTGGAATATTGGTTTGCAAAACTATTTGGTAAGTAGAGGGAAGTGTTTTGAAGGGAGATAAAATGTTAAAAAGAAAAAATATGTTCGTTGTGCTGGTGTGTACCTACTTAGCGCTCCAACCGTCTGTAGACGGGCGTATGCAGTGCGGTCAAATAAATTTGCTTTATGTCAGTTATTTGGAATTTCATTTTCTGAAATTATATGAATGTGATTATATTTTATTATTATGTAGAATAATTGCGCTTTGGCAGCAGAATCGCAATATGACTTATCAAAGTTGTCGGAAGAGGAGTTGAACGACTTTATGGACTTTTGCGAGAACAGCGACGAATAAATAGTAGGCGAATATTTTGATAGTGATGACTAGGGCAACTCAAAATATGCCCTTAAAAATCCTTTTTAAGCGTTTTAAATATTCCCTTTAAATGTGAAAATATGCCCTTTAAACCTTTTATTTTTTCATTTCAATTAATGAGTGGCTCAGTGCCATCCTTGCCTAAGCCTTAATTTAGTAATTTCCTAATAATTAGTGACAAAGTTAATAGGTAATTAAAAATTAAACAGCCTTTTTAGGAAGGTTTGAAACATTTAATTAAACTGAAAATACATTCCTTGAATACTACAAATTAACTTAAGAAAATAAGTATTTTATTGTCTCATCATGACTTTGGTACAAACGTATAGGCACTTTTGGCGCTTACTAAGCAAATAGGACGTGATGGTTAGGCATCCTTGAAGTGATGAGAAAAATTGCTATTCGTCATTTTCTTCAATTTCTGATTCTTCATTTTGCTCAACAACCCCTACATTAAGTGATTGGTAAAAGTCGTGATGCTCTGGAGGCACAAGTTTCAAAAGATCTATCAAATCCTTTTTCATCTCTTTAGTTATAGCGCGTCCATTTGGAAACAGGGCCGGTAATTTAGATTTTTTTGTCAAAACATTTTATTTGGCTCTCCTTTTCGCAACTGAATCCATTTAATTTTAAGCCATTCGACCTTCTCTTTTTTAGTTGAAATCTTCCTATGTGTAATAGATTCTTCCAAAGTTTTTGTACTAAAAAACAAATCTTTCGTCATCTGATGAACATTGAATTTAGGACTTTTTTTCTTAGCGAAATTAATTACATTTAACCAATCATCGGGATGGAAAATATGGGGATGGTGCTTTTTCTCCCTTTCTATTATTCCAAAATCTTGGTCGCATGTTGAAAAACTGTGCCCCGGTACAAAAAATTTCATGTCAATTTTTTCAATTTTCGAATGTTGTAGAACATAAGAAATAGCCAAAACCACTTTAATATTTCGGTTTTGGCCCCCGCAACTGTTACTATAAGTTAAAGATTTATAGTTTACTTTACATAAAAAAAATCTTTTTATTTGGTCAACACGACCTTATTAATTGAGTTTATTTCTGAAACTGAATTTACAATTGTTCTTAACCTAAGAGCTAAGCTAAATGCACCGGACGGTTGCAACAGGATTCCGAGACTTCGCCAATTTCGGCTGCGCGTGTGCTGACACAGCGTCTGGGCTGTGGTGTGGGAAAAGTTGTGCAATTCGGCTGCGCGTGTGCTGACACAGTGTCTGGGCTGTATTGCTGACGAATGAGTTTTATTTATTGGCACTGTTAACGTATGCCAGGTTAACACTTCCCCTCTTAAAAACGTTCGTCCTCGAGCGTTGTTAAAAATAAGGTAAGTTGTTGAAATTTATGAATGTTGGGATATCATTAGATGGATCTTTAAATTGATTTATGCGGTGGTTTGTGGAAGGGATCTGGATAGCATCGTGATTTGATGAAATTATTATCTTGTTTTGAGATTTTTTCCAAAGTTTGCAAAAAATTATTATTGCGATTGAGGTAGCTGCAACGGCTCCAAGCGAAAGTGAGCTGTTGGATATCGTCGCTGCCTTTAGGATATTTATTCTGCGAATGTTGTTTATGTGAAATTCTTTCAAGGCTTCCAGGGAAAGTAACTCAATTCGATTTTTCTCAATTGGTGCAGGTTGCAGGACTGCTGGGATTGCGGTAAATGGAATTAAGTCGTAGTTCATATAAGTTTGGTTATTTATTTTCAGCGTTGAATTATGAAAATTAATAAGCTGCGTTCCTGTCAAGTTTGTGATCATTCCGTCTGCATCTAGTTGTCCTTTAAAATTATTGAGCAGCAAAGTTCCAGTTTTAATTTCTTCAATTTGTGGAATGTGGTGCCCGTTGCTTTTGGTGCAAGTTGAATTAGAACTATTAATTATTCTAGGTGTACATGTGTTATTACTTATATTAACTATTTGATTTTGTTTACAAATTTCAATTTTCTTATAGCTATCGCATATTTCTTTTATTCCATATATTTCTTTCTTTCCTTTTAAAATTTTATTGTATTCAATATCTATAATAGATTTATCCGATTTGACAACAGGTCTTATAATAATTTTTTGAAAAGTTTCCTCAAAAGTTAATGGTATCTTTACCAAGTAAAAAATGGTCATATTTTTGCTTACAATATTAATATTTGAAAATTCCAATGCTTCTTCGGCATTTTTGAATGGAATTTCATCATTTTCTAGCTTTTCTAAAGCGATTTCAATTTCATTTTTATTTAACATCAATGTGTTCAAAATATCTTTTTTCGCCCATTGTATGGCGTACTTAACGTTAATTAATTCTTCCTTTATTAATCTTATTCTATTTTGTAAATTAATAATTGTTTCATTTTCAACATAAGTATCTTTTCTTATATTGTTAAAAAGTTTATTTACTATTCTAGTAAAGTTATTTAATTTTTCGTTAAAAATTTCATTAATAAGTACTTGCTTATTATTATTGTTATTAATTTCATTTAAATTGTTGTATATTATTTCCAGATCTTCGTGATCAGGGGAACCGGCGATAAATTTCCAAGCCGTTCCTAACATGTTTATTGATCTTTTTGATCTTCTTTCAATTGGTTTTATTGTATCTAAAATTTGGAGGGTTTGGGTTAATTCGTGCTTTAGGGTGGGATAGAGGATATTGTCAGTTGGTATGTCCGAATAAACGAATTTGGTTAAGTCTGTAAGAAATTCTTCGTATTTACCAAGGTCGAATACATGTATTAGCCTGAAGGCTCCGTTCTGGATTTTCGCTAGTCCGTCGTTTATAGTTACTAATTGTGCCGTGGAGTAGTCGTAAATGTCAATTGTCGCAGTGGCAGAGGATATTAAAAGACATCTGAAAAATAAAAAAAATTAGTTTTGATTTTTTATGTTACTTTTATGGACTATTTTTCCTGATTCGGTTAAAATTGTGGAATTTTTGTCTTCCTTTACTACTTCTTTTTTAAATTTGGGGGATATTTTTTTTCCTAGTCTCTTGTTTATTTTAATGTAAATGGTTTCTCCGGGATGATAAATTTTTAAAGGATGGCGTTTTTTGTTATGATATGTAAGATCTTTTAGCTGTTTAGTTCTCAATTCCGAGATATTTTCTTCCCTTGCCTTTTGGAATTGACTTGGGTCCGTGGAGACTCTTCTCCCGAAAAATACCTCTATTGGTTTTTTCTTTGTGGTTGAGTGAATCGTAAAATTGTATTCGTATACGGAATTATCAAGGAGTTCGGCGAATGATGTGAAATTGCGTTCTGCTTTTAAACAACGCATTATTTCCGAGAGTGTTGAGTGGAAACGTTCCACTTGACCATTAACGGAACTTGTATAAGGCGGTGTTTTAAAAATTTTTATGTTAAGGGTATCTTCCATTAAAAATTTTATGGTGGCTGAGTTAAAGGTTGTTTCGTTGTCAAATACGACAGATTCTGGTACGCCGAATTGGAAAAGTAGCTCTCGAAGAGGTTCCTTTACATGTTCTATTGCTCTTGATTTCAGTATTTTGGTTTGTGCGTATTTCGAAAATTTGTCTATTGCAGTCAAAACTATGGTTTTGTTTGTCATGTAGATATCGATGTGTAAAATTTGTCCTGGGTACTGAGGTATAGGTGTTTCTCCTAATTATGGTTTGCTAGGGTGGCGATCATACTTGTTTTCTTTGCACACTGAACAATTTTGGATTATTCTATTGATCTTTTTCGTCATTGATGGAAAGTAGAAATTCTCGAGAATTTGAATTTTATTTTCTCGACAATTTCTATGTGCTCTTTTGTGGGTCTTGATAATGATCTCTTCTTGTTCTTGATCATTTGTAACGTCTTGAACTTGAAGCTGTGTGAAGCGGACTTTGTAATTCCTGAAGTGTATTGGGTATATTTCTTGGATTTTGGCCATGGTTCGTTCATCTGTTTTTATACAGTTAACTACAGAGGGATTAAGATATCTTTTGAGGTGATTTATTAGTATATTTGAATTGTATTCTGGCTCTTCAAAAATATGTCTGTGGAACGTAGGAAAGATAATTTTAAACTGGTAGGTTGAAGTTGTCCCTGTTTTAAAAAATAGTTGACTTTTAAAAACGTTTATTGGGGTTTCTACATGGGGAATTAAATTGTCAGAAGAACTTTCGTCGCTGTGTTGAGTTATGGATAAGGAGTTTATTGGTTCGGGTGGCATTCTTGACAGAGCGTCAGCTACAACATTGGTTGTACCTGGTTTGTAGTGGAGTTCATGGTTAAATTCTTCTAAACTGGATTTCCAACGTTTTAATTTGGCATTAGTGTTTTTGTTACTAAGCGCTTGTGTTAAGGGTCAAGCATTTGGAAAAAGCTTTCCAATCGAGTGGAGTATTGTATGACTCCAAAGCAATGTCAGCATTGCCAACAATTTTATTGCGTATGACGTTGAGGATCCCATAGTACTTGGGGGTTCCTCTTTGGGGCTCGTAGATCTGAAGGATTCGATCTACACTTTTTTTCCAGGAGTTGAACTCGCCTGGTTTTCCTGAAAATTCGCGGAGGCATCGAATAACGTCCGGTATTTTGTCTAACTCGGAGACATTATTTGAAAAGTTTGCGTCAATGGATATATCAGTAAAATTGGAAAAGTTCGCATTAGGATTAAGGGCGGCTTGAACTAGGTTTCGCCCTTCTTGTCTGAATATGTTATTCACAACACCTGTTACAACGTTTGTTAATTGTTCCATGTTGAAAGTATTTGCGTTAGAGGAGGAAGGAGTCGGTTGGGTAGGAGGTGTATTTAGCACGGGAGGTCGGACGAGGTTTGAAGGGTTTGCCATTATAAGAAATTTGTTTAAAAAGTTTGTATTAAGTTTAAGTTAATTAGTTAGTCTTATTATTTTAATTAAATCTAATTTGTTTTATTATTATTATTTTTTGTTGGTTACTCCTTCTAGGAAAGAGGGCTTTTCTACCCTGGAGGGTCCCGTAGGATTCGCAGGATTAAGCAGTGTTATGGAATTTTTTTGTTTTTGTTATTGGCTGTACAAGCCGTTAGTTATGAGTATGATTTTTATTTATTTTAAGTAACTCCTTCTAGGAAGGAGGGCTTTTCTATCCTGGAGGGTCCCGTAGGAATCGCAGAATTAAGCAATGTTATATGGTTTGGTTCTTGTTGTTATTGGCTGTACAAGCCGTTTGTTATAAGTATGATTAATATTTGTTTTTAGTAACTCCTTCTAGGAAGGAGGGCTCTTCTATCCTGGAGGGTCCCGTAGGAATCGCAGAATTAAGCAATGTTATATGGTTGTATTTTTTGTTGTTATTGGCTGTACAAGCCGTTCTTTAAAGTTTAAAATTTTTACTGTTCTCTTAAAACTAAATGAAATATATGTATCTGTATGTTCTCTTTTTTTTCTGTATAAAAATGTTTGATTCACTTAATTTTATTCTTTGCTCTTTATATTCTTTAAAGATTTTCTTTTTAAGAATATTTTCAATTTTTCCTTTTGGTAAGTTTCAATTACTCTGATATTTTTCAAATTCAAATTTTGACATTTCACTTTTCACAAATTATTCACTTAATTTCAAATTTACTTAATATATGTAACTTACATTAGGATTCTTATCATAATGGTGCGGCGGCTGACGTCTCGCGTCTCCTGTTTGCAACTGCTACTGAGGGGCCCTTTCCTGCACACTTTTCCCTTTACTGTGGGGTGGTATTCCTGGGCGGTGATGCTCTTATGCGTTTCACCGGATCCTGGGGCCTAGGCTGCTGCTTCCTTTTTTCCTTGCGCCTTGTACAATAACCGCGTGGACGTTAAGGCTGTAGATGGTCGGTTTTTATTTTAACGATTGCGACTTTAAATGCGAATTTGTTAAATCACTTAGTCTTGGCGTTTTTTATTAGTCCTGTAAGGACTTTTACCGACACACACACGATATTAGCAACAACGAAGGCCCCACGTTGGGCGCCAGTTAAAGATTTATAGTTTACTTTACATAAAAAAAATCTTTTTATTTGGTCAACACGACCTTATTAATTGAGTTTATTTCTGAAACTGAATTTACAATTGTTCTTAACCTAAGAGCTAAGCTAAATGCACCGGACGGTTGCAACAGGATTCCGAGAATTCGCCAATTTTGGCTGCGCGTGTGCTGACACAGCGTCTGGGCTGTGGTGTGGGAAAAGTTGTGCAATTCGGCTGCGCGTGTGCTGACACAGTGTCTGGGCTGTATTGCTGACGAATGAGTTTTATTTATTGGCACTGTTAACGTATGCCAGGTTAACATATAAAGAGTGATTTCTTCTGTAGTTGACGGCAAGCAGTTTTTTATGTGGTACAAAAGACAAGATGCGATTTCTTGTGCGCCTCCTTTTGCAATATGTTCATCCCAAACGTGCATGTGTCCAACATTATTTACTTCATCATGTATGCATAGGTTATACACCCAGAGTTGACGTTTGTAGTATACAACTCCGGTAGTCAAAACTGGAGTAGGTAATGTCTTTTGTAGGTCGAAAACGATTACTTGCTTTGTATTATTGCTAGATCTGGCTGCAACGGCATCTCGTTTTTTCATATCCCGGATGTCATCTACTTGTCGTAAATGAATGTCATGTTGCACTTTGGAAGTCTGCTTTTCAGCTTCTGTGTGCAAAGTATTTATTTTTAACTTGAATTCGTCGCATGTTTGACAAGTGTCTTTCTGCGGTTGGTGAAAATGCAGGTTAAATTAATGTGTCGGAAAATAAATAAGGAAACTGTATGGTGCTTATTGTCAATGGACCAATTTTTATACATATCATACATCATTTTCATGTTTAAGTCTGGATTTAAATATTTTCTGTTACTATCTCGCCTGCAATAATGACTATCGTACGATGGAAATTGTTGTATAAAATCGCAAACCCTTTGTTCATCTGCCAAGCTAGTTTTATTATGTGGAGTATGTTTTCCTCTTAAGTCACCTCTCGGCGTACCAGATTGCTGCTTTCTCTTTAATGCATTTGTAATGGTTCCGTCGCATACAGCCAGTGTCCCTTTAAAGAATTTTTTGCAAACAATTTTGTCTTCCCCTTGTTCATCTCGAAGCCTGTAGATTCTTGTGTTAACCCTACGACTGTTTTAATTTTTGGTATACTTTCTTTTAATATCTGTAACCACTATTTGACCTGCAAGGAAAGAGTGTTTCATGGGCCCATCCATACTGTAAAATCCCTTAAAAATATCTCTTCTTCGTTCTTCAGAAATCTGTTGAGACCAGTGAAGTACACATCCACATTCTGATAAGTCACACAATTTTTGTGGAATGAGTCGTCCTTTTGTAGATAGATATTCTTCACCACGTGCACGCTTTAGTTTTCTAATATATGTAGTGCTGGGCGTAGGGTGACTGACTGTTGACAAAGAAATACTTACCTTATAATTAACAAAGAAATACTTACCTTATAATTAACAAAGACAATACCTACCTTATAACTGACAAAGATATTACTCACCTTATAATTAACAAAGACGATACTCACCTTATGATTGACGAAGACAATACCCACCTTATAATTGATAACTAAACGATAACTTAACGAAACATGACGAACAACGAGCTTGGACATTTTTAAAATAAGAAACGAACGGACACTACGAGTCGGACCACGAAAGAGCACAGTCGCTAAAAGCTTATAAGCAGTTTTTGATATACCTTAATTTAATTTAAACTAAGTAAATTTAATAAATAGTTGTATAAAACCCCACTTTGGTTTTATTGCGGAAGAAGCAGCGAATCAGGTGAGAAATTCCTACATATATTTTTTATGTTTGTGAGGCTGCCTGACTCTCTTTCGCCCTTTATTATTCTCCAGAGCTGCTCGTCATTCTCTCCCGATCGGCTTTCACCGAACAATTGTACGCCTAATAATAATAATATCATGCAAAGTAACGCAAAATAATGGAACATAACCTAACTTAAACACATAAAATATTTTGTAAGCCATGAACTTGGTTAAGAATAAATGAAACTATAATAAAATTTTATCAAAAATTCTTTTCTCGCAATAACAAGAATAAATGCTGTTAACTGTTCTTATGCAATTAATTTTAACAGTTCACCATTTAGGAAAGGCCAGAAATGCCTAACCCTCACAATCTTTTTTATATGCGAAAAAACAATATTTAAAGAATGAGAATAATAATATTTATTTATAGAGAGGTGGGGACATACCTGAGACCTCATCTGAAGGTAAGTAGTCTTTGTCTTTATCACTATCGTCACCTGAAAAGTCGGATAACGAAAACAGCATGTCGCTCGCGGCCGCCAACTTTTGATATATTGAGTTTGCCAAAACTGCCCATAGATGTCAGCCTTGTCTAGTTCAAAAATTAGGGATGTGCAACTTTGGCACGGATAGTTTGAGTATTTCTAAGTAGTATAGCATAATAACTCTAAATATGAAATTTCGAGGGTTAGGCAAGGATGGCACTGAGCCACTCATATGATCTTAATTTTTTAAAGCATTAAAAACAAGACGAAGTTATTAATTACGCTCAAAATACTAATGAATTGCACAATTAATTCTGTTTTGTGTTTATTTATTCATTCAATAATATATGTATATTAATATTTTTCATAAAACATTTCTTTCTTATACTCCAACAAATAAAAATCACATTTCAGTTCCATGAAGTTCTTAAACGTAAATAAAATAAAAATCACAATTCATTTACATAAGTGAAAAATAAAAAAAACTATTTCATGTTGGAATTACAATATATAACAACATGTTTTTGTAAATTAAAAAAAGGAAAGCTCCGTCTATTAAGCTCTCTAAATAAGCTTTTGTACATAGAAAATCTACGCTCTACATCGACAGATGTGATCGGCGCATATTTAAATGCTAACATTTCTTTTATTGTATACGTGTTAATTATTTCATCCAAGTTTTGCTCACTATTAGAAGATAGGAGCTCTCCTATAATTTTTATTATTTCGAAACTCTTGTTTTTTTTTAAACATATTCTAATTTTTGTTGCACTGTTGGCGCATCAACTTTATTAATTTGATCTTTGGTATTAGTTACTATTTTGATCTGTTCACAAAGAAGCAAATCAGTAGATTCTAATTTTCTCATAATATTCCGCATAGTAGCCAACCGCCTGCAACCAAGTGCCCCAGCGTGTGGTGATAGGCTCTGGAGGAAAAGGTGAGTCTGGTTCCATTTGTTTAAAATGAGATATACGCGAAGGCGCTTTTAAAAAAATTTGTTTTAACGGTGCCCACCCACTTATCCACATTAGGATATATGTAAATCCCTAATTGTTTCACACACTCGATGTAGTGCATGCGCTAAACATGTCAAGTGCATGATTTTTGGGTAGAACACTGATATGACATTAGCCGCCTTTTTCATATAAGGCGCTGCATCAGATAGAAATAGGAAAATGTTATCTTTGTAAAAGTCAGTTCCTGAAAGCTTTATAGAATTATCAAATAGATTGGCATTTTCTAATATGCCTATAATCACGTTACCAATGCAGCGTCCTTCCTTATCCGTTGTCTCATCAATTGTGATCCAAAGGTATTTATTTCGGATTTCAACAATACAATTTACTTTGTCTTCCGAAACTTAATTTAATATCACACATGTTTAAAATATGTTATCAAACAAATCTAAGCCTAAAATGTATCTTATGTCTAGCAAAAATACAAACGTATACATATTTGTATGCACATATGTACATGCAATAAATACAAACGCTGTGCTAAAACGCCGATTGCGATTGAGCAATTAAAAGCGAAACCATACTGCGTTTGCGTTAGATTATCGAAATTATTTTTATATAGTTGTTATATACCGCCTAGTTATAGCCTTACTGAATTCGAAACCGCCTTCGACGGTCTGGTAAGCGACGCGAGAGCCACATCACCAGTGATAATTGCAGGTGACTTTAATGCATGGGCCCGAGAATGGGGCAGCCGACGAACAAACGCCAAAGGAAGGGCTTTGCTCACATCATTATCAATTTTAGAAGTTACGCTTGTTAACAAAGGCGATAAGCTTACCTTCCAAAGAGATGGAAGAGGGTCCATTATCGATATTACCTTCGTTAGCAATACAATCTTTAGACGAACATCGTGGCATGTAAGCGAAGACTATACGCATAGCGACCACCAAGCTATCATATTTTCGATAAAAAACGATGTAGGGGTACAAAATATTTCGAGTGTAAAACCAGTTGGCTGGAAGCTGCATACATTAGATGAAGAAGGTCTTAAGGTGATGGAAACTCATATAATCCTCCCAGAAGGAGCGATAAATTTGGCCACCAACTAATAAAAGGTATTAAAGTAGCATGCGACGCTTCGATGAGGAGAAAATCTGCATCTTCCCGACGCTCACCAGTGTATTGGTGGAACGAAGAGATTGCGCACTTACGCCGGCAATGTAACAGCGCAAGGCGAAACTACCAAAGAGACAGAAATCGAAGCGCAAATTTTGCGGTGCAGCAAAGAGAATATGAAGAAAGAGTTCAGCATTCAAAGTCGTGACCAAAAAGGTACAAAAGTCATTACATGCGAAAATTTCATGCCCTAGAGAGTTGGCAAAAATAGTAAGAGCACTTTTTCCAGCCCAACCACCCTTTGACCGGGAAACATTCCCCCCTACAGAAAACGAAACACCCCCAGTTACGGCAGAATAAGTTTTAATAGCCGTTAAAAGGCACCAGGTCCTGATCTTATCCCCAACCACATATTGAAAATAACGGCAAATACCAACACCGAAGCGTTTGTACGCACGTATAATGAATGTAGGAATATTTCCACCAATATGGAAGGGTCAGCGACTGGTACTTCTACCAAAGCCAGGGAAACCCCCAGGTGACCCGTCAGCATACCGCCCAATCTGCATGCTTGACACAGCCGGAAAACTTTTCGAAAGAATTTTAAGCAATAGGCTGATTACAGAAATAGAAGCAGGGGGAAACCTCTCAGAAACGCAGTTCGGCTTTAGAAAAAAGCGATCAACAGTAGGCGCGGCTATGCTTGTTAAGAAGCTGCCAGAAAAAGCGATAAGTGGAGTAAGATGGAAAGGCGGATCTAAGAAATACTGCCTGGTAATGACACTTGACGTTAAAAATGCGTTTAATTCCGCTAGCTGGAAGAAAATGGTCGAAGCTCGCCGTGGTTTTCAAGTATCAAGATATTTGCGAAAAATAATAACTAACTACTTGGAAGATAGAGTCCTAGTATATGATACAGACGAAAGCAGCAAAGAGTATAATATATCCGGAGGTTTTGCGGACGATATTGCAGTGGTTATTGTTGCCAAGCATATAAAAGACGTTGAGCGAGAGGCAAACTTTACGACTGCGCAAATACAGAATTGGCTTGAAGAAAATGGCCTGCAGTTAGCCGAGCAGAAAACTGAGGCAGTGTTAATTAGCAATAGAAAAAAACTAGAGTTTGTTAAAATTTAAGTTGGAGGACATGAAATTGTTTCGAAAACTGCACTGAAATATCTAGGCATTATGTTTGACGCTAGATTTAAATACCCACCTAGAATACGCAGTCGAGAAAGCTGAGAAAGTTGCAGCAGCGCTCTCGAGGCTAATGGTAAATATAGGAGGACCTAAGCAACAAAGTAGACAACTGTATGCTAGCGTAATACGGTCTGTTCTTCTATACGGGGCAGCAATCTGATCGGCGGCGCTTGAAAAAGTTTCGTACGCATTAGAGATCAAATCACTTTATCGACTTTGCGCTATCTGGGTGTGCAGTACGTTCAGAACAACGTCTGAAGATGCCGCCCTAGTAGTGGCTGGGCTCTGCACAATTGAGATCCTGGTAAAAGAGGCTGCGATAACCCCATCGAACATTGCAGAACGATAGGCGGTGAGGCGAAACTGTTGGACACGTAGACTTATTCCTTCGTTAGAGAAATGGTTAGAGAGGCAACACGGTGAAGTGGATTACCACCTTACCCAAATATTGACAGGGCATGGCTGCTTTAAGTCCTATTTATATAAGTTTAAACATGATAATGACCCTTACTGCAACTTTTGTGCAAATGAGGTGGTTGAAGATGCTGAACACTGTTTTTTTTGTCTGTCCGCGGTTTGCAATTGAAAGGGATGACTCGAGCACGAAGTTGGGGAAATCGCTTTCGGTTAAAAACCTGGTAGATACTATGCTCGAGTCTAAAGAAAATTGGTCCGTTGTAGGCCATATGGCGAAGAAAATCTTAACTAAACTGCGTCAAGCGGAGCAACTCTGCAGAAATTCATAGAAAGGCAATAGCCCGCTCCCCCTCCGCGAAGTAATACTTAACGGTAGTTCCACGGAGCGAGGGAAACGGAGCGGGGTAGGTTTTTAATGCGGTGAGTCGAAAGGCAAGTCCCACACTTCGGCTTTCAATGCTTTGTGCCACCTCTAGAAAAAAATTAAATAAAAAAAATGTATGTATGAACATACATATATGCATACATATGTATATTCTCTTCGTGTAATTGTGTATGTATACCTTTGAAAAAAAATTATAAAGTTTCTGGTTCTGATTTGTGAAAATGGAAGTGCACTATAGTTTCAATGGTATTATAAAACATATTCATACGAAAGACTTTTGAAATTTATTCCAAAAAACCATTATAATGCATTAATTTTGCGAGCTTTCTACTTACTATATCTCGAAAATAAAGCATTTAACTACATACTATTGCATATACCTATATAGGTACATTGAATTGTGGAAAAGTAATAATATCAAAAAAACAACTCAGAAAATATTTAAATATTCAAATTTAAAATTTTCTTTGAAGATTATTTGGATAATTTAATGAAGTCAAATGTCCACTAATATTTTATTCACATCAATATTATTTAAGTCTTAAATAATAATAATATTGTTTAAATAATATCAGTTAAAATAATTTGCTAATCAGTTACCGCATATGCTAAGCGTTGTTACATACACACATAATAACAGCCATCGCTAGCTGCGCCTTACATATGTATGTATGTGCCTTTGGTGGTGTCTCCCCCTGCACAACGTCCGCCACATTCGTACAATTTCCGAACAGGCCGTGAATGCATGAATGATCGATGACTATAAATGAGCGTAGCAAAGAGAAAAATTTGTACATCCCTTAAATCATAAGCAAAGAGTACCCATATTGGTCTCTTTTTTCTCTGTAAGTACACATATTTATGATCGCATGAATGCCTGAGTTGAAGGCATTTCTGGGAGATTTTAATCCCGGAAGAGCTAAGGTATTAAGAGACATGCCTTGGGGAAAACTGAGGATTCTCACTGGGTTTTTCAGTGGTCATTGCCTACTTAATTATCATTTGTACAACATTGGAGTGGTCACGGGGTCAATCTGCAGAATGTGCGGAGAATGTGACGAAACTCGATTGCCCTTAATCGCGGAGTGCGGAGCGCTAATGCATGTTTGATTCAGATATTTTGGAGAATACACCCTATCTGGAAATTATCTTAAAAAATTGGGTCCATGCAAAATATATGAATTTATATGCATGGCAAATCTTCTCGAAGATCTTCAGGGGAGACTACCCTCGCCTTAAGAACAAAAGGCGTATCATAATAGATCTTTTAGGTCGCAATGTATATCACCCTTCAAAATTAATCTTAATCTTAACCACTACATTGACACGCCCGCGAAATATTTGTGGTGTTTCTGAATTTGAGCGGTATAGTTGAAAGCGTACTACGTACTTGTGTTTGCATAATGTATGTATGTATGCATGTGTATAGAAAAAACCAGTTGCGTGAACAGGATAAGAAAATGCAATAGGCTACATATGGTATGGTATGGTATGTGTGGCTGTCACTGTTGCTACAGCGACCCACTTAGGCCATAATTGGAGGCCCGTTGTGATACCACTAGCTAAGTGTTCATTCCCCTTTGCTGAACCATTTTGAGCTCTTGACGAATCTCGCCAAGCATCTTGGGTCTATAGAACCTAATTCTCCGAGGTCTCCAAAAAGTGGTACCCCTAGAAAGCGTAGCCTGCTTCTTGCTAGCGCTGGACAATTGCATAGAAGATGAAGAACAGTTTCCTCCTCTTCATAATTTTGGCAGCTTCTACAGCATCTGTGAAAGGGTACACCGAGACGCCCCGCGTGGTTGCCTATGAGGCAGTGCCCCGTAAGGGCTCCAATGACCTGAGATATATCATCCCGTTTTAAGGTGTACAGACCACGCGACCGTTTACGATCCCATCTAGGCCAAGTCTGCCTAGATATCCTACAAGTCGTGGTCTGTGCCCACCTCTCGTTCGCACGAGCATAAGCATATTCTTTTGAGAGCAGCCTGCAAGTACCAAAGGGCATACCAATGCGTTCTTTACCAGGAAGAATCTGCTTGGTTGTCCCTTCCCTCGCAAGTTCATCCGCTATACAGTTACCCTCGATGTCCCTGTGGCCTGGAACCCAGATGAGGTTTAGTCTGTTCTGCTTAGCCATCTCCTGAAGAGATCGGCGGCAGTCCAGTACAATCTTTGAAGTTATCGCAGCTGAGCTCACTGCTCTGATTGCCGCTTGGCTATCGCTAAATATAAAAACGTTGCTGGCTTTTAAGACGGTTTGCAACCTGTCCACAGCCTCCTTAATGGCTGAAACCTCAGCTTGAAAAACACTACAGTGATCCGGCAGCCTAAAGGAACAGCTCAGAGATAAGACTCGCGAGAAGACCCCTCCTCCCACTCTGCCATTCAGCTTCGAACCATCTGTGAACACCGTAACACTTCCAGGTGGGGTGTAGAAATTTTTAGACCACTCCTCCCTACCTGGAATCAACATCGCGAAGTTTCTGTCTGGGACCATGGTATCGACGCAGCGATCAGTGCAGTCCGGAAGGAAGCTATACTTACTCAGTATGCTTGAGTGCCCACATAGGGTAGACTCCCATTGATATGTCTCTCTTAGTCGAAGCGCGGCAAGAGCCGCCATCTGTTGACCCACTAAGTCGAGGGGTAGAAGGTCCAGAAAAACATTCAAGGCGTCGTTTGGTGTTGTTCGTAGAGCTCCGCTAATGCAGATAATACTGGCTCTTTGTACTTTACTAAGTAGATTGAGGTTAGCATTTTTGCTCAAGGCAGGCCACCATACGATGACTCCATAAAGAAGAATTGGCCTTACTACCGCTGTATAGATCCAGTGGCATACGCTTGGATTTAGACCCCATTTCTTTCCAATGGCCCTTTTGCAGGAGTATAGGGCCACAGAAGCCTTTTGAGTGCGCTGGACAATATTATTTCTCCAGCTTAGTTTCATATCTAGTGTGACGCCAATAAACTTGGCTTCCTTTTTTAGATTTAAACGAATACCATTCAGTACCGGAGTAATTAACTCCGGTGTCTTATATTTTCTAGTGAAGAGTACCAACTCCACCTTTTCCGAGTTGACGCTAAGACCACATTGCGTGGACCAGTTCCCTACAGCGCGGAGTGTTCTTTGCATCAAATCACACAAGGTCTGCGGGAACTTGCCCATGTGTGCTATGGCGATGTCATCTGCATATGCGACAACCCTGGCGGCACCCCATTCCGTCTCCCGCAAGAGTGAATTTACAGTTAGATTCCAGAGTAGGGGGGAAAGTACACCACCCTGTGGCGTTCCGCGAGACACATGCCTCGAAACACGGTTTGCGCCGACTTCTGCTGTAATCTTTCTACCTAAGAGCATTTGCTCTATAAATTCAACCAGGGAGTTTTCTACACCGAGTCCTCTTAAGGCCTGAGTTATGGCCCCCGGATTAATGTTGTTAAAAGCTCCCTCAATGTCAAGAAAAGCTACGAGGCAAAATTCCTTGTAACTAAAAGATCTCTCAATGTAGCTGACTAGGGAATGTAGCGCAGTGTCTGTGGACCTTCCCTTTAGATAAGCATGCTGGTTATTTGACAAAAGTCTTTTATCGATCGTGAAAGAGAGGTGGTTATTAATCAGCCTCTCTAGAGTTTTGAGAACAAAGGATGACAGGCTTATTGGTCTGAGATCCTTCGGGCGCGTATGTGATACTTTTCCGGCCTTGGGAATGAAGACCACTGAAACAGATCTCCATGCCGTTGGTACGTAGTTTAGTTTAAGGCAGGCCCTAAACATGCTTAGTAGCCAATTCGCAGACGTTTCGATTGTTGCATCCAGCTGCGCAGGTATGATGCCATCCGGCCCTGCTGTTTTATAAGGTTTAAAGCTTTTTATCGCTGAAATAATACTTTCTCTTGAGATAGGGAGATTAACGATTGCGCCCGAAGGGGGGCACTCTATTTCCCTTGATTGTGAGCTCCCAGGAAAGTGTGTGTCGAGAAGCAGCTCGACCGTATCTTTTCCTGTAGTCGTCCAGGAGCCATCCTGTCTCTGTAAAGATCCAATCGGGTTTGTTGTGCCCGACAGAATTCTTCTTAGTCTGGCAGTTTCGTTGACGCCTTCAATGCCACTACAGAATTTCCTCCATGAGGACCTCTTCGCTTCACGTAGGGCTTTTTTATAGACCCGCAGGAGCTGCCTATAAGTCTGCCATTCTAACTCCTGATTCAGCCTTTTCGCCCTGTTAAACTGCCTTCGGCAATCTTTGCGCAGCGAGTCGAAGTCGCGGGACCACCAGTGTGGCCTACGCTTTCCCAAAGTTTTGGGGTCAGGGCAGGCTCTGGCCAGGGCCTGCGAGCAGCTCACAGTAAAAAAGTCCACCATGTCCTCCAGTTTACCGATGGTGTTGGGCTCTACCGGTAATGGATGTGGTAGGTTGCTTTCGAGAATTTCCCTATAGAGAAGCCAGTCAGTGTTTCTCAGGTTCTTACGAACCTTCGGAGCACTGGTGAACAGATCTAGAGTTATCTCAATATATCTATGGTCTGAAAAGGAGTGTTCATCAAGAACTTTCCAATTAGTTACCATATCATATAGCTTTTCACTACATAAAGTGAGGTCTATGACCTCCTGTCGATTTTTGACGATAAAAGTGGGCTCTGTGCCCCTATTGCATATAACTAAGTTAGTGGTTAAGAGGTAATTGAAGAGAGACTCACCTCGATTGTTAACGTCGGTGCTACCCCACTGTACATGGTGGGCGTTAGCGTCGCACCCGATGAGAACTAAACCCTCTGCGTGGTCGTTCACTAGATCGCGGAGTAGATCCTGAGGGGGATTCTCAGCTTCATACGCCATATAAGTGGAGGCCAATAGCAAAGCCTTGCCTCCGATCTCCAGCAGTGTTGTCGTCATGTCTCCATTACTATAACAAGGTAAAAGAAAAATGTTTAGATCTTTCTTCGCCATTACGCAGGTTCTTATTTTACCTTTACCACGCTCAACAAGTAGCCTATAGCCCACCGCACCTAGACCACAGACCCCCGAGTTATTAACCCAGGGTTCTTGAATAAGTGCGATGTCTATGTCGTCGCCAAGTAGGCGACTCAGGAGAGCAGCGGATGCTGCCCTAGACCGGTGGAGGTTGATCTGCAGAACCCTCATCATTTGAGGTTCCCATCAACTCCTCCACCGCAACGACAGTGACGTCAGCGCTGTCTTCCCCTTCGCTAAGGAGCAGCTCCTCCTCAGCATACATTCTTTGCATCGCCGATGCCAAGTTTGATTGCCTCCGCTCTCCGCGTCGGAAAAGTCAGCCTCCGGTTCAGGTCCCTCAATGTCCACCTCCATTGAGGCACCCGCTTCGGAGGCACGCTTCGCGTCACCACGGTACACTCGCAGAGTCACCTCGTCAAGGCCGTAGTAAACACGGCCCTGTCTCTTCTCCAGGATCTCCAAAGAGTCCCTGTTCAGAGACAGGACCACTTGCCTTGACGGCCCATCCGGCTCCTCTACTCGTAGGACCTTCCAGTCGCCCGTAGGTATTGTCGGGTTCATCACCTGGAGCATCTTTAAGATGCTCTCCGGTGATGACGGTGTTACAGGGACCCAGGCCCTCGCTCTAGGTCTGACTGGAATATCCTTCCAGTCGACAACCGATAGTTTCGCTCCGGGGTATACAGCCCCTACCTTAGCAATGGCGGCCTTATACAGCGCCGCCGACCTTGCATCATCACATGCCACTACCTTAACGTGGCCCTGGAACCAGCCGGCATCTCTGCACGCAGGAGGGGCTCCAGGGTTCTCTAGCAGAACATCCATGATGACGTTTGTACACGTACATATGTACCTACATATTAATATGTACTAGAGGGCTGCATGGACACATTCATTTCTTCTGTTAGTCGAATGACACGAATGTGAATGCGGTGCTCATTCGACTCATGCACACATGCGATCATAAATATGATTTAAGGGATTTACAAATTTTTCTCTTCACGGCCTGCCAGAAAATTGCACGAATGTGGCGGACGTTGTGCAGGGAGACACCATGCTTACTACTTTGTTATTAAAGCTGATGGATAACTGATTAGAAAATTCTTTTAACTGATGTTATTTATACAATATTATTATTATTATTAAAGACTTAACCCTGCAACGGGTAAGAGTGCCTCAAGGCACTTATCACTTATTTCGACATATATGATATAAGATTACCAAAAACAATTATCAAAACCAATGCGTAGCTTTCCGTTACATTCATAGTAATAACTTTTTTGAACATTGCAACGTTTTTCGGCCATGCGTTTAGTTTATGTCAACTATTCAGTGTGTGAAGTTCAATTGTGAGTATCAAGAATTGTGAAGGCAAATTTTGTCTTTACTAAGAGTGAATTATTCCATAATTTTAAAACTAAATAGAAGTAAAATACTTTTTATTCAAACGGAAAGGTGTTATGCTTATGTTTTGCAGACTTTGCGTTCATTAAAAACATGTAAGTGTGAAATTAGAAACGAAAAACTGAAGAGTGCCTCAGGGCACTTATGCGCGTTCTGGTGCAAATTTATCGCTTCCTTGCATTGAAGTTTGTGTTATAATTCCGTTACATTATTTCACATTATTTTTATATTTATATAGTGAAAATTAAAGAAATGGCATTAAGACATCAGAAACGTGTAAAGTTATCCTCTTTGAGCGAGGATCAATTGCTGGAACTTATGAATTCTATTGAGAGTGACGAGGAAAACCATATAACCTGGTCTGATGAAGATCCTAGCTATGTGCCTGATGAAATTACCTCAGAAGACGACGAGTTTATTTCAGAATGCCTGAAAAAGATTCACAATAGTGGTTTATATATTGCCAACGTAGGTAACATGTCACCGAATATTAGTTCGGCATCACTTGACTTGCCTTCAGCATCATCGACATTGATTTCCATATCCGAAAATAATGCATCCGATAAAAATCCAAAGAAAAGACTACGCTCTCCCTTACCAACAATAAATAATAATGCCCATTGTGTGAACCATCTGCTGGTGATTTCTTTGGCGCAAGTAAGAGTTGAGAATTAATTACATTGTTATTTCAAAAACAACTGTTTTATTTAATAGGTTTAGAATCAATAATTAAGAATGCAAGCGAGTTTACGAAAATTCAGTGCCGACAGCGATCAATGGAATTGCACACGAATGATGTAGCCTTCAGAGGAAACGCTTCTTTACCACTTGAAATCAAAGCTCTTAAGACGCCAAAAGAAATTTTCTGCTATTTTTTTTACATACGAGATAATGCAAATGATGGTCGAGGAAACTAATCGAGCAGCGCTTACTCAAAACATCAACACCCAGTTCAAGACTGATGTTGATGAACTTTACCATTACATTGGAATACTTATATATATGTCTATTTATCGATATCCGAATTTGGACAGCTATTGGGGACGTAGTGTCTTCGCGCCGATTCGAAATACTATAAGTAGTAAACGATTTAAGGCAATAAAAAGCGTTTTGTCATTCAGGGATGAAAGCGGACGAGTCTCGAAAGGACAACCCGGTTACGATGCACTTTTTCGCATTCGTAATTTGGCCAACGAACTCAATAAACACTTTGATTCGGTACCAAAGTATGCTCGACTCTGTGCTGACGAGCAAATGTGCAGCACAAACTCGATTATATTACTATTTTGTAGACATGGCAGCTACAAACTCTTATATTTTAAACCGACGCATACATGCTGAGAAATGCAATAATTCCAGTAACACCTCAGTCGAAGATCGGAAGTTGCTTCAGTTACCTAAATTCCGTGAAGAAATTGTTGCGGGTCTTGTGTCACACACAAAAAAACGTGCAACTGGTCGTCCATGTCTCTATTCGACAACTACAAAAGATAATCCGCAACCAAGTTGTTCGAGAGTTGGTCAAAGAATTAAGCATCCAGTTGATGATATGCGCTTTGACAACGGTGGTCATTTTCCCAAATGGCTTGGTAAAGAAGGAGGAAAGAGATGGTGTAAATTTTGTAAAAAATCGCAATCTCAGTGTTAATGTACGAAATGTCATATTCATTTGTGTTGTTCAAATGCAAAAAAATGTTTTTATGATTACCATCGCAAGTAATGGCGATAAGAACAGTTAAGTTAATATATAAATAAAAATCTAACAAACTGTGAAATGTCTTTTTTGGGCTAAAAAGCCAACATTGCCCTGAGGCACTCTTCCCATATTTTTTGTCCAGGGGTTAAGAAAAATAAAAACGTAACATTCAAATCAGTTTAATTGATTCTATAGGCAATAACTGCACACAAAAAAATTATGTGGTTTTTTTTTTGTAAATTTAGAGGGTTAAATAATATTGATGTGAATAAAATATTAGTGGACATTTGACTTCATTAAATTATCCAAATAATCCTCAAAGAAAATTTGAAATTATAATATTTATATATAGATTTTTAATGAGCTCAAGGCCGGAAAAATAAAACAATTGAATAATATGTAAATTATTTTATTTAATCGTCAATATTTCGACTTCAGTCTGAAGTCATCATCAGGACTGCAAAAAACAACAGAAAGCGTTCGCTATGTACAAACTAAAACAATAATGAACACAAACTTACACTATCGGCTGCGCCTGGTAGACTGGCATGTGATATGCAAAAACTTAATTTATAGTATACATATACTCAACAAAAATTGAAGATGAGCGAAACATAAACCAAAAATGTAAACAATAAAAGAACAGTAATTGTATACAAAAATATGTAGGAACAACAACACGTGAAAATGTAAACAAGTTAAAATACAGTAATTGTAAACAAAAAATTATTTTCGGAACAACAACACGTGAGAATGTAAATGAATACAGTACAGTAATTGTAAACAAAAATAAACAAACAACAATGCAAGGGACGGTTTTGGAATCGGAACAGCTGTTGGACTATGTCCTCTTGAATATTTGCTGTTTCTTAATATTAAGTTGCGGTAGACATGTGCACAATTATCGGTGTCCGTTTTAAAATTCATCCTCATATTATTAGGGGTGTTCACAATGTGCAGCATTTCCAATGTGAATCTTTTGTAGTAATCTTTCTCCTCCTCTAAAATAATGACGCTTTCAAAATTCGGATGATGTCCAGTATCTTTACAATGTGTTGTTAATGCTGTTTTGTTATCAGAAGAGTTGTGCCTTAATTTAATATTCGATTTGTGAGCAGATATCCTTGTCTTTAATTTTGATTTCGTTGTCCCAACATATACTTTCTCGCATAAGAGGGACCCGTCGCCATTACATGGAATCCTGTAAACCACATTCGATTTTTCCAGTCTCGGGATTTTATCTTTCATATTGCTGAAAATATTTCTCAAAGTATTGTCGTACTTGAAGGCTAATTGGTATTTTTCTTTATCGTACAGAGTGGAATATTTGATTCTCTCCGATAACCCTGGAACATACGTTGCTGTTTTGTACATCTTATCTGGTGGCACATGTCTTTCGTTTTTTATGTTACGTGGGTCATATTTGCCAATGAGGCTATTTATTAATTTTTTTGGGAAATCGTTGTCTGTCAGGGTCTTCTTAATGATACAAATATTTTTGCTGTGGTACAATTTATCACTAATGGAGAGAACCCGCTTTATAAAGTTTTGGGCTGTGTTTATAATTATTTTTCTCTCATGTTTTGAGTAAAAGTTTATGAGTCTCCCTGATGCTGTTGGCTTTTTGTACCAGTCTATTGTTATTTTGTTGTTTTTTCTTATTATTAGGGTGTCCAGAAAGGGTATTTGTTCATTTTTCTCTATTTCTATTGTAAATTTAATTGTCTTGTTATAATTGTTTAATAATTGGAGCATCCTGTCTGCGTCCTCAGTTTTTATAATGGCAAATAAGTCATCCACATATTTTGTAAGTAGTCGGGGTTTGTTATCACAGTATAATTCAAAATTCTTCAAAATTTCTTCCATGACAATGTCGGCTATAATTGGTGATGCCGGCGAACCCATTGGCATTCCTGAACGTTGTTCATATATTTTATCATTGTATTTAAAGTATCGAGTTTCCTTAATGCAAAATTTTACTATAGTCAAGAAAAGATCTTTTGTCATGATTGTATGTTCTTTGATTTCATTCCACCTTGAAGATATGATGTTCAGGGCCATATCAACCGGGATGCTGGGGAATAATGAAACGACATCGAATGACACTAAGCTTTCGTCATCATAAACATAGGAACCTTTGATCTTATCTTTGAATTCAATAGCGTCTTTAACATTTAATTTGGATGTCGTGGTTATGTTTTTTAAAATTCTAACTATATATTTGCACAAATCAATGACGGGGAGTTGACAGACGAACAAATGGGTCTGAGTGGAATACCGTCCTTATGAATTTTGGGCAAGCCATAAATTCTTGGCGGGTTAGCTGTTTTGCAAACAAGGTCGTTCTTTTCTTTTAAGTCAATTATATTATTGATGTACATTTTCTGTACAATTTCATTATTTTTGTCTTGTAGTCTTGCGTCTTTGTAATTGCCGTTTTTAGTTTCTTGGTCAATATTTCTTAACTTCAAGACTCCACATCATTCTTCCAAAGTGAGGAACTATTAACCAAGAAACTAAAAACGACAATTAAAAAGACACAGGTGAATAAGTACGAAAATCTGATATACAAACAGACAGAACTTATTAACATTAGGGTGATACCAGAATGGATTTGCAAAACGACCGACATACCTATCCCGACAGACATTCAATCGCTCATGTTCCTCGGATCTAAACATGCATTACCTCTAAACAATAAAGAGTTTCCTCTATTTAAAGTGAAAGCGGACGGTGAAAACTATATACAAACCATTAAAGAAAAGGAGAAACAAGAGGTTGAGAGAAACACCCTGACCGCACTTATCCAGAACCACCTTAACAAGACAACTAGTTTAGGTAGAGACAAATTTGTACAAGATACACTGCGATCCACAAAAATGTTCTTGAAAGCTTACAAAGAGCTTCTGATCCTTAATGCTGACATGGGTAATGTTACCGTTTTGATGGAAAAATTTGAATATGACAGAAAAATACAAACTATAGTTAACGACATGTCAACATACAGAATATTGAAACGTGATCCCACTACTAAACTACAAGACAAAAAAATTGAAATTGTACAGAAAATGTACATCAATAATATAATTGACTTAAAAGAAAAGAACGACCTTGTTTGCAAAACAGCTAACCCGCCAAGAATATATGGCTTGCCCAAAATTAATAAGGAAGGTATTCCACTCAGACCCATTTGTTCGTCTGACAACTCCCCGTCATATAATTTGTGCGAATATGTAGATAGAATTTTAAAAAACATAACCACGACATCCAAATATAATGTTAAAGACGCTATTGAATTCAAAGATAAGATCGCAGGTTCCTATGTTTATGACGACGAAAGCTTAGTGTCATTCGATGTCGGTTCATTATACCCCAGCATCCCGGTTGATATGGCCCTGAACATCATATCTTCAAGGTGGAATGAAATCAAAGAACATACAACCTTGACAAAAGATCTTTTCTTGACTATAGTAAAATTTTGCATTAAGGAAACTCGATACTTTAAATACAATGGTAAAATATATGAACAGCGTTCAGGAATGTCAATGGGTTCACCGGCATCACCCATTATAGCAGACATTGTAATGGAAGAAATTTTGAAGAACTTTGAATTAGACTGTGATAACAAACCCCGACTACTTAAAAAATATATGGATGACTTATTTGTCATTATAAAAACTGAGGACGCAGACAGGATGCTCCAATTATTAAATAATTACAACAAGACAATTAAATTTACAATAGAAATAGAGAAAAATGAAGAATTACCCTTTCTGGACACCCTAATAATAAGAAAAAACAACAAAATAACAAAAGACTGGTACAAAAAGCCAACAGCATCAGGGAGACTCATAAACTTCTACTCAAAACATGGGAGAAAAATAATTATAAACACAGCCCAAAACTTTATAAAGCGGGTTCTCTCTATTAGTGATAAATTGTACTACAGCAAAAATATTTTTATCATTAAGAAGACCCTGTCATACAACGATTTCCCAAAAAAATCAATTAATAGTCTCATTGTCAAATTTGACCCAGGTAACATAAAAAACGAGAGACATGTGCTACCAGATAAGATGTACAAAACAGCAACGTATGTTCCAGGGTTATCGGAGAGAATCAAATATTCTGTACGATAAAGAGAAATACCAATTAGCCTTCAAGTACGACAATACTTTGAAAAATATTTTCAGCAATATGAAAGATAAAATCGCGAGGCAGGAAAAATCGAATGTCGTATATAGGATTCCATGAAATGGCGACCCTCTTATGCGAGAAAGTATATGTTGGGACAACGAAATCAAAATTAAAGACAAGGTTATCCGCTCACAAATCGAATATTAAATTAATGCACAACTCTTCTGATGACAAAACAGCATTAACAACGCATTGTAAAGTTACTGAATATCATCCGAATTTTGAAAGCTACAAAAGATTCTCATTGGAAATGCTGCACATTGTAAACACCCCTAATAATATGAGGATGAATTTCAAAACGGACACCGACAATTGTGCATATTCACTGTATTCATTTACATTCTCACGCGTTGTTGTTCCTAAAATAATTTGTTGTTTACAATTACTGTATTTTAACTTGTTTACATTTTCACGTGTTGTTGTTCCTACATATTTTTGTATACAATTACTGTTCTTTTATTGTTTACATTTTTGGTTTATGTTTCGTTCATCTTCAATTTTTGTTGAGTATATGTATACTATAAATTAAGTTTTTGCATATCACATGCCAGTCTACCAGGCGCAGCCGATAGTGTAACAACAGAATCAACATTATAATATTTAAATATTTTCTGAGTTGTTATTTGATATTATTACTTTTCCACAATTCAATGTACATAGGTATACGCAATAGTAGTTAAATGCTTTATTTTCGAGATATAGCAAGTAGAAAGCTCGCAAAATTAATGCATTATAATGGTTTCTTTGGAATAAATTTGAAAAGACTTATGTATGAATATGTTTTATAATACCATTGAAACTATAGTGCACTTCCATTTTCAAAACCCAGAACCAGAAACTTTATAATTTTTTTTCAAAGGTATACAGAATATGATATAGGAACACAATTACAGGAAGTGTTCACAAGCGGTCAACATCTTTCTCGCGGTCTGATTTTTAAACAAAATTTTCTAGAATTTCAGTGAATTTGTGAAAAAAAGTGGCGATCAAAAGGACCCAAGTGTTGGAGCTCATCAACTGCAAGTCAGCGCTGGTGGACAAACTATTAAAGGGCCGTACACATACAACTTTCCTCGCTTTACTTGACAATTCGAAATTTAACAACAAAGCATGAGGTGTAGAAGGTTTGTTACATAGAACGCTTTGACAGTTTCTACGTAAGTGGTTTGTTTTCAACTGTTATTTGTGTCTATTCCAAATATTTTGTTTAATAAAATATTAAGAAATGAGTTTTACTTATATAATTAAGTGGTAGTTATGCTACTTATGTATGTTTCAAAGTCGCGAGTGTAATAAATTATATTGAGGCCGAGCATATTTCGACAACATAAATAAAAACCGATCAAAGAGGTGTTTCATTTGCTATTTATTAATATTTCTCTTCTTTTATCTTTTTAAAAGTAATTATACACGCAAAAACTATGAAATACTAGTAAATTTTCTGAATCGTGTGTATATGCACACAGAAATAAAATGGAAATGCAAACAGTTGGTTGTCAAAGTGTACAAATGTTGAGAGTTCGCCATGATTTTGCTTCGTTTTGCTTTGCTTTACTTTTCTCGCCTTGTATTTAGCAGCACTCATATAACATCAGGTCTTCAACTTATCTGTCAAAGCGAAACTCTGAAGCAAAGCAAAGCGAAAGTCTTATGTGTACGGCCCTTTACACAACAGATAAGTACAAAAGTTATTTATTATTTATTTTCGTCGCCCTTTTGGGACGAACGAGTGCCCATACACAGCTACATACATATACATACGCACATACTTCAATAGTTGTGAGTGCGTGTGTACATGCTTGCAATACAAGACTGCTAACAAGAAGAGCAGCAAACAGGGAGGTAGATTGCGAAGCCACTGTAGGTAGCTGTCAAACTTCTGATAGTGACGTGCAGATTGGCTCGCTCCGTAAACGTTACCTAACACGGTACGCGGTACGCGAGGTTAATAATTTATACAAATTAACATTAAATTATAAAATCTGGTAATCCGAAATAAAAAGGCAATAAACTTATAAATAAATATATTTCAAATAAAGCAAAACAGTAAAACTAATTAATATAAATAAAATAATTTTTATAATTTTATTGAGCTCAAGGCCAGTTTATGGAAGATTTGTTTGTGAAAAAACAACAACAGTTTTTAATGGTTGAAGTTATAGTACTATTTCGGAAATCACCACATTTCCTCATCAGACTTCTTTTTGATTATTGAATTAAATTATTTTTAATTTAATATTCATAACCACTTCTCTCAGGCTTTGAACCCGGGAGCTCGGAGTTGCAGAGCCAATACGCTACCTATTGTGCTACGCTAGCCGAGTTGGCTGTTGTGTTTTTATTTTATATTCCTTAAACAAACCAACTACAAACAAGAGCAACTGATCTGCCGCTATTTAACTTGTTTGTGTGGTTGTTGTTTGTGTTTTTTATTTTGCAAATTCTGTTTTACTTTACATTAAAATAATTTAATTTAATAATCAAAAAGAAGTCTGATGAGGAAATGTGGTGATTTCCGAAATAGTACTATAACTTCAACCATTAAAAACTGTTGTTGTTTTTTCACAAACAAATCTTCCATAAACTGGCCTTGAGCTCAATAAAATTATAAAAATTAACATTTACTAGGCCAAAAGAAAAATGAACAAACATTTGTAGACAAGGATGAGCACGCCTTAAAAATGCATATAATGTAAAGTAAAACAGAATTTGCAAAATAAAAAACACAAACAACAACCACACAAACAAGTTAAATAGCGGCAGATCAGTTGCTCTTGTTTGTAGTTGGTTTGTTTAAGGAAGATGAAATAAACACAACAGCCAACTCGGCTAGCGTAGCACAATAGGTAGCGTATTGGCTCTGCAACTCCGAGCTCCCGGGTTCAAAGCCTGAGAGAAGTGGTTATGAAAATTAAATTAAAAATAATTTAATTTAATAATCAAAAAGAAGTCTGATGAGGAAATGTGGTGATTTCCGAAATAGAACTATAACTTCAACCATTAAAAACTATTGTTGTTTTTTCACAAACAAATCTTCCATAAACTGGGCTTGAGCTCAATAAAATTATAAAAATTAACATTTACTAGGCCAACAGAAAAATGAACATAAATAAAATAAAATAATAATAATAATAAATAAAATAAAATAACAATAATAATAATAATAATAATAATAATAAATAAAATATAAACAAACATCAAATCAAAATATAAATTAATTTAAAAAAAAGCAAAGAAAATAAAAATAGACCAATTTAAAAGTAATAAATAAAGAAATAACTGTCTAACCTGAATAGACTTCTCTAAACAGGGAGCTAATACAAAAAACAAAAAACTACAGTCGTACCGAGGGGGACTAGCGCAGGACGTCAACTCGCCTTGCGGTGGTTGGGCGCGTTCCGACCGCGCAAAAAAAAAAGAAAAAAAAAGGAGGAACTATGCCGTTAAATTCGGAGTCGGAGTCTTCTTTTATGAGGAGCTCGAGGACACTGAGGTCACCAAAGCGCCTCGCTTCCTCCACGCAGGAAGCTCGGAAAATTGCAGGAGGGAACCCGCTGCTCGAGACGGGGACGATGCACATCCTGCAAACACACCGCCAGCAGAGGCCGGATGCGCGGTTGCAAATTGCCTTAGCCAACGGGTGCAGAAAACTAGCGACTCGAATAACGAACGGTGTGAGGGTGCAGCGGGCGATGCTGATAGCGTCGCTGGTCTCGAATGCAAAAAAGCAGCGTTGGCGATGTATAAAAAAATTGAGGAGCTAAAACGGATGATGGACGGGCAGAGACACGTCAATCAACAAATGAAAATCGTCTTAGCAAGCATAGGAAAACTCTGCGAAGTGATAAGGAGCAGCGGCACTCCATCAAGTAATACGTCGGTAGACACAAAAGCAACTCAAACGGAGCTCAAAGTTGAACCTCCGAAACAGGGAAAAAGGTTAAGAGCTTCAAATGATGACGGTGTGCCTACGGAAAGGCCGAGTCAACCATCTGAAAAGCGCGTACGTGTCCTTTCTCCCCGGAGCGATAATGACCAACAAAGAAAAAAAATGATACGTAGTAAGGAACAGCCCAAGGTAGCTCGAATATAGAAAAAGCAAGAGTTACAAAAAAACCGGCAGAAAAACTGAGCGTAAAGGGCCATGATCAGGAGTGGACACAGGTCGTGAAGCAAAAGCGCCAAAAGAGCAAGTACGCTGATATACTAAGAATGGTAAAGACGGAAGAAAGCTTAGTAAGCTTCAGTGAAGCCGTCCGAAAAATTAGGAAAACGTCGAGCGGCGATCTGCTTTTCCAGTTAAGAAAGGCATTCGACACAAACACCGGCAAATTGCAGGCGGCTGTCGGAAAATTGCTGACAGGGAAAGCCGAGGTAAAGGTCCTAACTGAGCAAGTACGCGTGGCAATTCACGATATTGACGAAGTTACCTCCAGCGAAGAGATATGCTCAGCTCTGAACTCACTTAGCTGCGGCCTTGATGTAAAGACCAACAACGTTCGCTCTCTGCGAAGGGCATACGGAGGCACGCAAATCGCTACGCTTGTTCTCCCAACTGATACGACAAAGACCTTGCTCGAAAAGGGGAAGGTTCGAATTGGCTGGGTGGTATGCAGAATAAGAGAAATTCTACAACCTATGCGATGCTATAAATGCCTTGATGTCGGGCACATCGCGAAGAACTGCGCTAGTACCGAGGACCGCAGAGGCATCTGCTTTAGGTGTGGACAAGCAGGTCATACTGCTAAAGGATGCACAAGTACGCCCGAAAGGAACGGAAGGCTTTGACCACAGCACCGGGGGCGCCAAATGCCCAATATATCAAGAAGCCATCCGAAAAATGAGAAAGCTATGAGATTACTTTAGCTTAATTTAAACCATTGCCAGTCTGCCTAAGACCTGCTTGCACAAACTGTGAGGGATTACAAGATAGATATTGCAATCATCAGTGAGCCCTACAAACAAAAGGACGGCGCCACATGGCTCCGATCCGCTGACGGCAAGGCTGCACTATGGACGTGCTGCAACGAACCAAAAAATATGCAATGTGTCTCCTCAGAAACAGGCTTCGTGTGCGCAAAAGTAGAAAATATTTACATATACAGCTGCTACATTCCACCCAGCATGCCAATTGCAGCGTTTCAAAGCATTGTGTTCAGCATCAGTAGGGATGCCAGCGATAAAAGAGATGTCGTAATAGCTGGCGACTTTAATGCCTGGGCGCAAGAATGGGGTTGCTCTAGAACGTCTCCAAAAGGAAAAGCCCTTTTAAAGGCCTTGGCATGCCTAGACGTAGCTTTTCTAAACACGGGTACTCAGCACACCTTTAACCGAAATGGGTTTGGGTCAATTATCGACCTCACCTTTGTGAGCAGGAGCTTGTATAGACAAGCAGATTGGGTGGTGAGTGACTGCTACACCCAAAGCGATCACGCCGCAATAATCTGCCATCTAAAATGTGATATTGCAAAATTCCAACGGGTTAATCGACCAGGAAGCTTCCGGGGCTGGAAGCTATCATCCTTCGATGCTGATTTATTCGCCGAAGCATTTCCCGTGTCCCAATACCAGGGGCCAGCAGAAACCATGACAAAGAAACTTATGACATATGTACATCCGAGCTGCTTGCGATGCGTCAATGAAAAGATGCTCCTCTCGCAAAAATCGTAGTGCCGTTTACTGGTGGAACGATCACATCGAAGCGCTGAGGAAGAGCTGCTTGCAGGCTAGGAGATCTTTTCATCGCGCAAGAGGAAGAATAAACTTCATAGAAAGTCAAATAATATATAAGGCAGCACGTAACTTGCTCAAAAAAGCAAGCAAAGATAGCAAGCGTCAGTGTTTTCTAGAGTTGTGCGACGATTCCGCAGAAAACCAACTCGGCCAACTGGGCAAAAATCTTAGATACATTGGAACGCATAGGAGTATCATACTACCTGCCACGGATAATGAGGAGTTCCTTCCACGATCGCATACTCTGGTATGATACAGAGCAAGGAAGGAAGACGATGGATATTACCGGCGGCGTACCACAAGGGTCAGTCCTCGGCCCATTACTGTAATATCATGTACGACGGCATTCTTCGGCTGCGGCTATCACAGGGTGTGAAGGTGATGACATCGCTGTAGTGATATCTGCCAAACACCTTCAATAGATATCTGACATAGCCACCACAGCAGTGGAGAAAATAAAGGCATGGCTCGACCAACAGGGGCTAACATTAGCAGAACAGAAGACAGAGTCAGTTCTTATCTCAAGCAGAAAAAAGCTGGAGGATATAACTTTCAGAGTTAACGGCTATCCTGTGTCCACCAAGCCCGCGATAAAGTATTTAGGTATCATAATCGATAGAAGGTTGACGTTTAAAATATACCTTGAATACGCTAGAGACAAGGCAGCAATCACAACGGCTTCTCTGCCAAGAATTATGCTCAGAAGACCAAAGCAGCGAAGCAAAAAGCTGCTGGCAGGAGTAGTTAGAAGTCAAATAATGTACGGAGCTCCGGTATGGTTCGAGGCGGTATGCCACTCCTCTTACTTCCGCGGCATAAAGTCAACTTATCGCCTGTGTGCACTCAGAGTATGCAGTGCATTCAAAACTGTGTCCGATGAAGCAGCTCTGGTAATTGCAGGTATGTACCCAATATACATACTAGCTAAAGAGTCTGCATATATATTCACAAGGACCAGGGTAGCAAATGAAGCAAGGAAGCCAAAGACATAAGCTTAGCGGAGTGGCAAAATAAATGGGATCGCGCGCCAAACGGGCGATGGACACACCGAATATAGAGCGCTGAATTCAAAGAAGCCACGGCGAAGTAAATTTTTACACGCCCCAATTTCTAAGCGATCATGGATGCTTTAAGTCGTATCTACATAGATTCAAACACGAGGTCGACCCTTACTGTGATTTCTGTGGCTTCGGAGTAGTACACAACGCGGAACATGTTTTCCTAATGTGCCCGCGCTTTATCCACGAGAGGAGCATACTCCAATCAAAAGTTCGAGAAAACCTTTCACCACAAGCGATCGTTAATTACATGCTGATGGGCAAAGACGAATGGAATTTGGCCAACGGCTTTATTTCATCGACGATGAAGGTTTTAAGAAGTGAGGAAAGAAGAAGACGCAGAAGTTCCACTACCATATAAGACGAGGTAAGAGGTCTTGTGTGCCCTAATGCATCACAGTAGATTGGATCCAAGGCCGTTGCAACCGCCAAGTGGTGTTTCCAAATCGTCCGTTCGGCACAATGTACGAGCAGATTGGAATCTCGGACTTTCCGACTGCTTAAGGCCTTCCGTAGAAACACAAACTCAGGCGTGGATGCGGATTGGAACCTAGGCCGTTCCAACCGTCAAACTACGCAACGAGGGAAAAAAAAAGGATAACAAAAATAAATAATTTAATAATATAAAAGTGTTTTTCATACATAGGAATAATGCATCACAGCGGATTGGAACCCAGGCCGTTCCAACCGCCAAGTAGAGCATCCACAACGTCCGCTGGACCCAAAAATCGAGCAGATCGGAATCTCGAACTTTCCGACTGCTCAAGGTCTTTCTGCCGAAACACGCACACTCAGGCGTCGACGCGGATTGGAACCCAGCGCGTTCCAACCGCCAAAGCTCCCAACGGGGGAAATATAATATTATATTCCATACAGTTATATACAAGTAATTTTCAGTCATAGACGTAGCAAAGGATTGAAGAATCCGGGGCGGATTGGAACCCAGGGCGTTCCAACCGTCAAGAGCTACGACGCAAACCTGGTCATCTTCCTGTTGGTAACTTTCAACTAATACGTTTACCTACATGGAATCACTCGTCGCATGCACATGTAAGTACATCGATGCCTTATTTATATTAAATAACTTAAAGGGGACGAGGCTGCGGCCCAAGACAGATTACAATAGACTTAGAACGTACGATCGAGCTTAGTGCTCAAACCACCTCCCGACGGAATACCTGACGGTGGTACCGGGGGGTTCGGTACATGACAGTTGGAGGTTAAGTGCTGGTTAAAGTCCCACACTGACGGGGTACAGGCTTTCGATGCTTCCTCCTCGTAAACAAAAAAAAAAAAACAAGGCATACACACACACTATGCATACGTACAATACACATGTATGTATGTATGTAAATATGTATGTAAATATGTTTTATTGTACATAAATACAAAAGGGATAATCGCCAAGTTGAGCAAATGGCCTGGCACTCAGTAAGTAGGCTGCATATACATACATACATGTACATGCATCAGTGGCGTAGATAGGGGGGGGGGGGTATGTGGGATCAATCCCCCCCCTGGGAAATTGGAAATATTTTTTTTTTTTTCGTTGACATCCTCGTATAGAGGACCATTTTGGATTTTTTTTTAACTTTTTCAAAATTTTCAAATAATAATATTTTTCTTTTAAGATTACTTCAAACTATATTTTGAGGTAGTTTTTTTAGTTAAAACTGTTTCAACTGGAGCAGGATAATATCGCATTTTTAAAACTTGCCATTTCCCACACTTTGCACACTTAACAAAAAATTTAAAGATGCTAAAATTCAAAAACCAGGCTAAACTACACTTTTGCGAATCTCAAAATCTTTCATTTAAAAAAAATGTTGTTCAAATCGGTTGAAAAATAAAGGCTGTACTGAATTATGAACAGTAAATTTCAATTATTGACCTTTGTTGGCCTGCCTTATTTTAAGCCGGAATCGGCGCAAACTAACCCAGTACGATATCCACTAAAAGCTTAAGCGTAAAATGTTGATTTTGTTTAAACAAATATCTTTACTTCGCTATTTGCTAGCTGTTTCGACCATGGCAAAAAATTATTAGCATACTGGAGTTATTGTCCTTTATCTTACGAAATACAGTGAACTTCTCCAAGGCGGACAGTCCGGACAGCTCCAATAAACGGACAAATTTTGTGTACACAGGTTTTTCAATCATTTTTTCATACAAATATCATTCTTATAAACGGACGCTATAATAACCGGACGCGGACACTGTATTTCAAGCCATTTCCATGAAAAAAATTCTCATAAACGGACAAAATTCAAAAACATCGCAAGCAAGCTTTGTTGCTCGTTATAAAAATGAAATAGGGGATTCCCCTTTTAACATGTATGCACACATTCAAGCCGTGCGTGTCAAGTAAAAGGTGATTTTCTATTCAGTTTGTCAAGTAAGTTGCATGCGAGTGGTTGCGTTCAAAGTTCGGTTTACTTAGGTTCGTTAAACAATAATCATTCAATAAGCACGCCTAGAGGCCAGTGAAAAACCTTTTTTATAATCACGTTCGGATTGTTTTTTACGTTTTTATCTAACAATGAAAAGATTTTTAGTTACTAAGAATATCGAAAATGAAAAAAAAAAAGGAAAGTGAAGATAGTGTTGAAAAAGTCCCCCCTCAAGAAGTTGCACATAAGAATGACATCGGAAATTTTATCAACACACCTTTAAGTGAATCCCAAATGTTAAATTTTTTAAAAAATGTTTGGGTGCCTCCTAAAAATTATGCGTTTCCGTTGCTGCAAAAGTGTGAAGATCGAGGATTGAAGTTTTGCTATAAATGGCTGGAAGAATTTTCCTGGCTTGCCTATTCAGAAGTGGACCAGGGTGCATTTTGTATTTCATGTGTGGCATTCGCTAAATGTGGTGGCAAGGGATCACAAACTTTGGGCAAACTTGTAAAAACGAAGTTCGACAATTGGAAAAAAGCAAAAGAAGTAAGTTTTGAGCATTTTTTATACAATGGGATAAATTAGGGGTCTTCTCTCAAATTTTTTTTCAAAAATAACACAAGAAATTTGCTAGACTATTGTCAAATTTTTTTTTATGCTACATCAAAATACGTGTGTTTTTTGGTTTTTGTTGATGGTGCCTGGGAAAAATTTTCACAATACTGTGTTAATTTCTTGTGTTTTTTATGAAAAAAATTTATAGAGAAGACCCCTAATTATAAAAAAAACTCAATTGTTTTTTCTCAAATTTTCACAAATTTGACATCAATTTGTATGAAGAAACTTTCAAAATTTGAGAAAAGGCTTCGAAAAAGCAATTGCTTTTTTTTATTAAATTATCCCAATATACATATGATGTCTTTTCAATCATTAATCATTTTTTAAAGACTTTTCGAGAACATCAGAAAATGTCTTATCATAATCATGCAATTGCTGACCGTGATAATTTTTTGCGCATTATGCAAAAGCCAGAAGAGTCTATTGAAAATCGAATTGATGAGTCCCGGAAACAGCAAATCTTGAAAAATAGACAAAATATAATTCCTGTCATTGAAGCAATCATAGTTCTTGGACGACAAGAGTTGGCTTTGCGTGGACATCGTGACAGTGGAAATATTATTATTCAAAACGACTTTACTGGACCGAACGAAGGAAATTTCAGAGCTTTATTGAAGTATAGAGCTAAGGGAGATCCAATTCTTCGTAGCCACCTAGAAAGTCAAGGAAAACGGAATAAGTTTACAAGTCCGTCTATACAGAATGAAATTATCGACTCTTGCTATGAAATTTTAACCCAAAAGGCCATATCTAAAATCAAAGCTGCAAAATTTTATTCAATTTTGACGGATGAAACACAAGATTTGACTACAATGGAGCAGGTTACACTCTGCATTCGATATGTGAGCGAGAGCAACGAAGGCCACCATATTGTGTGCGAAGATTTTTTGAAGTTTATCCCAACAGATACCACTACAGGTAAAAGTGAAATAATTCTTTGAATTATCTCATATACTCGTATTTATATTAATATCATTAATTATATGATGTACAAATTTATAGGTGCTCATCTTGCCGAGCTGGTGATAGAAAATCTTCGAAATTTTGAATTGGATATTTCTTTCTTGATAGGCCAAGGATTCGATGGGGCAAGTAATATGTCCGGTCAATATAAAGGTGTCCAGGCAATTATACGTAATAATTATGCACCTCATGCTTTATACGTTCATTGTGCCGCACATTCTTTGAATCTTGCTATATCCATCACTAGCAACGTACCAGCCATCAGAGATTGCCTCGCTACCATCGAAAATGTGTACAATTTCCTGCATACACCTAAAAGAAAAGCCATTTTGGAAAACACGATTGAAGAATCTGACGAAACTCCACGAGCGAAATCTTTAAAAAGATTGAACCTGACTCGATGGGTTTCGAAATATAAGGCCGTCAACGATTTTTATGAGTTACTTCCGTTCGTTTACGAAACTCTAAATGAAATGAGAACCTCGGAAAAAGACGCCAAAAGTTTGAAAAACGCCATGGATTTTGAATTTTTAATATGTTTGAATATTATCAACGTAATTTTTCAACTAGCGTTGCCTTTGAGTCGCGAATTGCAAAAGGTTAATTTAGATTTGGTTCAAGCCATGGATCTCGCCAAAGATTTGCGCGAGGAAGTAAAAAAGATTCGTGCAAAAGAAGACGCTTTTTCTGAAATTTACGAAGCTTCGAAAAAAATTGCTGAAAATCTTGACATTGAGATCAAACACAAAAGAATAGCGGGTAGACAAAAACATCGGGCAAATCCTGAAGTGCAAAGTACAAAAGATTATTTTCGCGTAACAGTGTTCAATCCTTTCCTAGATTCTTAGATCATGGATCTTGGAGAAAGATTCACTAAACATGAAAATATACTAGAAGGATTTTCGGCTCTTTTCAAGCATGATTTGAATGAAATTGAGAAAGTAGCTGATACATTCATCAAGACAGTCGAATTTTATCAGGAATTTCTCACTGCTGGGCCACCTGCTGTTCTTACCGAATTAGAAGTGTGGAAAAGATATTTGATTCGTAGAGGCGATTTCAAACCTGGAAACTCCTTGGATGCGCTTGATCTTTGTCCAGAAGAAAATTTTCCGAATATCAACGTATTGCTGAGAATATTAGCTACTTTACCGGTATCGACATCAACCGCGGAACGCACTTTCTCAAGTTTGAAACGGATAAAGACGATTCTGAGAAACATGACAAAAGAAGTAAGTAACTATATTTGCTTTGAGATCTATGCATTTTATTCTAAAAATAAAAATAAATGTTTACCTCATTTTTTTATTGTAGAACCGCTTGAATGGATTGGCTGCTCTGGCTATTCATCATGACATTGGAATTACAGCTGACGAAGTCATAGATAAATTATCGAAAAAATCCCGAAAACTTGATTTCATTCTTTAATTACTGAAATACTTTTTCGCATATTGGGGCACCAAGTAAAAAATGTATCCCTATTTTTTGTTTGTTTTTATACAATGTACCTAATAAGTGAATCTCATGATTATAAAAAAGAACCAATAAAAATAACTTGAAAGTAAAAAAATTTGTCAAATTATATCCCCCCATCACAAAAAGCTATCTACGCCACTGACATGCATACATATTTACGGATGTGAAGAAGCTAGCGAATATTTATAAAAGGGATTTACTTCCATATATTATACTCACACATAAATAGACATATGTACGTGTATAAATACGTACGTATGTATAGTAGATATCTATGCACTTCAGCGTCAAAAACAGGTTTCAGTTGTATGCAATACTTACAATGTTTTTTAACACAAATCCTTTCCGTTAAGTCTTTATAAAATAATATCGCATTCTTTAACTAGAACAATATTGATTAAAGTTTCAAAACTTGTACAGAGTGCACACATTTTCCAAATATCAAAGTTTTCCATCCAAAATTTCTAACGTTTTAATGAGAAATTGAAAAATTGAGAGTCTTAAGAAATTATGTATATAAAAAGAATTGTGAAAATTTTTTTCCACATCTGTTTTTTTTTCAGTTACATTTGCGCCTTCATATGAACATATTTTCATACAAATGTGTATTGACTTTATTATATGAGTATGCATTTATTTTATAGTTACTTTTTAATTTCAGTTAAATGCAATGTAGATTATGCATGTATGTATGTACGTAAACATGAAGAGACATGCAATTGGTGAATTTTTTCTATTTAATTGCTTTCATAATGTAGCCGCTATCATTTGCAAAGAAATTGCAAGAAAAATGTGAGGTTAGGTTTTCCTATGATTTGTAAATTTTAAAGTTTTTACTAATTTCGGCACTTTATGCAACATATTTATATTCAAATAACTTCATTTATGCTCTGTGTTTTATTGGATAACTTGAAAAAAAATGCAGTGCAGCATTAGGAGACCAAGTACGCACAGCTACACCTTCCATCATTTTTAGCGAGTATTATAGCCCCGTATCATTGTAAGACTTAACGATTTAATACTTAACACTACGCACTTTATGTTTAATTACTTTATTTTAAATAAAATCACTTTAAGCATTGAATTTAAGCACAAACAATTGTATGCTTACATACATACAAACAAAACCAACCGCGTTTTGTGACGTAGCATACACAGCTGATTCTGTCAAATTTGCTGAGAGCGAATAGCGGTTTGCGGAAGGCGCAACCTCTGTATTTTCTAAATCGTGAGGCGCAGCTACCCTGCAAAAAATGCGATTAGTCTAGGATGAGTCCGGGAATAGTCGCAAGGGAACATGCGACTAATACAACTTCTGATCTGATATAGTAAGTAGAAAGCTCGCAAAATTAATGCATTTTTGGTTTTTTTGGAATAAATTCGAAAAGTCGTATGTATGCAGTAGCAACAAAGAGAGACTTGAGAAAGAAAATAAAACGTTTATGTGGACAAACAATCCAAATGTCTAGTGATAAGCCCACGAGTAGATACGCTGAACAAAGTGAAGAGGCTAATCCGTTCATTAGGAGAGCAAAAATTGCTCGCTCACCGGTAAGAAACATACCACTTACTCTAGAGCACTCGAGTGCATTCGGACCACAACAACAGTTGAGCCCCCAAGAAAATGCGCGGGAAAAAACGCAGCATGAATGGAAAAGAGGGCAAACTGCAGAGCGAGAATCCAAAGAAGACCCGCTAGAACTATTGGGAGCGAAGATTAAAGAGCTCATTGCTATGATGGAGATACAAAGGCACATAAATATGCCAATGAGAGACCTCGTGAGCGCGATTAATAAGCAGCACTAACTAGCGCTGTCAGAGCGTAAATCGACTCGCGCCAATAAGAGCACGCAAACTGCAGAGGAAAAAGGAAAGAGAACTCGCGCTGCAATTAAAAGAGAAGCAGATGCCCTCAATTCGCCGTAACGAAAAACAAAGCGCAGCCGCCTAACATCGCCGTTTGAGCAAAGATCTTCGCGAAAAGGGCAACAACAGGTAAAGGTCCCCGACCAATCAGGAATTGATAGGGAGACCGTAGCAAACGTACGTCGTGCAGATATAAGCAAAAGGCCTGCTATAGGTGCAAACATTAGCCAATCGCAAGAACGGTGGATCAAAGTCACTAACCGCAATCCCAGAAGCAAGCCAATAAAACCGGATGCGCTGGTCTTGAAAAATATGAGCGATCTCTCGTACGCGGATATACTAAAAGAAATTAAGGCACAGCCTGACCTTAAAGAGTTCGCTTTAAGCGTAACGAGTATAAGAAAAACCGCTAATGACGAGCTGCTGTTTGAACTAAAAAAGCAAGGGGACCCAGTTACTCAAAAGCTCAAGACAGCATTAGAAGCAGTCTTGGGTGGAAAAGTCCAGGTTCGCTCCCTAACCCAGGAAACGCTCATTGAGGTTAAGGATATCGACGAGGCCACGTCAAGTGATGAAGTGCTTGAAGCAATAAGAGGCAGCCTTCCTAGCGAAGAGATCATGCCGTTGGCAATTCGCTCAATGCGCGCCGCATATAGGGGCACACAAACATGCACCTTCAGCTTGCCATCAGCTATCACCCAAAAGCTTATGATGTCCGCATCGGATAGGTAATTTTTCGCATTAGAGGAAAAGACGTTCCCACAAGATGTTATAAATGCCACGACTTTGGACACATTGCCCGAAAATGTCGGAGTGAAGTAGACCGAACTAAATTATGCTTCAGATGCGGTGGCCTAGACCACCAAGTGAATAGTTGTAAGAAGCCACCATCATGCGCACTGTGCTCCAAACAGGGAGAAAGTAACACCAGCCATGTGGGTGGTAGTCGAATATGCCCTGCTTTTCAGCGGGCCATAGCTAAAAATGTGGAAATAAAACGACGGGTATGAAGTTTCTGCAACTTAGCCTTATCCACTGTGAAGCGGCACAAGATCTGCTGGCGCAAACAGTCTCCGAATTAGACATCGATATTGCTATATTGAGCGAGCAAGTATAAGCAGGATTTCTCATGGGCAAGAAATAAATCTGGAAAATGCGCCATATGGAGCTGCGGCGCTACCCCGCTCCATCTCGAAAAAGTTGCTTCCTCAAATGGGTTTGTCTGCGTAAAAGTGCTCAACATATACGTCTACAGCTGCTATATACCACCCAGTTATGATCTTAATACTTTCATAAGCATTATCACCGCTCTTGTAAACGACGTGTAGCTGAGAAACGCAGCACTGGTGGCAGGCGACTTTAACGCATGGGCTGTCGAGTGGGGCTGTAAGCGAACAAACCCAAAAAGCAAACAACTCCTAGATGCATTCGCGGCGCTTAACCTGGTGCTACTCAACAGCGGGGACGAAAACACCTTTTGCAGAAATGGGACTGGCTCTGTCATTGACCTATCTTTTTTAATCGCAGGGCTGAGTAGGAATACAAGCTGGCATATAGACGAATCCTACACCCACAGCGACCACCGAGTGATTATTATTAATATGGGTTGCACTGCCTGTACTACAACACCTTCAAAAGTAAACACGGGCTGGAAAATTAAAAGCTTTGACGAAGAGCTCTTTCTTGTAGCTTTTGACGATTTTAAAGTATTGTCTTATCCAGATGGTGCAGCCTTGGAGCTCTCGAAAGCACTAATAAAAGCATGTGATACCAGCATGGAACGTAAAGGCCGTGGCTAAACACGAAAGTCAGCATATTGGTGGAATGAACAGATTGCAGCCCTTCGTGAGCAGTGTAATCGATCCCGCCTATTAAGCCAACGTTGACGCAACGCAGCAAATGCTCAGCAGCTCAGGCAAAACTTTAAGAACTGCAGAAGACTTCTCAAGAACGCCATCCGAGACAGCAAGCGTAAAATGTTCAAAGAAATATGCGAGGATGTTAACGACAATCCATTTGGGTTCGCATATAAGTTGGTGCTTAAAGACTAAAGAAAACAGCCCAGCCCACATGCCCCATACTTATGACGCGAATTGTAAAAGATCTCTTCCCTGAGCAACCAAAGTTTGCAAGAATGCTGGAAATAGAGCGCGAAAGTCATATACCGACCATAACAGAGGAAGAAGTGCTTAAAGCAGGCTCCAAACTATCGGCTAACAAGGCACCACGCCCCGACGGCATTCCGAACATTGCTCTGAAGAAAGCTGTTGCTAACAATCCAGGGATATTTGCGAGGGTATTCAACATATGCTTAAAAAAAGGTGCATTCCCAAGAACACGGAAACTGCAGAAACTGGTGATTGTACCAAAAAATGTGAATCCCTCATCCACTACCGGCTTTCGCCCATTATGCATGCTGGACACTACAGGGAAACTGTTCGAAGACATAATCAAAAGCAGACTGGAAGATTTTGCAGACAACCGACTTTCCTGCAATCAATAAGGCTTTAGAAAGAAGCACTCAACAGTCGATGCCATCGAAATCGTAAAATCAATAGCAGAAAAAGCGATCGATGGTAAACGTTGGCTTGGAGGAAGTAAAGAGTACTGTCTGCTACATAGTCAAACTCGATGTCAAAAATGCATTTAATAGCGCAAGCTGGAAGGTAATACTGAACACACTTCGCAGCATAGAGGTTCCGTTCTACCTGCAGCGAATAACCTCCAGCTACCTCTCTGATAGAGTGCTATGCTACGATTGCAACCACGGGATCGTTGAATATGAAATAACTGCAGGAGTACCACAGGGATCGGTGCTGGGGCCCATACTGTGGAATATCATGTACGATGGAATTTTACGACTTACCGTACCAAAAAGCGCAACATTTGTTGATTTCACGGACGATATCTGTATTGCAATAACAGGAAAAACGCTTGATCAAATAGTACATGTCGCTGAAAACTCGATTAAAGCAGCAGAAGAATGGCTAAGAGAAAAATCACTCACACTAGCTACCCACAAGACGGTAGCCGTTCTCATCAGCAGCCGCAAGAAAGTGGAAACGGTCTCAATTCGAGTTGGTGATACCCTTGTAAAGTCTAAACCATCGGTTAAGTACCTTGGTGTCTTAGTGGTTCACCGCCTGTGTTTTCGTGACCACTTGGAGTATGTCAATAAAAGGGCCGCGACGGCCACAGTAGCCCTGTGCAGACTAATGGCAAACATTGTAGGGCCAAGACAGCAGCCCAGTGAAATCCTAGAGGAGTTGTCAGCTAGATACTCCTCTACGGATCGACGGTATGGCACAATGCTCTTTCGCGAACATCATATGCCCGGAACATTAACGCAACATATCGCCTCTGCGCTCCCAGAGTATGTTCTGCATACCGAACAGTTTCCCAAGACGCGGCCCTTGTTATCGCTTGACCTCTTAGCTCGTGAGATGTGCGAGATCAGCAAAACAAAACACGACCAATACAACATTGATGACAGCAGTCTCAGAAACGCGGCAAGACAGCGAAGCATATCGCTGTGACAGTCACGATAAGTAACATCAACAAAGGGCAGGTGGACGTACCGCCTCATACTCGTCCTAGATAAATGGCTGAACAGGCAACATGGAGACGTGGACTTCTACCTATCACAACTCATCAGCGGCCACGGATGCTTTAAAGCTTATCTCTACCGCTTCGGGTACGAGACGGACCCCTTCTGCGAAAGATGCGGACCGTCGACAATCGAAGACGCGGAACACGTTTTCTTCCAGTGTCCAAGGTTTAGTAATCAAAGGTACCTATTTAATAACTCTTTAAGCGTATGTGCAACTCCAGAAAAGTTTTTTATCTCTTTCATTAATGAGCAAAACGGCATGGAATAAAGCCTGTCATATAGCTGCCGTAATCATGCAGGAGTTGAGAAAAAGCGAGTAGGCTAGACGCGCGCTCGATCGGCGTATTGCTGCAAACTCAAGCCCATGAATACAAGTTGGGGGGAAGAATAAGCTTAATGGCGTATATAGATAGAATCATTACTAGTACAGTGTGGGTGGTAACAAGTAGATGCAATTTTTGACGGACTGCATCAGACCAGTAACTGACGTAGAGCTTAGCACTCAAACCGCCTCCCGACGCAATACTTAGCGGTGGTACCGGGGGGATTGGTACTTGACGGTAGGAGGTTTAGTGCGGTTAAAGTCCCACACTGACGGGGTATAGGCTTTCGATGCTTCCTCCTCTGAAAAAAAAAAACATATGTATGTGTTCACAAGCGCAGACGCACACTCTACCCTACAAGACAGCAGATAATCAAATATGTTCTCATATCATCATTATAAATAATTACAAAAATGCATAGCAGAGTAGTCATTGTTGTTCAAGGCATGGGAAAAAACTGAGTAGTTTCCCCTTGTCTGTGTTATTTAATATCTCTCTCCTACCTATAAAAATTGCATATAGGTGAGAAATATATACTTAATTTGCTCTAACAAATAAGGCAACTAAGCATTTGTATGCTTATAATGTAATTAGCGCTGGCAACCAAACTATAAAGTCCTCAGCACTAATATCAAACTACTCATTTTTCTCATCACAAACTCCTCAGCACTTATAATCAAACTACTCATTTTTGTAATCACAAAGTCCTCAGTACTTATAAACAAAAACTCCTCATTTTTGTAATCAATATTTTATCTTATACGTTTTTATTAACATTAACTACTTAATAGAAACTATTGAATAAAGTATTAAATAAAAAAATTATAATCAAATCGCTAATGGAATAGGGATGTTCGAGCATCAAACACTGCTGCAACACTGCAAATAAAAGTCGTCGTTAACACTAAAGAAGATCGGAAGGCCTGGTTTTCATGATTAAGTCGGCCTTTAATCATACTTACGCAAACTAGATAATTCAATTCATTATTGGTTAAGAATAAGCGACGGCTTTTCTTTGCAGTATTGACGCTGGAACATCACCAATGTTCATCCAAAAAAAAATTGTTCATGCATAAGCATAATAAAAAATTTTAAATAAGTTTTTGAAATAAAATTTTTGCTGAAATGCCGATTATTCATAGCCCATGATGCAATAATTAAAGGTGTTGTACGTTGGCAACTTCTCGCTCTAAATCGGCCATATTACACGCCCTTAGAAACAATGTTTACTTATTGTAAAAATTTTGTTTCGAAATTTGATAAAAATCTTTAAATAGTAATAAAAAGTTAAGGTTTTTAGACGAAACAATAGGTAGTCATCATTGTTGGTTTTGGCATTTTGTGACAAATCGTATTTGTTGACAATTATTTTTCATATCACGAGAATTTGGGTAAGTTTTTGTAAAAAAATTCTATATTTTAAAAAAATAAGCAATATTTTTCTATATAATAAGGAGACAGTACTCGGACTTGCAAAACATAAGTCAGCAGCTGAAGTAGTTCATATTTTGCGACCCAGATCTCGTCCAGGTAAGTGGAAATCAACTATTTCTTACCAATAAGTTTTAAAAAACTAGTATTTTTAGATTTCAATAGGTCTTTCTTGCTTTCCTGCACAACTGCCGTTCGACCTTTGTGTTTTTTTTTTGGATAACTTTACCAAAGTGCCGCGTTGTCCAATCTACCTTCAAAAGTAAGTTAACTTTTGCATAACATTTATGGTGTGGCATTAATAAACCTAATACACATATGTTATTTCAGATTTTTACACGGTACGTATGTATGTACATACATATGCATCTGATCACGCTTGTAAGTATATAAGGAGTTAGTTTTTAGCGAATTTCTTTCATTTTCAAACTCTGTCTTTGATTCAATTATCGCCGATATTGAATTTTCTTTTTTAGCGTTAATATCATCAAGCAACTGCGATCCTTCGAACCTTCCTGCGCAAGTGGCTGTTTTCACATTTTATTGTCTACTCGTCAGTTCCTGTGGGTAAGTCTGCACACGTAAAAAACGTCCTAGACATTTAAATGTCAATCCACAACAGATTTGAGTACTTTTTTTAAATATATGTATGTGTCTGAGTCACTTGCCGCATCTGTTAATGTGCCCATAGCTTTTGGAGTTGTCTAGGTCACAACGTGCCCGATTATTTAATTGTAAAAGTGTAAAAACAAATTTCATAGATTTACAATTTTATTGAGCTCAAGGCCAGTTTATGGAAGATTTTTGTGAAAAAACAACAACAGTTTTTAATAGTAGAAGTTGTAGTACTATTTCGGAAATCACCACATTTCCTCATCAGACTTCTTTTTGATTATTAAATTAAATTATTTTAATGTTCATAGCCTACTTTGATAAAAATTTGACTTACATTTTTCTATCTTTCTCCTTTTAATACATACGATTATTATTGGAGTACGGCATTACTGCTCTAACATATGGAAATTTTTCTACAGTTCGAAAACAAAATTTGTAAATGAGTGGGTGAAATGAGTAAACGTTGTGAATGTTTGTGTAAATTTTTTGAATTTCAGGGGAAACTGCTTAGCCTTAGCTTGCAGGGTATGCATACGTACATACAATACACATGTGTGTATATGTATATATGGATGTGTGTGTGTACATAAATACAAAAGGGATAATCACCAAGTTGAGCAAATGGCCTGGCACTCAGTAAGTAAGTAAGTAGGCTGCATATACATACATATGTACATGCATACATATTTACGGATGTGAAGAAGCTAGCGAATATTTATAAAAGGCTTTTACTACCATACATTACACACACACTTAAATAGACATAAGTGCGTATATAAATACGTATATAGATATGTATGCACCTCAGCGTCAAAAACAGGTTACAGTTGTATGCAATACTTACAATGTTTTTTAACTCAAATCCTTTCCGTTAATTCTTTATAAAATAATACCGCATTCTTTAACTAGAACCATATCAATTAAAGTTTCAAAACTTGCACAGAGTGCACACATTTTGCAGATATCAAAGTTTTCATCCAAAATTTCTAACGTTTTAATGAGAAATTGAAAATTTCTACCATTTTATTGAGAGTCTTAAGAAATTCTATATATAAAAAGCATTGTGAAAATTTTTTCTAAATCTGTTTTCTTTCCATTTATGTACATTTGCGCCTACATATGAACATATTTTCATATATATGTATGTGTATTGACTTTATTATATGTGTATGCATTTATTTTATAGTTATTTATTAATTTCAGTAAAATTCAATGTAGAATATGCATGCACATATGTACGTACATAAGTATGAATTTTTTCTATTTAATTGCTTTCATAATGTAGCCGCTATCATTTACAAAAATTGCCGCCGTCATAATATCTTTCAGTCGAATGTTGTCTCATACAGCCGGATGTGGTCTCATACATCCGAATGCGCATGTCTAGTTGTACAACATATTTGGCTCTCTTTGTACAACGAATGCCTCTTTTTCTGAATGCGACTGAGCGCAGTATTCTCAGCTATCTGCACACTCATTTAGTCATCGCTCTTGCTGTGAGCAGAATGCGTAGAATGTTGCGCTTACGTGTGAATGTGTTAAAACGGCCAATGAGTACATTCATACAGACGTCTAATACACATTTATAAATTTGATCATGTTGATTTCATATATTTATTTCTTATTCTTTTTTTTATTGCGTTTACATTTATACTGTTGAATAACTCAAACGTGGCGAAAAAACTGCAAAATCTCCAAAAATTTAATAAAATACTCCTAAATGCCATTTCTTACAGTGTCTGTCCATAAAACAAAGAGTTTCGTATCAGCTCATCTTTGATTCTCAGTCGACTCGTCGCTCAGTAAGATGGCTGAAATTTATAGCTGAGCTACTGAGTCACAATTTTCCTGGGAAGTAACTCAACTCAGTGCTGAGTTACCCACCTCTAATACATAATACTCTCACTAATTGAAACACTACTTATGTATTTGTTGTCCCCAGCTTCGCTCTCCCTCTAAATTTGAAAATAAGTCTAACGGTATTTTCTTAAAAATTTTAAATTTGTATATTTATGCTATTTTCTCCCCTCTAGTCTTTGAATGATCTCTGAATAATAAAGATCTTAATTTAAAGTGTTAAAGCTTTTTATTGGCTCACAAAAATTAACTGGCGACATATCCAGTCATAATCGAAAACCATGTGAACCCCAAATGTTTTTATCTGAAGTGAAATTCAATGAAGAAGTAAAAACAAAATTATTGAAATTTGAAGAATAGTGAAAATTAACATAAAACTTTTATAAAGAAGGAAAATCTCTTTGATTTAAAAAATTATTGAAATTTGAAAAAATCGATTGTGCAGACACTTACTCTAAAAATATTACAAATTGGAGTGTTAAGAGGAAACTGATATTAAAAAATTTTGTAAAGTCGAACTTTGAGTTGAATAAAGATTTTTATGCAAAAATATGTGAAATTAAGGTATTTCATGCAATCTTGACATTATTATAATCTTCAGAAATATATGCAAATACAAAAAACTTTCATTACAAATGCAAAGTAACTTTTATTTGTCCGTGAAAAATATCATACAGTTTGTGAGCAAAATTTACTCTCGGAGTGTTACAACAAATAAATAGTTGAATATTGAAGAGAAGAAGAAAAAACGAACGAAGTGACATTTATTTAACCTTTAAAAGAAGTAAAAACTTAAAGTAGTGACATTTATTTAACCTTCAAGAGAAGGAGAAAAAATTAGCAAAAATAATAACTACTGAAGAATTAAATCCAACAATAAAGCATTTGCTTTAAAAGGAAAAGAACACTAACTAAAAGAAAACAATATTTTAACAGCAACAAAAAATTTATAAAAACAAAATAACCACAATGGCTTTGACATTAGCTGAGAGCTTACGTGAAGCTAGGAGTTTGCCTACCTTAAATGGAAACAGCGAGTATTCGCTTACTAACTAGTAGACATCTGCATGAATTAACTCATTCATGAATGCACAACTTACTCGTACCGGTTTTTTCGGTACCGTGAAGCCGCTAAACATTTGAAATGGTCCGTATGAATACAGGCGGCGAAGTTGTGCGGCAGTTGGTGGCTTTGCTATTGCCGAAGATGCAATTCGTTCGTTTCATAAGTAAAACGAAGCCATGGCGCCGAACCTATGAATGCGAGCACAATGAGAAACGAGCGGCTTAACGTTGTATAATTCATCAAAATTCATAATAATTCACCATAATTCAAATGAACTCCAAAATGTGATATGCGAAAACGCAATAGCAATTTTTTTCAGGAAGATTTTTCCGATGATATTGATGTGGATGTACGTATGTACATACATACTTAAGCAAAGCACTGTCCGAGTGCATATGTATGTATGTAATTCCATTTAATCATTATGAAAAGAGACTTAATATATAAATTATTCAGGGTTTGGTGTAAACTTTTAAAACTCGTTTTTGATAGTTTGTCGTATTAACTAAAAATCTGTTTGCAGTGTTTCAGTCAACCTTAAACGGGATTAAAACTTAGTTTAAATGACCGATATGGCTGGGTTGAACTTAGTTCTTTTTTTAGTTGCAACAAATTTTATTAAGCGCAAGGAAACTAACTTAAACTATTTTAGACTAAGTTTATACCACCACTGAAAAACAGTTCTTAAATGTTTTTTTTTAAAAACACATTTATTTCTGTTTTTTTCAAATTCATAATTGAGTAACATATTCTATTTTAATAACATTATATGTACATACGGAGGCGGATCATTATTGACAATTTTCTTTTGAATTATTAAATTTTAATGGTGACGCACGTTTCTAATAATTTGTATTTAAAATCGAAATCCAAGTGCCTTTTTATTAAACATTATATTTTAATTAACGTGGAGTTTAAAATAATTTAGAGGTGGTAAGCAAACAATTTAACGGTCACAGTAAACAATTGCCCTTTTGTCAAAAAAACATTTTAAATCTACATCAGTTTTTAAACCTTCAAGATTTTCACTTTGTTGTTTGTTCAAAACTCAGATTTGCATGGTTTTTTTTTATAAAATATACTTTATTTTTTATTACTAAATATTAATGAATATTTAATAAACCAAAGTAAAAATGTCAATAATTCTTAAAAACGCATTTCATGTGGAGCACTGTATAAGTAAAACACATTAAATATACCCACCAAAAATCATTGTTTGTGTGAATTTGAAAAAAGTCAGAATTCAGAAACACCACAAATTTTTCGCGGGCGTGATAATTTAGTGGCTGCAAATTCGTAAATTGTTCTTAACATTTTTTTTTTATATACACATGCAACAAGAACTTGCTTAAGGTTGTACATATGTATATACGTTTCCAGCTACCGTTCGTTTGTTATTAAAACAAAACAAAAACAAACTAATTGTTGCCCTTATCCCTATACTGTCAGGCACAGCTTATATACCACATATGTACATATGTATATATGAATATATATATGTCCTTATGTACATAATACTCTCACTAATTGAAAATATGGGCATAAACGATGGCAAAGGGCACAGTTTCAGCTTAATTTTTTAGCTCATGTTTTATTTTGTATATGTGATTAAATATGTATGTATGTATGTATGTACATATGTATGTATGTATTTATTTACAAAATTACAATGTTATATTAGGTAAGTTCGGGTATGGATAATTATTAAAAGTTTTCGAAAACTATCAGCTTTTAGCGTTCGCGTACGCCAAAAACAAACAAAGTAGGGGAAATTGAGAGAGCAAAGTGACATTTCAATTTGAGGGGAAAAATTTTTGCCAGCAGAAATTTGCCAACAGCAAAACAGCTGATCAAAAACAGATGATTGCAATTCGCATAATTACGAAATTATTGTTTAAGAATTTTAAAGGTGAAATTTAAAAAATATGAGTGTTAAACATGGTAGTTGCTAGTAAATGTTAGTTTGGTTAAGTTTCCTTAGTAGAATGTTTCACGAAAACACTAATGCAATGTTTTCCATTTTGCATATTTGGATGCGGACAAGAATTCAATCAGCTGTTCGTTGAATTTGCAAGTTTCTGCAAATTTTGCGTTCGCGTACTGTTTTGGATATTTTTCTTTTGGGAGAGAAGAGAAGACAATTCCACTGAATTTTGCTGTTGGATATTTTCTGTTGGAGATTGTAAACGAACGTACCTATTAACTGCGTATTTCTTTCACTTTTTAACTATTTCGCATAATTTAATCATTCGAATGACTCACTGCACTAAAATATATATTAGTGATCTCAAACATAATTCAACTTCCTCTGCGCACATACCACACACATTTTCTACAATGTTCATTCAAACCAAAGTACATGAATGCTGTGGAAACCGGTTTATGCTGAGGATAGAATTTATACGTACCATCCTGTTGAGCACCAAATGCTCTAATTGAGTTTGAGTCTGCAATTCATTGGCAATGATTTTAATGAGTTCGAAGCTAAAATTTGTATGAGTGATTCATGAAGCCATTTTTTCGCATTCATGCAGACCTTTACTAACTACCTGAGAGACGTCACGACCGTGTTGCAGCTGACGCCGGCAGAGCACCAAGGTACCATCCAATCCGTACTAAGTAATATACGTAGGCTTCAAGGAAAAGCATTAAAAGCAGTAGAGACTTTAATTAACCCTATATGGGAGGACTTATTAATTAAGCTTAAAGAAGAATTCGGAGTAAAACGAAGTTTTTTTAATTTAAGAAGCGACGCTTTAAACGTAGAAGCAAAGAATATTGAGGAATTACATTTTATATTAAAGAAAATTTTAAGCTCAATGAATACTAAATATAGTTTGCAACGTGATATGTTATGTATATAATCCTGTTAGCAACGAAAAATTAGTTTTTGATATTTATGTTAACCATTTACCAATAAGTATAAAAACACTTTTAATTCAATATAATATAAAATCTATAGATATTTCTTATACATTTTGTTTAGAAAATAATTTGTTAAAAGATATAAAATTAGTTAATAAAAGTAGCACGTACAGTATTCCATGCAATAACAATCAAAGTAGAAACAATAATTTTAATTATAACAGAAACAGTTAATCACTTTCAAATTCTTATTATAAAAGGAATTCTGGTAGTAATAATTTTGTCAATCCTTATAGATTATATTATAACCGCAGAAATGACAATAATAATGAAAATCCAATTTTAGCTAATAGCAATAGACAACAAAACTCTTATTATAACCCCGAAATTCATAGACAAAACCAACTAAATTCAAATAGAAATTTTAATAATAATCAAGAAATAATGGAAATCGATGCTATGAATGTAACTGACAATTTTCCTTTTTAACCTCAGAACCATCATTACTAATAATAACATTAACAATAAATAATGTGAAAACAAAATGTTTAATTGACAGTGGTGCAGCTACATCCCTCGGTGATTATAACTTTTTTTCTAAAATAGGAGTAAAAAGAAGATTAACAAAACCAATTTTATTATTTTATTTATTTTACATGAGAACTTATTAACTCTGTTCCCTCACCTCTGCTATTATTCCGCAGATATCTTCCGAGGAAGTATTTTATTATTTGAGTAACTTAAAAGAATCATTTAAGACTGGCTCCGATTCGATCCCGACGTGTTTCCTCATAAACTGTGCTAAATATATTTATGAGCCCTTAACTAATTTATTTAATCTTTCTCTAAAGCTTGGGATTTTCCCTTCAGCTTGGAAAGAATCATTCATTATACCCCTTTGTAAGACCGGGAGTAGGTCCTCTATAGAAAATTTCCGCGGTATAGCTAAGCTTTCTGCTATTCCTAAATTATTCGAGCTGTTGTTGTTGACCATTTAACGTATTCCATATCCTCTACAATTTCTAGCACACAACGCGGGTTCTCTAAGGGTAAATCTACCGTTACAAACTTGCTTGAGTTCACAACTCATGTTTCAAATGGATTCAGAAAATTTATGCAACCTGATGTTATATACACTGATTTTAGTAAAGCATTCGACAGAGTAAGTCACTCTTTACTGATCCATAAACTCGATCTCCATGGTTTTCAACCTAATCTCCTTCGTTGGATGTCTTCTTACCTCATTGACAGAACACAACGAGTTCTTTTTAAAAATAGTTCCTCAAACATTATTAATGTTTCTTCAGGGGTCCCGCAAGGAAGTCACCTTGGTCCGATTCTGTTTTTACTTTTTATAAATCACTTACCTTTTGTAATAAATTATTGAAAAATTGTATTGTATGTTGATGATGTAAAGCTTTTTAGATTGTATCATTCTGTTGAGGAAAGGTCCTTACTACAAGCGGATTTAAATAGCATGACTAACTGGTGTGAAATAAATTACATGCCACTAAACCTTAGGAAATGTAAAGTAATGTGCTTTTCTCGCAGAGCAGTTCAACCACCTTCTTATGAAATATGTAACCATAACCTCGAACAAGTGTTAAACTTTGTTGATCTTGGAATTACAATGACCCGAAATTTAATTTTAATCTTCACATAAATGTTACAGTTAACAAAGCCAATTTTTTGCATTTGTAAAACGGTGGTCAAAAGAATTCAATGACCCTTACATCACGAAGGCTCTGTTTACAACGTTAGTGAGGCCCATTCTGGAATATGGATCTGTTCTTTGGAACCCGCGCTATCAAGTTCATTCCGACCGAATAGAGTCAATTAAAAAAAAATCAGTGCTGAGTTACCCACCTCTAATACATAATACTCTCGCTAATTGAAACACTACCTATGCATTTGTTGTCCCCAGCTTCGCTCTCCCTCTAAATTTGAAAATAAGTCTAACGGTATTTTCTTAAAAATTTTAAATATATACATATATTTATGCTATTTTCTCTTCTAGTTAGTGAGTCTTTGAATGGTCTCTGAATAATAAAGATCTTAATTCAAAGTGTTAAAGCTTTTTATTGGCTCACAAAAATTAACTGGCGACGAGGATGGGATATGTTGCGCAATGACATATCCAGTCATAATCGAAAACCATTTGAACCCCAAATGTTTTCATCTGAAGTGAAATTCAATGAAGAAGTAAAAACAAAATTATTGAAATTTGAAGAATAGTGAAAATTAACATACAACTTTTCTAAAGAAGGAAAATCTCTTTGATTTAAAAAATTATTGAAATTTGAAAAAATCGATTGTGCAGACACTTACTCTAAAAATATTACAAATTGGAGTGTTAAGAGGAAACTGATATTAAAAAGTTTTGTAAAGTCGAACTTTGAATTGAATAAAGATTTGTATGCAAAAATATGTGAAATTAAGGTATTTCATGCAATCTTGACATTATTATAACCTTCAGAAATATATGCAAATACAAAAAACTTTCATTACAAATGCAAAGTAACTTTTATTTGTCCGTGAAAAATATCATACAGTTTGTGAGCAAAATTTACTCTCGGAGTGTTACAACAAATAAATAGTTTAATCTTGAAGAGAAGAAGAAAAAACGAACGAAGTGACATTTATTTAACCTTAAAAAGAAGTAAAAACTTAAAGTAGTGACATTTATTTAACCTTTAAGAGAAGGAGAAAAAAATTAGCAAAAATAATAACTACTGAAGAATTAAATCCAACAATAAAGCATTTGCTATAAAAGGAAAAGAACACTAACTAAAAGAAAACAATATTTTAACAGCAACAAAAAATACATACATATATAAAAACAAAATAACCACAATGGCTTTGACACTAGCTGAGAGCTAGCTAGCCGTGAAGCCGCTAAACATTTGAAATGGTCCGTATGAATACAGGCGGCGAAGTTGTGCGGCAGTTGGTGGCTTTGCTATTGCCGAAGACGCAATTCGTTCGTTTCATAAGTAAAACGAAGCCATGGCACCGAACCTATGAATGCGAGCGCAATGAGAAACGAGCGGCTTAACGTTGTAGGTATAATTCATCAAAATTCATAATAATTCACCATAATTCAAATGAACTCCAAAATGTGATATGCGAAAACGCAATAGCAATTTTTTTCAGGAAGATTTTTCCGATGATATTGATGTGGATGTACATTGTACATACATACTTAAGCAAAGCACTGTCCGACTGCATATGTATGTATGTAATTCCATTTAATCATTATGAAAAGAGACTTAATATATAAATTATTCAGGGTTTGGTGTAAACTTCTAAAACTCGTTTTTGATAGTTTGTCGTATTAACTAAAAATCTGTTTGCAGTGTTTCAGTCAACCTTAAACGGGATTAAAACTTAGTTTAAATGACCGATATGGCTGGGTTGAACTTAGTTCTTTTTTTAGTTGCCACAAATTTAATTAAGCGCAAGGAAACTAACTTAAACTATTTTAGACTAACTTTATACCACCACTGAAAAACAGTTCTTAAATGTTTTTTTTTAAAAACACATTTATTTCTGTTTTTTTTCAAATTCATTATTTAGTAACATATACTATTTTAATAACATTATATGTATGTACGGAGGCGGATCATTATTGACAATTTTCTTTTGAATTATTAAATTTTAATGGTGACGCACGTTTCTAATAATTTGTATTTAAAATCGAAATCCAAGTGCCTTTTTATTAAACATTATATTTTAATTAACGTGGAGTTTAAAATAATTGGTAAGCAAACAATTTAACGGTCACAGTAAACAATTGCCCTTTTGTCAAAAAAAACATTTTAAATCTACATCAGTTTTTAAACCTTCAAGATTTTCACTTTGTTGTTTGTTCAAAACTCAGATTTGCATGGTTTTTTTTTATAAAATATACTTTATTTTTTATTACTAAATATTAATGAATATTAAATAAACCAAAGTAAAAATGTCAATAATTCTTAAAAACGCATTTCATGTGGAGCACTGTATAAGTAAAACACATTAAATATACCCACCAAAAATCATTGTTTGTGTGAATTTGAAAAAGTCGGAATTCAGAAACACCACATATTTTTCGCGGGCGTGATAATTTAGTGGCTGCAAATTCGTAAATTGTTCTTAACATTTTTTTTTTATATATGTACACATGCAACAAGAACTTGCTTAAGTATGTACATATGTATATACGTTTCCAGCTACCGTTCGTTTGTTATTAAAAAAAAACAAAAACAAACTAATTGTTGCCCTTATCCCTATACTGTCAGGCACAGCTTATATACCACATATGTACATATGTATATATGCATATATACATATATGTCCTTATGTACATAATACTCTCACTAATTGAAAATATGGGCATAAACGATGGCAAAGGACACAGTTTCAGCTTAATTTTTTAGCTCATGTTTTATTTTGTATATGTGATTAAATATGTATGTATGTATGTACATATGTATGTATTTATTTAAAAAATTACAATGTTATATTAGGTAAGTTCGGGTATGGATACTTATTAAAAGTTTTCGAAAACTATCAGCTTTTAGCGTTCGCGTACGCCAAAAACAAACAAAGTAGGGGAAATTGAGAGAGCAAAGTGACATTTCAATTTGAGGGGAAAAATTTTTGCCAGCAGAAATTTGCCAACAGCAAAACAGCTGATCAAAAACAGATGATTGCAATTCGCATAATTACGAAATTATTGTTTAAGAATTTTAAAGGTGACATTTAAAAAATATGAGTGTTAAACATGGTAGTTGCTAGTAAATGTTAGTTTGGTTAAGTTTCCTTAGTAGAATGTTTCACGAAAACACTAATGCAATGTTTTCCATTTTGCATATTTGGATGCGGACAAGAATTCAATCAGCTGTTCGTTGAATTTGCAAGTTTCTGCAAATTTTGCGTTCGCGTACTGTTTTGGATATTTTTCTTTTGGGAGAGAAGAGAAGACAATTCCACTGAATTTTGCTGTTGGATATTTTCTGTTGGAGATTGTAAACGAACGTACCTATTAACTGCGTATTTCTTTCACTTTTTAACTATTTCGCATAATTTAATCATTGGAATGACTCACTGCACTAAAATATATATTAGTGATCTCAAACATAATTCAACTTCCTCTGCGCACATACCACACACATTTTCTACAATGTTCATTCAAACCAAAGTACATGAATGCTGTGGAAACCGGTTTATGCTGAGGATAGAATTTATACGTACCATCCTGTTGAGCACCAAATGCTCTAATTGAGTTTGAGTCTGCAATTCATTGGCAATGATTTTAATGAGTTCGAAGCTAAAATTTGTATGAGTGATTCATGAAGCCATTTTTTCGCATTCATGCAGACCTTTACTAACTACCTGAGAGACGTCACGACCGTGTTGCAGCTGACGCCGGCATAGCACCAAGGTACCATCCAATCCGTACTAAGTAATATACGTAGGCTTCAAGGAAAAGCATTAAAAGCAGTAGAGACTTTAATTAACCCTATATGAGAGGACTTATTACTTAAGCTTAAAGAAGAATTCGGAGTAAAACGAATTTTTTTTTATTTAAGAAGCGACGCTTTAAACGTAGAAGCAAAGAATATTGAGGAATTACATTTTATATTAAAGAAAATTTTAAGCTCAATGAATACTAAATATAGTTTGCAACGTGATATGTTATGTATATAATCCTGTTAGCAACGTAAAATTAGTTTTTGATATTTATGTTAACCATTTACCAATAAGTATAAAAACACTTTTAATTCAATATAATATAAAATCTATAGATATTTCTTATACATTTTGTTTAGAAAATAATTTGTTAAAAGATATAAAATTAGTTAATAAAAGTAGCACGTACAGTATTCCATGCAATAACAATCAAAGTAGAAATAATAATTTTAATTATAACAGAAACAGTTAATCACTTTCAAATTCTTATTATAAAAGGAATTCTGGTAGTAATAATTTTCGCAATCCTTATAGATTATATTATAACCGCAGAAATGACAATAATAATGGAAATCCAGTTTTAGCTAATAGCAATAGACTACAAAATTCTTATTATAACCCCGAAATTCATAGACAAACCCAACTAAATTCAAATAGAAATTTTAATAATAATCAAGAAATAATGGAAATCGATGCTATGAATGTAACTGAAAACTTTCCTTTTTAACCTCGGAACCATCATTACTAATAATAACATTAACAATAAATAATGTGAAAACAAAATGTTTAATTGACAGTGGTGCAGCTACATCCCTCGGTGATTATAACTTTTTTTCTAAAATAGGAGTAAAAAGAAGATTAACAAAACCAATTTTATTTATTTATTTATTTTACATGAGAACTTATTAACTCTGTTCCCTCACCTCTGCTATTATTCCGCAGATATCTTCCGAGGAAGTAAGTAAAAACAAAATTATTGAAATTTGAAGAATAGTGAAAATTAACATAAAACTTTTATAAAGAAGGAAAATCTCTTTGATTTAAAAAATTATTGAAATTTGAAAAAATCGATTGTGCAGACACTTACTCTAAAAATATTACAAATTGGAGTGTTAAGAGGAAACTGATATTAAAAAATTTTGTAAAGTCGAACTTTGAATTGAATAAAGATTTTTATGCAAAAATATGTGAAATTAAGGTATTTCATGCAATCTTGACATTATTATAACCTTCAGAAATATATGCAAATACAAAAAACTTTCATTACAAATGCAAAGTAACTTTTATTTGTCCGTGAAAAATATCATACAGTTTGTGAGCAAAATTTACTCTCGGAGTGTTACAACAAATAAATAGTTTAATCTTGAAGAGAAGAAGAAAACACGAACGAAGTGACATTTATTTAACCTTTAAAAGAAGTAAAAACTTAAAGTAGTGACATTTATTTAACCTTCAAGAGAAGGAGAAAAAAATTAGCAAAAATAATAACTACTGAAGAATTAAATCCAACAATAAAGCATTTGCTTTAAAAGGAAAAGAACACTAACTAAAAGAAAACAATATTTTAACAGCAACAAAAAATATATAAAAACAAAATAACCACAATGGCTTTGACACTAGCTGAGAGCTTACGTGAAGCTAGGAGTTTGCCTACCTTAAATGGAAACAGCGAGTATTCGCTTACTAACTAGTAGACATCTGCATGAATTAACTCATTCATGAATGCACAACTTAAGCGCTGATTATGCATACTTCGCACAACTTTCGCATAACTTTTGAAGAGTCAAATAAAATCTGTTCAATGCATTTTACCTGTATCCGATTACCCAGAAATTAGCACAACTTAATAAAAATTTGAAGTCTGTTGAATTTTGATTTGCTAGCGTTTTCCTTAAGTGACATTTCAATTGCAGTGGTACCAATACCAATGCTTTAACAGAGTTGTATGTAAAGGTTTTTAGGGATATTCACAACTTTCTTATTGTTAACATGTGAATTCTTATATTATTTGTTTTATTTTCTTCAAAAACCCAAATAAATATAGCTGAAATACAAATACTAAAAATATGAGGTTGACCATTTGTATTTTCGTCGAAAGTACAAAACATTTTTGAAAATGGAAAGGAGTGTAGAGAAAGAGTTCACCAAATGAGTATAAAATATTGTTTTAAGTTATTGTAAGAAGTTTTTGCTGGAGTTGAAATGAAGTTTTATTTATTAAGTTTTTTTTTCTATGCCGCCGGTTGTCGTTGGTTTTCAATTTTATGTACAATCATACAATTTTCTTTTATGTCCCATAACGTTAACGAATTCTAAATTCGGATTTGAAAATACATGTATATTTGGTTTTGAGCAAGGCGAATTTAACTGGTAACCTCGGTAAAGTTTATAATTTGATTTTAATTATTTATCTTAATTGTTATACTTTATTTTCATTTGATAAAAACAAAAATATTTGTTTACATTTGATTTGTGATTTTTAGTGAAAAAATCATTTTGTGCAGTTTGCTCATGAAATTAATGAATATGTTGTACATATAGTTGTGTTATTTATTTTGTGCCCAATTAGAACGGTGCGTTATCGGCTCGTAAAAGGCGGTGTTTCGTTCTTAAAAGTGTCGCCAGAGCCACACCGAAGGATTGCTAACAAGAGAGCTTGTGGCATCACGTTTACGATAACAATGTGGTGTTCATGGACTATTTCGCCTTGGATTTGAGGGAATATTTTATTTGCTAATTCCTTGTAAAAAATAATTAATCCTGCTTTAAAATTTTATATCAAAATGCGTTTACATATACTTCACAAAGATCAGCTGTTTTTGTGCACATAACGTGAATGACCCTACTACGTTAATAGCCATTTATTATTGTTTGACGGTTGGCAGGGCTGATAAGTTTGGGTGTGCGAAGCATAATCAACATTAAATACGTAAGGTTGTGCGAAACTCTCAAACGTTATGCGAAAGTTGTGCGAAGTATGCATAATCAGCGCTTTACTCGTACCGGTTTTTTCGGTACCGTCAAGCCGCTAAACATTTGAAATGGTTCGTATGAATACAGGCGGCGAAGTTGTGCGGCAGTTGGTGGCTTTGCTATTGCCGAAGACGCAATTCGTTCGTTTCATAAGTAAAACGAAGCCATGGCGCCGAACCTATGAATGCGAGCACAATGAGAAACGAGCGGCTTAAGGGCCGTACACATACAACTTTCCTCGCTTTACTTGACAATTCGAAATTTAACAACAAAGCATGAGGTGTAGAAGGTTTGCTACATAGAACGCTTTGACAGTTTCTACGTTAGTGGTTTGTTTTCAATTGTTATTTGTGTCTATTCCAAATATTTTGTTTAATTAAATATTAAGAAATGAGTTTTACTTATATAATTAAGTGGTAGTTATGCTACTTATGTATGTTGCAAAGTCGCGAGTGTAATAAACTATATTGAGGCGGAGCATATTTCGACAACATAAATAAAAACCGATCGAAGAGGTGTTTTATTTGCTATTTATTAATATTTCTCTTCTTCTTTTTGAAAGTAATTATACACGCAAAAACTATGAAATACTAGTAAATTTTCTAAATCGTGTGTATATGCACGCAGAAATAAAATGGAAATGCAAACAGTTGGTTGTCAAAGTGTACAAATGTTGAGAGTTCGGCATGATTTTGCTTCGTTTTGCTTTGCTTTACTTTTCTCGCCTTGTATTTAGCAGCACTCATATAACATCAGGTCTTCAACTTATCTGTCAAAGCGAAACTCTGAAGCAAAGCAAAGCCAAAGTCTTATGTGTACGGCCCTTTAACGTTGTATAATTCATCAAAATTCATAATAATTCACCATAATTCAAATGAACTCCAAAATGTGATATGCGAAAACGCAATAGCAATTTTTTTCAGGAAGATTTTTCCGATGATATTGATGTGGATGTACGTACATATGTGCTCACATATGTATGTACATACATACTTAAGCAAAGCACTGTCCGAGTGCATATGTATGTATGTAATTCCATTTAATCATTATGAAAAGAGACTTAATATATAAATTATTCAGGGTTTGGTGTAAACTTTTAAAACTCGTTTTTGATAGTTTGTCGTATTAACTGAAACTCTGTTTGCATCCTTAAACGGGATTAAAACTTAGTTTAAATGACCGATATGGCTGGGTTGAACTTAGTTCTTTTTTTAGTTGCAACAAATTTAATTAAGCGCAAGGAAACTAACTTAAACTATTTTAGACTAAGTTTATACCACCACTGAAAAACAGTTCTTAAATGTTTTTTTTAAAAACACATTTATTTCTGTTTTTTTTTTTCAAATTCATTATTTAGTAACATATACTATTTTAATAACATTATATGTACATACGGAGGCGGATCATTATTGACAATTTTCTTTTGAATTATTAAATTTTAATGGTGACGCACGTTTCTAATAATTTGTATTTAAAATCGAAATCCAAGTGCCTTTTTATTAAACATTATATTTTAATTAACGTGGAGTTTAAAATAATTTAGAGGTGGTAAGCAAACAATTTAACGGTCACAGTAAACAATTGCCCTTTTGTCAAAAAAAACATTTTAAATCTACATCAGTTTTTAAACCTTCAAGATTTTCACTTTGTTGTTTGTTCAAAACTCAGATTTGCATGGTTTTTTTTTATAAAATATACTTTATTTTTTATTACTAAATATTAATGAATATTAAATAAACCAAAGTAAAAATGTCAATAATTCTTAAAAACGCATTTCATGTGGAGCACTGTATAAGTAAAACACATTAAATATACCCACCAAAAATCATTGTTTGTGTGAATTTGAAAAAAGTCAGAATTCAGAAACACCACAAATTTTTCGCGGGCGTGATAATTTAGTGGCTGCAAATTCGTAAATTGTTCTTAACATTTTTTTTATATACACATGCAACAAGAACTTGCTTAAGTATGTACATATGTATATACGTTTCCAGCTACCGTTCGTTTGTTATTAAAACAAAACAAAAACAAACTAATTGTTGCCCTTATCCCTATACTGTCAGGCACAGCTTATATACCACATATGTACATATGTAAATATGCATATATATATGTCCTTATGTACATAATACTCTCACTAATTGAAAATATGGGCATAAACGATGGCAAAGGACACAGTTTCAGCTTAATTTTTTAGCTCATGTTTTATTTTGTATATGTGATTAAATATGTATGTATGTATGTACATATGTATTGATTTATTTAAAAAATTACAATGTTATATTAGGTAAGTTCGGGTATGGATAATTATTAAAAGTTTTCGAAAACTATCAGCTTTTAGCGTTCGCGTACGCCAAAAACAAACAAAGTAGGGGAAATTGAGAGAGCAAAGTGACATTTCAATTTGAGGGGAAAAATTTTTGCCAGCAGAAATTTGCCAACAGCAAAACAGCTGATCAAAAACAGATGATTGCAGTTCGCATAATTACGAAATTATTGTTTAAGAATTTTAAAGGTGAAATTTAAAAAATATGAGTGGTAAACATGGTAGTTGCTAGTAAATGTTAGTTTGGTTAAGTTTCCTTAGTATAATGTTTCACGAAAACACTAATGCAATGTTTTCCATTTTGCATATTTGGATGCCAACAAGAATTCAATCAGCTGTTCGTTGAGTTTGCAAGTTTCTGCAAATTTTGCGTTCGCGTACTGTTTTGGATATTTTTCTTTTGGGAGAGAAGAGAAGACAATTCCACTGAATTTTGCTGTTGGATATTTTCTGTTGGAGATTGTAAACGAACGTACCTATTAACTGCGTATTTCTTTCACTTTTTAACTATTTCGCATAATTTAATCATTCGAATGACTCACTGCACTAAAATATATATTAGTGATCTCAAACATCATTCAATTTCCTCTGCGCACATACCACACACATTTTCTACAATGTTCATTCAAACCAAAGTACATGAATGCTGTGGAAACCGGTTTATGCTGAGGATAGAATTTATACGTACCATCCTGTTGAGCACCAAATGCTCTAATTGAGTTTGAGTCTGCAATTCATTGGCAATGATTTTAATGAGTTCGAAGCTAAAATTTGTATGAGTGATTCATGAAGCCATTTTTTCGCATTCATGCAGACCTTTACTAACTACCTGAGAGACGTCACGACCGTGTTGCAGCTGACGCCGGCAGAGCACCAAGGTACCATCCAATCCGTACTAAGTAATATACATACGTAGGCTTCAAGGAAAAGCATTAAAAGCAGTAGAGACTTTAATTAACCCTATATGGGAGGACTTATTACTTAAGCTTAAAGAAGAATTCGGAGTAAAACGAAGTTTTTTTAATTTAAGAAGCGACGCTTTAAACGTAGAAGCAAAGAATATTGAGGAATTACATTTTATATTAAAGAAAATTTTAAGCTCAATGAATACTAAATATAGTTTGCAACGTGATATGTTATGTATATAATCCTGTTAGCAACGTAAAATTAGTTTTTGATATTTATGTTAACCATTTACCAATAAGTATAAAAACACTTTTAATTCAATATAATATAAAATCTATAGATATTTCTTATACATTTTGTTTAGAAAATAATTTGTTAAAAGATATAAAATTAGTTAATAAAAGTAGCACGTACAGTATTCCATGCAATAACAATCAAAGTAGAAATAATAATTTTAATTATAACAGAAACAGTTAATCACTTTCAAATTCTTATTATAAAAGGAATTCTGGTAGTAATAATTTTCGCAATCCTTATAGATTATATTATAACCGCAGAAATGACAATAATAATGAAAATCCAATTTTAGCTAATAGCAATAGACAACATAATTCTTATTATAACCCCGAAATTCATAGACAAAACCAACTAAATTCAAATAGAAATTTTAATAATAATCAAGAAATAATGGAAATCGATGCTATGAATGTAACTGAAAACTTTCCTTTTTAACCTCGGAACCATCATTACTAATAATAACATTAACAATAAATAATGTGAAAACAAAATGTTTAATTGACAGTGGTGCAGCTACATCCCTCGGTGATTATAACTTTTTTTCTAAAATAGGAGTAAAAAGAAGATTAACAAAACCAATTTTATTTATTTATTTATTTTACATGAGAACTTATTAACTCTGTTCCCTCACCTCTGCTATTATTCCGCAGATATCTTCCGAGGAAGTATTTTATTATTTGAGTAACTTAAAAGAATCATTTAAGACTGGCTCCGATTCGATCCCGACGTGTTTCCTCATAAACTGTGCTAAATATATTTATGAGCCCTTAACTAATTTATTTAATCTTTCTCTAAAGCTTGGGATTTTCCCTTCAGCTTGGAAAGAATCATTCATTATACCCCTTTGTAAGACCGGGAGTAGGTCCTCTATAGAAAATTTCCGCGGTATAGCTAAGCTTTCTGCTATTCCTAAATTATTCGAGCTGTTGTTGTTGACCATTTAACGTATTCCATATCCTCTACAATTTCTAGCACACAACACGGGTTCTCTAAGGGTAAATCTACCGTTACAAACTTGCTTGAGTTCACAACTCATGTTTCAAATGGATTCAGAAAATTTATGCAACCTGATGTTATATACACTGATTTTAGTAAAGCATTCGACAGAGTAAGTCACTCTTTACTGATCCATAAACTCGATCTCCATGGTTTTCAACCTAATCTCCTTCGTTGGATGTCTTCTTACCTCATTGACAGAACACAACGAGTTCTTTTTAAAAATAGTTCCTCAAACATTATTAATGTTTCTTCAGGGGTCCCGCAAGGAAGTCACCTTGGTCCGATTCTGTTTTTACTTTTTATAAATCACTTACCTTTTGTAATAAATTATTGAAAAATTGTATTGTATGTTGATGATGTAAAGCTTTTTAGATTGTATCATTCTGTTGAGGAAAGGTCCTTACTACAAGCGGATTTAAATAGCATGACTAACTGGTGTGAAATAAATTACATGCCACTAAACCTTAGGAAATGTAAAGTAATGTGCTTTTCTCGCAGAGCAGTTCAACCACCTTCTTATGAAATATGTAACCATAACCTCGAACAAGTGTTAAACTTTGTTGATCTTGGAATTACAATGACCCGAAATTTAATTTTAATCTTCACATAAATGTTACAGTTAACAAAGCCAATTTTTTGCATTTGTAAAACGGTGGTCAAAAGAATTCAATGACCCTTACATCACGAAGGCTCTGTTTACAACGTTAGTGAGGCCCATTCTGGAATATGGATCTGTTCTTTGGAACCCGCGCTATCAAGTTCATTCCGACCGAATAGAGTCAATTAAAAAAAAATCAGTGCTGAGTTACCCACCTCTAATACATAACACTCTCGCTAATTGAAACACTACTTATGCATTTGTTGTCCCCATCTTCGCTCTCCCTCTTAATTTGAAAATAAGTCTAACGGTATTTTCTTAAAAATTTTAAATATATATATTTATGCTATTTTCTCTTCTAGTTGGTGAGTCTTTGAATGATCTCTGAATAATAAAGATCTTAATTTAAAGTGTTAAAGCTTTTTATTGGCTCACAAAAATTAACTGGCGACGAGGATGGGATATGTTGCGCAATGACATATCCAGTCATAATCGAAAACCATTTGAACCCCGAATGTTTTCATCTGAAGTGAAATTCAATGAAGAAGTAAAAACAAAATTATTGAAATTTGAGGAATAGTGAAAATTAACATAAAACTTTTATAAAGAAGGAAAATCTCTTTGATTTAAAAAATTATTGAAATTTGAAAAAATCGATTGTGCAGACACTTACTCTAAAAATATTACAAATTGGAGTGTTAAGAGGAAACTGATATTAAAAAATTTTGTAAAGTCGAACTTTGAATTGAATAAAGATTTTTATGCAAAAATATGTGAAATTAAGGTATTTCATGCAATCTTGACATTATTATAACCTTCAGAAATATATGCAAATACAAAAAACTTTCATTACAAATGCAAAGTAACTTTTATTTGTCCGTGAAAAATATCATACAGTTTGTGAGCAAAATTTACTCTCGGAGTGTTACAACAAATAAATAGTTTAATCTTGAAGAGAAGAAGAAAACACGAACGAAGTGACATTTATTTAACCTTTAAAAGAAGTAAAAACTTAAAGTAGTGACATTTATTTAACCTTCAAGAGAAGGAGAAAGTAGAAATAATAATTTTAATTATAACAGAAACAGTTAATCACTTTCAAATTCTTATTATAAAAGGAATTCTGGTAGTAATAATTTTCGCAATCCTTATAGATTATATTATAACCGCAGAAATGACAATAATAATGGAAATCCAGTTTTAGCTAATAGCAATAGACTACAAAATTCTTATTATAACCCCGAAATTCATAGACAAAACCAACTAAATTCAAATAGAAATTATAATAATAATCAAGAAATAATGGAAATCGATGCTATGAATGTAACTGAAAACTTTCCTTTTTAACCTCGGAACCATCATTACTAATAATAACATTAACAATAAATAATGTGAAAACAAAATGTTTAATTGACAGTGGTGCAGCTACATCCCTCGGTGATTATAACTTTTTTTCTAAAATAGGAGTAAAAAGAAGATTAACAAAACCAATTTTATTTATTTATTTATTTTACATGAGAACTTATTAACTCTGTTCCCTCACCTCTGCTATTATTCCGCAGATATCTTCCGAGGAAGTAAGTAAAAACAAAATTATTGAAATTTGAAGAATAGTGAAAATTAACATAAAACTTTTATAAAGAAGGAAAATCTCTTTGATTTAAAAAATTATTGAAATTTGAAAAAATCGATTGTGCAGACACTTACTCTAAAAATATTACAAATTGGAGTGTTAAGAGGAAACTGATATTAAAAAATTTTGTAAAGTCGAACTTTGAATTGAATAAAGATTTTTATGCAAAAATATGTGAAATTAAGGTATTTCATGCAATCTTGACATTATTATAACCTTCAGAAATATATGCAAATACAAAAAACTTTCATTACGAATGCAAAGTAACTTTTATTTGTCCGTGAAAAATATCATACAGTTTGTGAGCAAAATTTACTCTCGGAGTGTTACAACAAATAAATAGTTTAATCTTGAAGAGAAGAAGAAAACACGAACGAAGTGACATTTATTTAACCTTTAAAAGAAGTAAAAACTTAAAGTAGTGACATTTATTTAACCTTCAAGAGAAGGAGAAAAAAATTAGCAAAAATAATAACTACTGAAGAATTAAATCCAACAATAAAGCATTTGCTTTAAAAGGAAAAGAACACTAACTAAAAGAAAACAATATTTTAACAGCAACAAAAAATATATAAAAACAAAATAACCACAATGGCTTTGACACTAGCTGAGAGCTTACGTGAAGCTAGGAGTTTGCCTACCTTAAATGGAAACAGCGAGTATTCGCTTACTAACTAGTAGACATCTGCATGAATTAACTCATTCATGAATGCACAACTTAAGCGCTGATTATGCATACTTCGCACAACTTTCGCATAACTTTTGAAGAATCAAATAAAATCTGTTCAATGCATTTTACCTGTATCCGATTACCCAGAAATTAGCACAACTTAATAAAAATTTGAAGTCTGTTGAATTTTGATTTGCTAGCGTTTTCCTTAAGTGACATTTCAATTGCAGTGGTACCAATACCAATGCTTTAACAGAGTTGTATGTAAAGGTTTTTAGGGATATTCACAACTTTCTTATTGTTAACATGTGAATTCTTATATTATTTGTTTTATTTTCTTCAAAAACCCAAATAAATATAGCTGAAATACAAATACTAAAAATATGAGGTTGACCATTTGTATTTTCGTCGAAAGTACAAAACATTTTTGAAAATGGAAAGGAGTGTAGAGAAAGAGTTCACCAAATGAGTATAAAATATTGTTTTAAGTTATTGTAAGAAGTTTTTGCTGGAGTTGAAATGAAGTTTTATTTATTAAGTTTTTTTTTCTATGCCGCCGGTTGTCGTTGGTTTTCAATTTTATGTACAATCATACAATTTTCTTTTATGTCCCATAACGTTAACGAATTCTAAATTCGGATTTGAAAATACATGTATATTTGGTTTTGAGCAAGGCGAATTTAACTGGTAACCTCAGTAAAGTTTATAATTTGATTTTAATTATTTATCTTAATTGTTATACTTTATTTTCATTTGATAAAAACAAAAATATTTGTTTACATTTGATTTGTGATTTTTAGTGAAAAAATCATTTTGTGCAGTTTGCTCATGAAATTAATGAATATGTTGTACATATAGTTGTGTTATTTATTTTGTGCCCAATTAGAACGGTGCGTTATCGGCTCGTAAAAGGCGGTGTTTCGTTCTTAAAAGTGTCGCCAGAGCCACACCGAAGGATTGCTAACAAGAGAGCTTGTGGCATCACGTTTACGATAACAATGTGGTGTTCATGGACTATTTCGCCTTGGATTTGAGGGAATATTTTATTTGCTAATTCCTTGTAAAAAATAATTAATCCTGCTTTAAAATTTTATATCAAAATGCGTTTACATATACTTCACAAAGATCAGCTGTTTTTGTGCACATAACGTGAATGACCCTACTACGTTAATAGCCATTTATTATTGTTTGACGGTTGGCAGGGCTGATAAGTTTGGGTGTGCGAAGCATAATCAACATTAAATACGTAAGGTTGTGCGAAACTCTCAAACGTTATGCGAAAGTTGTGCGAAGTATGCATAATCAGCGCTTTACTCGTACCGGTTTTTTCGGTACCGTCAAGCCGCTAAACATTTGAAATGGTTCGTATGAATACAGGCGGCGAAGTTGTGCGGCAGTTGGTGGCTTTGCTATTGCCGAAGACGCAATTCGTTCGTTTCATACATAAGTAAAACGAAGCCATGGCGCCGAACCTATGAATGCGAGCACAATGAGAAACGAGCGGCTTAAGGGCCGTACACATACAACTTTCCTCGCTTTACTTGACAATTCGAAATTTAACAACAAAGCATGAGGTGTAGAAGGTTTGCTACATAGAACGCTTTGACAGTTTCTACGTTAGTGGTTTGTTTTCAATTGTTATTTGTGTCTATTCCAAATATTTTGTTTAATTAAATATTAAGAAATGAGTTTTACTTATATAATTAAGTGGTAGTTATGCTACTTATGTATGTTGCAAAGTCGCGAGTGTAATAAACTATATTGAGGCGGAGCATATTTCGACAACATAAATAAAAACCGATCGAAGAGGTGTTTTATTTGCTATTTATTAATATTTCTCTTCTTCTTTTTGAAAGTAATTATACACGCAAAAACTATGAAATACTAGTAAATTTTCTAAATCGTGTGTATATGCACGCAGAAATAAAATGGAAATGCAAACAGTTGGTTGTCAAAGTGTACAAATGTTGAGAGTTCGGCATGATTTTGCTTCGTTTTGCTTTGCTTTACTTTTCTCGCCTTGTATTTAGCAGCACTCATATAACATCAGGTCTTCAACTTATCTGTCAAAGCGAAACTCTGAAGCAAAGCAAAGCCAAAGTCTTATGTGTACGGCCCTTTAACGTTGTATAATTCATCAAAATTCATAATAATTCACCATAATTCAAATGAACTCCAAAATGTGATATGCGAAAACGCAATAGCAATTTTTTTCAGGAAGATTTTTCCGATGATATTGATGTGGATGTACGTACATATGTGCTCACATATGTATGTACATACATACTTAAGCAAAGCACTGTCCGAGTGCATATGTATGTATGTAATTCCATTTAATCATTATGAAAAGAGACTTAATATATAAATTATTCAGGGTTTGGTGTAAACTTTTAAAACTCGTTTTTGATAGTTTGTCGTATTAACTGAAACTCTGTTTGCATCCTTAAACGGGATTAAAACTTAGTTTAAATGACCGATATGGCTGGGTTGAACTTAGTTCTTTTTTTAGTTGCAACAAATTTAATTAAGCGCAAGGAAACTAACTTAAACTATTTTAGACTAAGTTTATACCACCACTGAAAAACAGTTCTTAAATGTTTTTTTTTTAAACACATTTATTTCTGTTTTTTTTTCAAATTCATTATTTAGTAACATATACTATTTTAATAACATTATATGTACATACGGAGGCGGATCATTATTGACAATTTTCTTTTGAATTATTAAATTTTAATGGTGACGCACGTTTCTAATAATTTGTATTTAAAATCGAAATCCAAGTGCCTTTTTATTAAACATTATATTTCAATTAACGTGGAGTTTAAAATAATTTAGAGGTGGTAAGCAAACAATTTAACGGTCACAGTAAACAATTGCCCTTTTGTCAAAAAAAACATTTTAAATCTACATCAGTTTTTAAACCTTCAAGATTTTCACTTTGTTGTTTGTTCAAAACTCAGATTTGCATGGTTTTTTTTATAAAATATACTTTATTTTTTATTACTAAATATTAATGAATATTAAATAAACCAAAGTAAAAATGTCAATAATTCTTAAAAACGCATTTCATGTGGAGCACTGTATAAGTAAAACACATTAAATATACCCACCAAAAATCATTGTTTGTGTGAATTTGAAAAAAGTCAGAATTCAGAAACACCACAAATTTTTCGCGGGCGTGATAATTTAGTGGCTGCAAATTCGTAAATTGTTCTTAACATTTTTTTTTTTATATACACATGCAACAAGAACTTGCTTAAGTATGTACATATGTATATACGTTTCCAGCTACCGTTCGTTTGTTATTAAAACAAAATAACAACAAACTAATTGTTGCCCTTATCCCTATACTGTCAGGCACAGCTTATATACCACATATGTACATATGTATATATGCATATATATATGTCCTTATGTACATAATACTCTCACTAATTGAAAATATGGGCATAAACGATGGCAAAGGACACAGTTGTAGCTTAATTTTTTAGCTCATGTTTTATTTTGTATATGTGATTAAATATGTATGTATGTATGTACATATGTATGTATTTATTTAAAAAATTACAATGTTATATTAGGTAAGTTCGGGTATGGATAATTATTAAAAGTTTTCGAAAACTATCAGCTTTTAGCGTTCGCGTACGCCAAAAACAAACAAAGTAGGGGAAATTGAGAGGGCAAAGTGACATTTCAATTTGAGGGGAAACATTTTTGCCAGCAGAAATTTGCCAACAGCAAAACAGCTGATCAAAAACAGATGATTGCAATTCGCATAATTACGAAATTATTGTTTAAGAATTTTAAAGGTGAAATTTAAAAAATATGAGTGTTAAACATGGTAGTTGCTAGTAAATGTTAGTTTGGTTAAGTTTCCTTAGTATAATGTTTCACGAAAACACTAATGCAATGTTTTCCATTTTGCATATTTGGATGCGGACAAGAATTCAATCAGCTGTTCGTTGAATTTGCAAGTTTCTGCAAATTTTGCGTTCGCGTACTGTTTTGGATATTTTTCTTTTGGGAGAGAAGAGAAGACAATTCCACTGAATTTTGCTGTTGGATATTTTCTGTTGGAGATTGTAAACGAACGTACCTATTAACTGCGTATTTCTATTGTCAACAGCCGTTCACTTTTTAACTATTTCGCATAATTTAATTATTCGAATGACTCACTGCACTAAAATATATATTAGTGATCTCAAACATCATTCAACTTCCTCTGCGCACATACCACACACATTTTCTACAATGTTCATTCAAACCAAAGTACATGAATGCTGTGGAAACCGGTTTATGCTGAGGATAGAATTTATACGTACCATCCTGTTGAGCACCAAATGCTCTAATTGAGTTTGAGTCTGCAATTCATTGGCAATGATTTTAATGAGTTCGAAGCTAAAATTTGTATGAGTGATTCATGAAGCCATTTTTTCGCATTCATGCAGACCTTTACTAACTACCTGAGAGACGTCACGACCGTGTTGCAGCTGACGCCGGCAGAGCACCAAGGTACCATCCAATCCGTACTAAGTAATATACGTAGGCTTCAAGGAAAACCATTAAAAGCAGTAGAGACTTTAATTAACCCTATATGGGAGGACTTATTACTTAAGCTTAAAGAAGAATTCGGAGTAAAACGAAGTTTTTTTTATTTAAGAAGCGACGCTTTAAACGTAGAAGCAAAGAATATTGAGGAATTACATTTTATATTAAAGAAAATTTTAAGCTCAATGAATACTAAATATAGTTTGCAACGTGATATGTTATGTAACTATAAAATCCTGTTAGCAACGTAAAATTAGTTTTTGATATTTATGTTAACCATTTACCAATAAGTATAAAAACACTTTTAATTCAATATAATATAAAATCTATAGATATTTCTTATACATTTTGTTTAGAAAATAATTTGTTAAAAGATATAAAATTAGTTAATAAAAGTAGCACGTACAGTATTCCATGCAATAACAATCAAAGTAGAAATAATAATTTTAATTATAACAGAAACAGTTAATCACTTTCAAATTCTTATTATAAAAGGAATTCTGGTAGTAATAATTTTCGCAATCCTTATAGATTATATTATAACCGCAGAAATGACAATAATAATGAAAATCCAATTTTAGCTAATAGCAATAGACAACAAAATTCTTATTATAACCCCGAAATTCATAGACAAAACCAACTAAATTCAAATAGAAATTTTAATAATAATCAAGAAATAATGGAAATCGATGCTATGAATGTAACTGAAAACTTTCCTTTTTAACCTCGGAACCATCATTACTAATAATAACATTAACAATAAATAATGTGAAAACAAAATGTTTAATTGACAGTGGTGCAGCTACATCCCTCGGTGATTATAACTTTTTTTCTAAAATAGGAGTAAAAAGAAGATTAACAAAACCAATTTTATTATTTTATTTATTTTACATGAGAACTTATTAACTCTGTTCCCTCACCTCTGCTATTATTCCGCAGATATCTTCCGAGGAAGTATTTTATTATTTGAGTAACTTAAAAGAATCATTTAAGACTGGCTCCGATTCGATCCCGACGTGTTTCCTCATAAACTGTGCTAAATATATTTATGAGCCCTTAACTAATTTATTTAATCTTTCTCTAAAGCTTGGGATTTTCCCTTCAGCTTGGAAAGAATCATTCATTATACCCCTTTGTAAGACCGGGAGTAGGTCCTCTATAGAAAATTTCCGCGGTATAGCTAAGCTTTCTGCTATTCCTAAATTATTCGAGCTGTTGTTGTTGACCATTTAACGTATTCCATATCCTCTACAATTTCTAGCACACAACACGGGTTCTCTAAGGGTAAATCTACCGTTACAAACTTGCTTGAGTTCACAACTCATGTTTCAAATGGATTCAGAAAATTTATGCAACCTGATGTTATATACACTGATTTTAGTAAAGCATTCGACAGAGTAAGTCACTCTTTACTGATCCATAAACTCGATCTCCATGGTTTTCAACCTAATCTCCTTCGTTGGATGTCTTCTTACCTCATTGACAGAACACAACGAGTTCTTTTTAAAAATAGTTCCTCAAACATTATTAATGTTTCTTCAGGGGTCCCGCAAGGAAGTCACCTTGGTCCGATTCTGTTTTTACTTTTTATAAATCACTTACCTTTTGTAATAAATTATTGAAAAATTGTATTGTATGTTGATGATGTAAAGCTTTTTAGATTGTATCATTCTGTTGAGGAAAGGTCCTTACTACAAGCGGATTTAAATAGCATGACTAACTGGTGTGAAATAAATTACATGCCACTAAACCTTAGGAAATGTAAAGTAATGTGCTTTTCTCGCAGAGCAGTTCAACCACCTTCTTATGAAATATGTAACCATAACCTCGAACAAGTGTTAAACTTTGTTGATCTTGGAATTACAATGACCCGAAATTTAATTTTAATCTTCACATAAATGTTACAGTTAACAAAGCCAATTTTTTGCATTTGTAAAACGGTGGTCAAAAGAATTCAATGACCCTTACATCACGAAGGCTCTGTTTACAACGTTAGTGAGGCCCATTCTGGAATATGGATCTGTCCTTTGGAACCCGCGCTATCAAGTTCATTCCGACCGAATAGAGTCAATTAAAAAAAAATCAGTGCTGAGTTACCCACCTCTAATACATAACACTCTCGCTAATTGAAACACTACTTATGCATTTGTTGTCCCCATCTTCGCTCTCCCTCTAAATTTGAAAATAAGTCTAACGGTATTTTCTTAAAAATTTTAAATATATATATTTATGCTATTTTCTCTTCTAGTTGGTGAGTCTTTGAATGATCTCTGAATAATAAAGATCTTAATTTAAAGTGTTAAAGCTTTTTATTGGCTCACAAAAATTAACTGGCGACGAGGATGGGATATGTTGCGCAATGACATATCCAGTCATAATCGAAAACCATTTGAACCCCGAATGTTTTCATCTGAAGTGAAATTCAATGAAGAAGTAAAAACAAAATTATTGAAATTTGAAGAATAGTGAAAATTAACATAAAACTTTTATAAAGAAGGAAAATCTCTTTGATTTAAAAAATTATTGAAATTTGAAAAAATCGATTGTGCAGACACTTACTCTAAAAATATTACAAATTGGAGTGTTAAGAGGAAACTGATATTAAAAAATTTTTTTAAGTCGAACTTTGAATTGAATAAAGATTTTTATGCAAAAATATGTGAAATTAAGGTATTTCATGCAATCTTGACATTATTATAACCTTCAGAAATATATGCAAATACAAAAAACTTTCATTACAAATGCAAAGTAACTTTTATTTGTCCGTGAAAAATATCATACAGTTTGTGAGCAAAATTTACTCTCGGAGTGTTACAACAAATAAATAGTTTAATCTTGAAGAGAAGAAGAAAACACGAACGAAGTGACATTTATTTAACCTTTAAAAGAAGTAAAAACTTAAAGTAGTGACATTTATTTAACCTTCAAGAGAAGGAGAAAAAAATTAGCAAAAATAATAACTACTGAAGAATTAAATCCAACAATTTGCTAGCGTTTTGATTTGCTAGCGTTTTCCTTAAGTGACATTTCAATTGCAGTGGTACCAATACCAATGCTTTAACAGAGTTGTATGTAAAGGTTTTTAGGGATATTCACAACTTTCTTATTGTTAACATGTGAATTCTTATATTATTTGTTTTATTTTCTTCAAAAACCCAAATAAATATAGCTGAAATACAAATACTAAAAATATGAGGTTGACCATTTGTATTTTCGTCGAAAGTACAAAACATTTTTGAAAATGGAAAGGAGTGTAGAGAAAGAGTTCACCAAATGAGTATAAAATATTGTTTTAAGTTATTGTAAGAAGTTTTTGCTGGAGTTGAAATGAAGTTTTATTTATTAAGTTTTTTTTTTCTATGCCGCCGGTTGTCGTTGGTTTTCAATTTTATGTACAATCATTATAGAATATGTTTTTATTCTATTTAAAATATTTATTTATACAACTTTTATTTTATACATCCAGAAAATTAATTATTAAAAAATCAAATTGAAAAATATTGAAAGACAAATTTATATATGAAAATAAAAATATTAAAACAAGTTCAAATTAATAAAGTAGATACATATATTATAAACCCTACATATATTCCCCCTCCAATTAAAAAAAAAAAATTAATTAATATTAAATGTAATTTTTTTGGTTTTCTTTGGAAGTGTTAGTGAACTGGAATTAGGAATTGTATGTGCAGGTTTTAATAAGTCTATGGAAATTGTTTTGATTAAGTTACCTTTTTGAATTTTGAATACTTTATTGTGTTTAGAGATAACTTTAAATGGGCCTTCATAAGGTGGTTGTAGATTTGACTTAGGAATAACTTTAACAAACACATATTCGCAAGTATCCAAATTTTTGGGAACTAAAAAATCTTCTTTATTATGATGTACAATTTTTGAACGAACGTGTGAAAAATGTTCTCTCAGTTTGGAAAGTGTTTCCATTGTATTATCAAATTCATTATTGTTATTATTATTTGAAACGATTAATTCTCCAGGTAATCTAAGTGTTTGGCCGTAAACTAATTCTGCAGAAGAACATTTTAAATCATCTTTAATAGATATACGAAGTCCTAATAAAATCCAAGGAAGAATTTCAGACCAGTGAATTGAATCGTTTGATGCTGTAATAGCAGTTTTTAATGTTCTATGAAATCTTTCAATCATTCCATTTGATTGAGGATGATAAGGAGATGTATGAATTTTGTGAGATCCTAATAATTTTGTTAATTCAGTAAATAATTTTGATGTAAATTGTGATCCCTGATCTACTGTTATATTAAGTGGAACGCCGAAACGGGGAATATAATTTTGTACAAATGTTTTGGCAATTGTATTCGCTGAAATATCTTTAAGTGGATAAGCTTCCGGCCAACGTGTATGTCTGTCAATTATAGTTAAAATGTAACAATTTTCTTTTGAAACAGGTAATGGACCAACAAGATCCATATGTATGTGTTCAAATCGTCCAGATGGTATATTAATTTTTTGTACTGGTGTTTTAGTATATTTAGAAATTTTTGATTTCTGGCAGTTAATACATGCGGAAGTCCAACTATTAATTTCTTTACGCATGTTAGGCCAAAAATATTTTGATTGAATTAAACGTCTAGTAGTACGAACACTAGGATGTGATAAAGAATGGATTTTATCAAAAATTATATTCTTCATAGAATTTGGAACAAAAGGTCTAAAAGGTTGTTGAGAAATATCACACCAAATATTGAGATTAAGAACTGGAATATTAATTTCTTTTAAATTATTGTTACAATTTTTGTCAGAAATTAAGTCATGAAGAGTTTGGTCTTTTTGTTGTTCTTTATACAAAGTTTGAAAATTAATATCTTGAGTTAAAATTGTGTTAATATCTGAAATACGTGAAAGTGTGTCAGCAACAATGTTTTCTTTTCCAGAAATGTATTGAATATCATTTGTAAATTGTGCAATGTACTCAAGATGTCTAATTTGTCGAGGTGATCTATCTGTTTTTGAATTTAGAACATGTGTTAAAGGTTTATGATCAGTGTATATTGTGAAAATTCTACCTTCAAGAAAATGTTTAAAATGTTTAATTGAATTGTATATGGCTAAAAGTTCTCTGTCAAATGTTGAGTAATTCATTTCTGTAGAAGATAATTTTCGTGAAAAATAAGCAAGTGGTTCTAAAGTGTTGTTACTAAATTGTTGTAAAACTGCACCTATTGCTACATTTGATGCATCAACAGCAAGTGATAATTTACCATTTTTATCAAAATGAGTAAGTAAAGTTTGTTGAGCAAAGAGTTGTTTAACGTTTTCAAAAGCAGTGGTTGTCTTTTCTGTCCAAATAAGCTGTTTGAGTTTTTGTTTAGTTGCAAATGTTAACATTTCATGCAGAGGACTAAGTTCTGCTGCTAACATTTTCACATATCTATGGTAATAATTTACCATACCTAAGAACTTTTGTAATTTATTTATTGAAAGTGGTTTTTCAAAATTTGTAATGGTTTCAATACGATCGGAAGATGGTCTAATGCCTTCATTAGAAATTTCATAACTGAGAAAATCTAGTTTATTAGTTCCGAAAATGCATTTAGAAGGTTTAATATTTAAATTATATTTCTCAAGTCTTTTAAATATTAGTTTTAAATGTTCTAAATGTTGTTCTTCATTATCACTAGCAACAAGAATATCATCAATATAAACAAATACAAATTCTAAACCGGAAAATACTTCGTTAATAAAACGTTGAAATGTTTGGGCACTGTTTCGTAAACCAAAAGGCATCCGTACGAACTCAAACATTCCAAAAGGTGTGGTTATTGCTGTTTTATGAATGTCTTCTTCAGCCATTGGAATTTGGTGATATGCACGAACAAGATCAATTTTCGAAAATATTTGTTTATTATGTAAATTTATAGCTAAATCATGAATATGTGGTAATAGATAACGATCAGGTATCGTTATAAAATTGAGTCTTCTGTAATCGCCACAAGGTCTCCAATCATTTGGTTCTTTTTTTGGAACTAAATGTAAAGGAGATGCAATGTGAGAGTTTGAAGGTCTGCATATACCAGTTTTTATTAAAAATTCGAATTCAGTTTTTGCTATTTTAAATTTAATTTGATCTAGACGACGAGGTTTTGAAAAAGGTAGAACTCCTTTGGTTTCAATCCTGTGAACCGTATGGTGTTGCACTAGTTTAGTGTAATCTGGTTCACAGGTTATTAAAGGAAAATTATTTAAAAGGGTTGTAAATTTATTTTCAGAAATTGGTATTTTGAGTGAAAATATATCGCAAAATCCAGAAGATCCAGAAACTTTTAATTTTGTTGTTAAATCAGTAATTTCTTTATTTCTGATATCCACTAATATCCCGAATTTCTCTAAAAAGTTAGCACCTATAATTGGAGTTGAAATATCTGTTAAAATGAAAGGGAATTCGAAATCACGTCTAAGACCTAAGTCAATTTTTAAAAGTTTGGTACCAAATGTTTTAATAGAGGAATTGTTAGCTGCAGTCAAATTAAGATCGGAATTTCTTTTAAATGATTTGAATTTGGAAGAAGGAATTACAGAAACTATAGCGCCAGTATCTATTAAAAAATTTAGTTTATTTAATTTATCATAATTAAATAGGCGGCGTGATGATTTAATGTTATTTCCATTATTAGCCACCGTCATAATGGAACGTTTCAGTTTAAACAGTTTTGATTTGATTGTTTTTCATTTGTATTAAAACTACAGGGTTTAATACATTTTAAAGCATTATTTTTAAATTTTCTATGATACCAACAAATGGTTTGAATAATATTATCTTTTGATCTAGAAAATTTTCTTGAATTAGAATTACTTCTATTTCTATTTCTAGATCTTGATCTAATTTGTAATTCATTAATATCAGAAGTAATTTTGTTTAAATTTTGATAAATTGCAGTAGTTAATTCTGTTAAATTTTTAATACATTGTTCGAGGATGTTATTTTCAACACTTGCTATTGACAAAGATTTAGAAGATTGAGATTGATTTAATAAATCAAAAAGTTTATCTGCAAGAATAACATTTTCATCTTTATTTTGATTATTACTTGATGTTAAATGAATTTGTATCTGTTGTGGTAATTTTCGGATCCACAATTTGAAAAGTAATTCCTTACTGACGATAGAATCAGAACCTATTAGAGACTTCATATATCTAAAAAGCTCTGATGGAGAACGATCGCCTAGTTCTGTATTTGAAAATAACTTTTCTAATCTTTTTTCTTCGCTAAGAGAAAATCTTTCACACAACGCTTTCTTAATAGTAGCGTACTTATTCATAAAAGGAGGTGGATTGATAACATCCAAAATTTTGGAAATTGTTTCACGTTGTAAAACAATAAGTATGTTTTGAAATTTTATATTATCGTCTTGAATATTATTGATTTCAAATTGTCCTTCAACAAGAAGAAACCAAGCTTCAGAACATTCTTCCCAAAATGGAGGTAATTTAATTGATTTTGAAAAATTTGTTCTTAAGTTATTAGTGTTTTGAGTTAAATTATCATTGTGTATATTTTGTGTAGTGTTTAAGTCTGAAGTGTAAGTTGGATTGTTATTTTGGTTTTCCATTGTTGTGAAGTTGCGTGTACGTATAGGTGAACGTGATAGTGGCATATAAAAAAAAATAATTGGAGAGAAAGTTTACAAAAGTAAATTAAATATAAGTAATAATAATAATTTAAATAATATTAATATTAAGAATTAATATTTAAGATTTGTAATAATTTTATTTTAATAAAAGATTTAAGATACGAACTTGATTGCACACAAAATGTTCAGCAAAAAAATGGTTGTAGTATTTGTAATTATAAAAGAGATTATAGATGATCTGGAGTGTTATTGCGTTGTTGTAGACACTATGATGGTTGTAGTGACGTTAAATATGAATATTTGAAGCGATGTTGTGCGGATTGTTGGTGCTGAATTTGATGTTGAATGTTGAGATTGTTTATTTCGCAATGTTTTAATTCAGGAAAGTAGTCAAATTTATAACAAATCGCAAGTATGGTTTGTGCTTTCGGTATTCGAGTATTCGCACTCTTGGTTTGCTTGCAACGCTCGGAAATGCTAACTTTGTGAGTGCACAAAATGTCCTGGGTTAATGTTAAGCCAGTTTCTAACAATTAATAACACGTTGAATCGATGATTTCCCTTTATTACAAATTCTTGTGAAATATTACTGTAAGATATGGTGCGTCGGTTTGTAGCGTTATATGTAAAAACGGGAGTAAGTGACCAAAGTGAAAACACGAACGGGTTCACAATTGTTATTATTGTTTCAATGATGGTTATTGATGAATTTTTAAAATGAGTACTTATAAATGCAGGATCGCCAATATAGAATATGTTTTTATTCTATTTAAAATATTTATTTATACAACTTTTATTTTATACATCCAGAAAATTAATTATTAAAAAATCAAATTGAAAAATATTGAAAGACAAATTTATATATGAAAATAAAAATATTAAAACAAGTTCAAATTAATAAAGTAGATACATATATTATAAACCCTACAATCATACAATTTTCTTTTATGTCCCATAACGTTAACGAATTCTAAATTCGGATTTGAAAATACATGTATATTTGGTTTTGAGCAAGGCGAATTTAACAGGTAACCTCGGTAAAGTTTATAATTTGATTTTAATTATTTATCTTAATTGTTATACTTTATTTTCATTTGATAAAAACAAAAATATTTGTTTACATTTGATTTGTGATTTTTAGTGAAAAAATCATTTTGTGCAGTTTGCTCATGAAATTAATGAATATGTTGTACATATAGTTGTGTTATTTATTTTGTGCCCAATTAGAACGGTGCGTTATCGGCTCGTAAAAGGCGGTGTTTCGTTCTTAAAAGTGTCGCCAGAGCCACACCGAAGGATTGCTAACAAGAGAGCTTGTGGCATCACGTTTACGATAACAATGTGGTGTTCATGGACTATTTCGCCTTGGATTTGAGGGAATATTTTATTTGCTAATTTCTTGTAAAAAATAATTAATCCTGCTTTAAAATTTTATATCAAAATGCGTTTACATATACTTCACAAAGATCAGCTGTTTTTGTGCACATAACGTGAATGACCCTACTACGTTAATAGCCATTTATTATTGTTTGACGGTTGGCAGGGCTGATAAGTTTGGGTGTGCGAAGCATAATCAACATTAAATACGTAAGGTTGTGCGAAACTCTCAAACGTTATGCGAAAGTTGTGCGAAGTATGCATAATCAGCGCTTTACTCGTACCGGTTTTTTCGGTACCGTCAAGCCGCTAAACATTTGAAATGGTCCGTATGAATACAGGCGGCGAAGTTGTGCGGCAGTTGGTGGCTTTGCTATTGCCGAAGACGCAATTCGTTCGTTTCATAAGTAAAACGAAGCCATGGCGCCGAACCTATGAATGCGAGCACAATGAGAAACGAGCGGCTTAACGTTGTATAATTCATCAAAATTCATAATAATTCACCATAATTCAAATGAACTCCAAAATGTGATATGCGAAAACGCAATAGCAATTTTTTTCAGGAAGATTTTTCCGATGATATTGATGTGGATGTACGTACATATGTGCTCACATATGTATGTACATACATACTTAAGCAAAGCACTGTCCGAGTGCATATGTATGTATGTAATTCCATTTAATCATTATGAAAAGAGACTTAATATATAAATTATTCAGGGTTTGGTGTAAACTTTTAAAACTCGTTTTTGATAGTTTGTCGTATTAACTGAAACTCTGTTTGCATCCTTAAACGGGAATAAAACTTAGTTTAAATGACCGATATGGCTGGGTTGAACTTAGTTCTTTTTTTAGTTGCAACAAATTTAATTAAGCGCAAGGAAACTAACTTAAACTATTTTAGACTAAGTTTATACCACCACTGAAAAACAGTTCTTAAATGTTTTTTTTTAAAACACATTTATTTCTGTTTTTTTTTTTCAAATTCATTATTTAGTAACATATACTATTTTAATAACATTATATGTACATACGGAGGCGGATCATTATTGACAATTTTCTTTTGAATTATTAAATTTTAATGGTGACGCACGTTTCTAATAATTTGTATTTAAAATCGAAATCCAAGTGCCTTTTTATTAAACATTATATTTCAATTAACGTGGAGTTTAAAATAATTTAGAGGTGGTAAGCAAACAATTTAACGGTCACAGTAAACAATTGCCCTTTTGTCAAAAAAAACATTTTAAATCTACATCAGTTTTTAAACCTTCAAGATTTTCACTTTGTTGTTTGTTCAAAAGTCAGATTTGCATGGTTTTTTTTTATAAAATATACTTTATTTTTTATTACTAAATATTAATGAATATTAAATAAACCAAAGTAAAAATGTCAATAATTCTTAAAAACGCATTTCCTGTGGAGCACTGTATAAGTAAAACACATTAAATATACCCACCAAAAATCATTGTTTGTGTGAATTTGAAAAAAGTCAGAATTCAGAAACACCACAAATTTTTCGCGGGCGTGATAATTTAGTGGCTGCAAATTCGTAAATTGTTCTTAACATTTTTTTTTTTATATACACATGCAACAAGAACTTGCTTAAGTATGTACATATGTATATACGTTTCCAGCTACCGTTCGTTTGTTATTAAAACAAAATAACAACAAACTAATTGTTGCCCTTATCCCTATACTGTCAGGCACAGCTTATATACCACATATGTACATATGTATATATGCATATATATATGTCCTTATGTACATAATACTCTCACTAATTGAAAATATGGGCATAAACGATGGCAAAGGACACAGTTGTAGCTTAATTTTTTAGCTCATGTTTTATTTTGTATATGTGATTAAATATGTATGTATGTATGTACATATGTATGTATTTATTTAAAAAATTACAATGTTATATTAGGTAAGTTCGGGTATGGATAATTATTAAAAGTTTTCGAAAACTATCAGCTTTTAGCGTTCGCGTACGCCAAAAACAAACAAAGTAGGGGAAATTGAGAGGGCAAAGTGACATTTCAATTTGAGGGGAAACATTTTTGCCAGCAGAAATTTGCCAACAGCAAAACAGCTGATCAAAAACAGATGATTGCAATTCGCATAATTACGAAATTATTGTTTAAGAATTTTAAAGGTGAAATTTAAAAAATATGAGTGTTAAACATGGTAGTTGCTAGTAAATGTTAGTTTGGTTAAGTTTCCTTAGTATAATGTTTCACGAAAACACTAATGCAATGTTTTCCATTTTGCATATTTGGATGCGGACAAGAATTCAATCAGCTGTTCGTTGAATTTGCAAGTTTCTGCAAATTTTGCGTTCGCGTACTGTTTTGGATATTTTTCTTTTGGGAGAGAAGAGAAGACAATTCCACTGAATTTTGCTGTTGGATATTTTCTGTTGGAGATTGTAAACGAACGTACCTATTAACTGCGTATTTCTATTGTCAACAGCCGTTCACTTTTTAACTATTTCGCATAATTTAATTATTCGAATGACTCACTGCACTAAAATATATATTAGTGATCTCAAACATCATTCAACTTCCTCTGCGCACATACCACACACATTTTCTACAATGTTCATTCAAACCAAAGTACATGAATGCTGTGGAAACCGGTTTATGCTGAGGATAGAATTTATACGTACCATCCTGTTGAGCACCAAATGCTCTAATTGAGTTTGAGTCTGCAATTCATTGGCAATGATTTTAATGAGTTCGAAGCTAAAATTTGTATGAGTGATTCATGAAGCCATTTTTTCGCATTCATGCAGACCTTTACTAACTACCTGAGAGACGTCACGACCGTGTTGCAGCTGACGCCGGCATAGCACCAAGGTACCATCCAATCCGTACTAAGTAATATACGTAGGCTTCAAGGAAAAGCATTAAAAGCAGTAGAGACTTTAATTAACCCTATATGAGAGGACTTATTACTTAAGCTTAAAGAAGAATTCGGAGTAAAACGAATTTTTTTTTATTTAAGAAGCGACGCTTTAAACGTAGAAGCAAAGAATATTGAGGAATTACATTTTATATTAAAGAAAATTTTAAGCTCAATGAATACTAAATATAGTTTGCAACGTGATATGTTATGTATATAATCCTGTTAGCAACGTAAAATTAGTTTTTGATATTTATGTTAACCATTTACCAATAAGTATAAAAACACTTTTAATTCAATATAATATAAAATCTATAGATATTTCTTATACATTTTGTTTAGAAAATAATTTGTTAAAAGATATAAAATTAGTTAATAAAAGTAGCACGTACAGTATTCCATGCAATAACAATCAAAGTAGAAATAATAATTTTAATTATAACAGAAACAGTTAATCACTTTCAAATTCTTATTATAAAAGGAATTCTGGTAGTAATAATTTTCGCAATCCTTATAGATTATATTATAACCGCAGAAATGACAATAATAATGAAAATCCAATTTTAGCTAATAGCAATAGACAACATAATTCTTATTATAACCCCGAAATTCATAGACAAAACCAACTAAATTCAAATAGAAATTTTAATAATAATCAAGAAATAATGGAAATCGATGCTATGAATGTAACTGAAAACTTTCCTTTTTAACCTCGGAACCATCATTACTAATAATAACATTAACAATAAATAATGTGAAAACAAAATGTTTAATTGACAGTGGTGCAGCTACATCCCTCGGTGATTATAACTTTTTTTCTAAAATAGGAGTAAAAAGAAGATTAACAAAACCAATTTTATTTATTTATTTATTTTACATGAGAACTTATTAACTCTGTTCCCTCACCTCTGCTATTATTCCGCAGATATCTTCCGAGGAAGTATTTTATTATTTCAGTAACTTAAAAGAATCATTTAAGACTGGCTCCGATTCGATCCCGACGTGTTTCCTCATAAACTGTGCTAAATATATTTATGAGCCCTTAACTAATTTATTTAATCTTTCTCTAAAGCTTGGGATTTTCCCTTCAGCTTGGAAAGAATCATTCATTATACCCCTTTGTAAGACCGGGAGTAGGTCCTCTATAGAAAATTTCCGCGGTATAGCTAAGCTTTCTGCTATTCCTAAATTATTCGAGCTGTTGTTGTTGGCCATTTAACGTATTCCATATCCTCTACAATTTCTAGCACACAACACGGGTTCTCTAAGGGTCAATCTACCGTTACAAACTTGCTTGAGTTCACAACTCATGTTTCAAATGGATTCAGAAAATTTATGCAACCTGATGTTATATACACTGATTTTAGTAAAGCATTCGACAGAGTAAGTCACTCTTTACTGATCCATAAACTCGATCTCCATGGTTTTCAACCTAATCTCCTTCGTTGGATGTCTTCTTACCTCATTGACAGAACACAACGAGTTCTTTTTAAAAATAGTTCCTCAAACATTATTAATGTTTCTTCAGGGGTCCCGCAAGGAAGTTACCTTGGTCCGATTCTGTTTTTACTTTTTATAAATCACTTACCTTTTGTAATAAATTATTGAAAAATTGTATTGTATGTTGATGATGTAAAGCTTTTTAGATTGTATCATTCTGTTGAGGAAAGGTCCTTACTACAAGCGGATTTAAATAGCATGACTAACTGGTGTGAAATAAATTACATGCCACTAAACCTTAGGAAATGTAAAGTAATGTGATTTTCTCGCAGAGCAGTTCAACCACCTTCTTATGAAATATGTAACCATAACCTCGAACAAGTGTTAAACTTTGTTGATCTTGGAATTACAATGACCCGAAATTTAATTTTAATCTTCACATAAATGTTACAGTTAACAAAGCCAATTTTTTGCATTTGTAAAACGGTGGTCAAAAGAATTCAATGACCCTTACATCACGAAGGCTCTGTTTACAACGTTAGTGAGGCCCATTCTGGAATATGGATCTGTTCTTTGGAACCCGCGCTATCAAGTTCATTCCGACCGAATAGAGTCAATTAAAAAAAAATCAGTGCTGAGTTACCCACCTCTAATACATAACACTCTCGCTAATTGAAACACTACTTATGCATTTGTTGTCCCCATCTTCGCTCTCCCTCTAAATTTGAAAATAAGTCTAACGGTATTTTCTTAAAAATTTTAAATATATATATTTATGCTATTTTCTCTTCTAGTTGGTGAGTCTTTGAATGATCTCTGAATAATAAAGATCTTAATTTAAAGTGTTAAAGCTTTTTATTGGCTCACAAAAATTAACTGGCGACGAGGATGGGATATGTTGCGCAATGACGTATCCAGTCATAATCGAAAACCATTTGAACCCCGAATGTTTTCATCTGAAGTGAAATTCAATGAAGAAGTAAAAACAAAATTATTGAAATTTGTAGAATAGTGAAAATTAACATAAAACTTTTATAAAGAAGGAAAATCTCTTTGATTTAAAAAATTATTGAAATTTGAAAAAATCGATTGTGCAGACACTTACTCTAAAAATATTACAAATTGGAGTGTTAAGAGGAAACTGATATTAAAAAATTTTTTTAAGTCGAACTTTGAATTGAATAAAGATTTTTATGCAAAAATATGTGAAATTAAGGTATTTCATGCAATCTTGACATTATTATAACCTTCAGAAATATATGCAAATACAAAAAACTTTCATTACAAATGCAAAGTAACTTTTATTTGTCCGTGAAAAATATCATACAGTTTGTAAGCAAAATTTACTCTCGGAGTGTTACAACAAATAAATAGTTTAATCTTGAAGAGAAGAAGAAAACACGAACGAAGTGACATTTATTTAACCTTTAAAAGAAGTAAAAACTTAAAGTAGTGACATTTATTTAACCTTCAAGAGAAGGAGAAAAAATTAGCAAAAATAATAACTACTGAAGAATTAAATCCAACAATAAAGCATTTGCTTTAAAAGGAAAAGAACACTAACTAAAAGAAAACAATATTTTAACAGCAACAAAAAATATATAAAAACAAAATAACCACAATGGCTTTGACACTAGCTGAGAGCTTACGTGAAGCTAGGAGTTTGCCTACCTTAAATGGAAACAGCGAGTATTCGCTTACTAACTAGTAGACATCTGCATGAATTAACTCATTCATGAATGCACAACTTAAGCGCTGATTATGCATACTTCGCACAACTTTCGCATAACTTTTGAAGTGTCAAATAAAATCTGTTCAATGCATTTTACCTGTATCCGATTACCCAGAAATTAGCACAACTTAATAAAAATTTGAAGTCTGTTGAATTTTGATTTGCTAGCGTTTTCCTTAAGTGACATTTCAATTGCAGTGGTACCAATACCAATGCTTTAACAGAGTTGTATGTAAAGGTTTTTAGGGATATTCACAACTTTCTTATTGTTAACATGTGAATTCTTATATTATTTGTTTTATTTTCTTCAAAAAACCAAATAAATATAGCTGAAATACAAATACTAAAAATATGAGGTTGACCATTTGTATTTTCGTCGAAAGTACAAAACATTTTTGAAAATGGAAAGGAGTGTAGAGAAAGAGTTCACCAAATGAGTATAAAATATTGTTTTAAGTTATTGTAAGAAGTTTTTGCTGGAGTTGAAATGAAGTTTTATTTATTAAGTTTTTTTTTCTATGCCGCCGGTTGTCGTTGGTTTTCAATTTTATGTACAATCATACAATTTTCTTTTATGTCCCATAACGTTAACGAATTCTAAATTCGGATTTGAAAATACATGTATATTTGGTTTTGAGCAAGGCGAATTTAACTGGTAACCTCGGTAAAGTTTATAATTTGATTTTAATTATTTATCTTAATTGTTATACTTTATTTTCATTTGATAAAAACAAAAATATTTGTTTACATTTGATTTGTGATTTTTAGTGAAAAAATCATTTTGTGCAGTTTGCTCATGAAATTAATGAATATGTTGTACATATAGTTGTGTTATTTATTTTGTGCCCAATTAGAACGGTGCGTTATCGGCTCGTAAAAGGCGGTGTTTCGTTCTTAAAAGTGTCGCCAGAGCCACACCGAAGGATTGCTAACAAGAGAGCTTGTGGCATCACGTTTACGATAACAATGTGGTGTTCATGGACTATTTCGCCTTGGATTTGAGGGAATATTTTATTTGCTAATTTCTTGTAAAAAATAATTAATCCTGCTTTAAAATTTTATATCAAAATGCGTTTACATATACTTCACAAAGATCAGCTGTTTTTGTGCACATAACGTGAATGACCCTACTACGTTAATAGCCATTTATTATTGTTTGACGGTTGGCAGGGCTGATAAGTTTGGGTGTGCGAAGCATAATCAACATTAAATACGTAAGGTTGTGCGAAACTCTCAAACGTTATGCGAAAGTTGTGCGAAGTATGCATAATCAGCGCTTTACTCGTACCGGTTTTTTCGGTACCGTCAAGCCGCTAAACATTTGAAATGGTCCGTATGAATACAGGCGGCGAAGTTGTGCGGCAGTTGGTGGCTTTGCTATTGCCGAAGACGCAATTCGTTCGTTTCATAAGTAAAACGAAGCCATGGCGCCGAACCTATGAATGCGAGCACAATGAGAAACGAGCGGCTTAACGTTGTATAATTCATCAAAATTCATAATAATTCACCATAATTCAAATGAACTCCAAAATGTGATATGCGAAAACGCAATAGCAATTTTTTTCAGGAAGATTTTTCCGATGATATTGATGTATTTTTTTTTTTTTTTTTTTTTTTTTTTTTTACGAGGAGGAAGCATCGAAAGCCTGTACCCCGTCAGTGTGGGAATTTAACCAGCACTAAACCTCCTACTGTCATGTACCGAACCCCCCGGTACCACCGTCAGGTATTCCGTCGGGAGGTGGTTTGAGCACTGAGCTCGATCGTACGTTCTAAGTCTATTGTAAGCTGTCTTGGGCCGCAGCCTCGTCCCCTTTAAGTTATTTAATATAAATAAGGCATCGATGTACTTACTTACATATGCATGCGACGCGTGATTCCATGTAGGTAAACGTATTATTTGAAAGTTACCAACTGGACGATGACCAGGTTTGCGTCGTAGCTCTTGACGGTTGGAACGCCCTGGGTTCCAATCCGCCCCAGATTCTTCAATCCTTTGCTACGTCTATGACTGAAAAATACTTGTATATTACTGAATGGAATATAATATTATATTATGTTATTTCTCCCGTTGGGAGCTTTGGCGGTTGGAACGCGTTGGGTTCCAATCCGCGTCGACGCCTGAGTGTGCGTGTTTCGGCAGAAAGACCTTGAGCAGTCGGAAAGTCCGAGATTCCGATCTGCTTGATTATTGGGTCCAGCGGAGGTTGTGGATGCTCTACTTGGCGGTTGGAACGGCCTGGGTTCCAATCCGCTGTGATGCAATAATTCCTGTGCTGCATTTATGTATGAAAAACACTTTTATATTATTAAGTTATTTATTTTTGTTATAATTTTTTTTCCTCGTTGCGTAGTTTGAAGGTTGGAACGGCCTAGGTTCCAATCCGCATCCACGCCTGAGTTTGTGTTTCTACGGAAGGCCTTAAGCAGTCGGAAAGGCCGAGATTCCAATCTGCTCGTACACTCGTACCACTTGGCGGTTGCAACGGCCTTGGATCCAATCTGCTGTGATGCATTAGGGCGCACAAGACCTCTTACCTCGTCTTATATGGTAGTGGAACTTCTGCGTCTTCTTCTTTCCTCACTTCTTAGAACCTTCATCGTCGATGAAATAAAGCCGTTGGCCAAATTCCATTCGTCTTTGCCCATCAGCATGTAATTAACGATCGCTTGTGGTGAAAGGTTTTCTCGAACTGCTGATTGGAGTATGCTCCTCTCGTGAATAAAGCGCGGGCACATTAGGAAAACATGTTCCGCGTTGTCTACTACTCCGATACCACAGAAGTCACAGTAAGGGTCGACATCGTGTTTGAATCTATGTAGATACGACTTAAAGCATCCATGACCGCTTAAAAATTGGGTCGTGTAAAAATCTACTTCGCCGTGGCTTCTTTGAATCCAGCGCTCTATATTCGGTATACATCGGTGTGTCCATCGCCCGTTTGGCGTGCGATCCCATTTATTTTGCCACTCCGCTAGGCTTATGTCTTTGGCTTCCTTGCGAGCGGCTTCATTTGCTACCCTCATCCTTGTGAATATATATGCAGACTCTTTAGCTAGAATGTCTATTGGGTACATACCTGCAATTACCAGAGCTGCTTCATCGGACACAGTTTTGAATGCACTGCATACCCTGAGCGCACACAGGCGATGATATTGATGTGGATGTACGTACATATGTGCTCACATATGTATGTACATATGTACATACATACTTAAGCAAAGCACTGTCCGAGTGCATATGTATGTATGTAATTCCATTTAATCATTATGAAAAGAGACTTAATATATAAATTATTCAGGGTTTGGTGTAAACTTTTAAAACTCGTTTTTGATAGTTTGTCGTATTAACTGAAACTCTGTTTGCATCCTTAAACGGGATTAAAACTTAGTTTAAATGACCGATATGGCTGGGTTGAACTTAGTTCTTTTTTTAGTTGCAACAAATTTAATTAAGCGCAAGGAAACTAACTTAAACTATTTTAGACTAAGTTTATACCACCACTGAAAAACAGTTCTTAAATGTTTTTTTTAAAAACACATTTATTTCTGTTTTTTTTCAAATTCATTATTTAGTAACATATACTATTTTAATAACATTATATGTACATACGGAGGCGGATCATTATTGACAATTTTCTTTTGAATTATTAAATTTTAATGGTGACTCACGTTTCTAATAATTTGTATTTAAAATCGAAATCCAAGTGCCTTTTTATTAAACATTATATTTCAATTAACGTGGAGTTTAAAATAATTTAGAGGTGGTAAGCAAACAATTTAACGGTCACAGTAAACAATTGCCCTTTTGTCAAAAAAAACATTTTAAATCTACATCAGTTTTTAAACCTTCAAGATTTTCACTTTGTTGTTTGTTCAAAAGTCAGATTTGCATGGTTTTTTTTTATAAAATATACTTTATTTTTTATTACTAAATATTAATGAATATTAAATAAACCAAAGTAAAAATGTCAATAATTCTTAAAAACGCATTTCATGTGGAGCACTGTATAAGTAAAACACATTAAATATACCCACCAAAAATCATTGTTTGTGTGAATTTGAAAAAAGTCAGAATTCAGAAACACCACAAATTTTTCGCGGGCGTGATAATTTAGTGGCTGCAAATTCGTAAATTGTTCTTAACATTTTTTTTTTTATATACACATGCAACAAGAACTTGCTTAAGTATGTACATATGCATATACGTTTCCAGCTACCGTTCGTTTGTTATTAAAACAAAATAACAACAAACTAATTGTTGCCCTTATCCCTATACTGTCAGGCACAGCTTATATACCACATATGTACATATGTATATATGCATATATATATGTCCTTATGTACATAATACTCTCACTAATTGAAAATATGAGCATAAACGATGGCAAAGGACACAGTTGTAGCTTAATTTTTTAGCTCATGTTTTATTTTGTATATGTGATTAAATATGTATGTATGTATGTACATATGTATGTATTTATTTAAAAAATTACAATGTTATATTAGGTAAGTTCGGGTATGGATAATTATTAAAAGTTTTCGAAAACTATCAGCTTTTAGCGTTCGCGTACGCCAAAAACAAACAAAGTAGGGGAAATTGAGAGAGCAAAGTGACATTTCAATTTGAGGGGAAACATTTTTGCCAGCAGAAATTTGCCAACAGCAAAACAGCTGATCAAAAACAGATGATTGCAATTCGCATAATTACGAAATTATTGTTTAAGAATTTTAAAGGTGAAATTTAAAAAATATGAGTGTTAAACATGGTAGTTGCTAGTAAATGTTAGTTTGGTTAAGTTTCCTTAGTATAATGTTTCACGAAAACACTAATGCAATGTTTTCCATTTTGCATATTTGGATGCGGACAAGAATTCAAAGAGCTGTTCGTTGAATTTGCAAGTTTCTGCAAATTTTGCGTTCGCGTACTGTTTTGGATATTTTTCTTTTGGGAGAGAAGAGAAGACAATTCGACTGAATTGTGCTGTTGGATATTTTCTGTTGGAGATTGTAAACGAACGTACCTATTAACTGCGTATTTCTATTGTCAACAGCCGTTCACTTTTTAACTATTTCGCATAATTTAATCATTCGAATGACTCACTGCACTAAAATATATATTAGTGATCTCAAACATCATTCAACTTCCTCTGCGCACATACCACACACATTTTCTACAATGTTCATTCAAACCAAAGTACATGAATGCTGTGGAAACCGGTTTATGCTGAGGATAGAATTTATACGTACCATCCTGTTGAGCACCAAATGCTCTAATTGAGTTTGAGTCTGCAATTCATTGGCAATGATTTTAATGAGTTCGAAGCTAAAATTTGTATGAGTGATTCATGAAGCCATTTTTTCGCATTCATGCAGACCTTTACTAACTACCTGAGAGACGTCACGACCGTGTTGCAGCTGACGCCGGCAGAGCACCAAGGTACCATCCAATCCGTACTAAGTAATATACGTAGGCTTCAAGGAAAAGCATTAAAAGCAGTAGAGACTTTAATTAACCCTATATGGGAGGACTTATTAATTAAGCTTAAAGAAGAATTCGGAGTAAAACGAAGTTTTTTTAATTTAAGAAGCGACGCTTTAAACGTAGAAGCAAAGAATATTGAGGAATTACATTTTATATTAAAGAAAATTTTAAGCTCAATGAATACTAAATATAGTTTGCAACGTGATATGTTATGTATATAATCCTGTTAGCAACGTAAAATTAGTTTTTGATATTTATGTTAACCATTTACCAATAAGTATAAAAACACTTTTAATTCAATATAATATAAAATCTATAGATATTTCTTATACATTTTGTTTAGAAAATAATTTGTTAAAAGATATAAAATTAGTTAATAAAAGTAGCACGTACAGTATTCCATGCAATAACAATCAAAGTAGAAATAATAATTTTAATTATAACAGAAACAGTTAATCACTTTCAAATTCTTATTATAAAAGGAATTCTGGTAGTAATAATTTTCGCAATCCTTATAGATTATATTATAACCGCAGAAATGACAATAATAATGAAAATCCAATTTTAGCTAATAGCAATAGACAACAAAACTCTTATTATAACCCCGAAATTCATAGACAAAACCAACTAAATTCAAATAGAAATTGTAATAATAATCAAGAAATAATGGAAATCGATGCTATGAATGTAACTGAAAATTTTCCTCTTTAACCTCGGAACCATCATTACTAATAATAACATTAACAATAAATAATGTGAAAACAAAATGTTTAATTGACAGTGGTGCAGCTACATCCCTCGGTGATTATAACTTTTTTTCTAAAATAGGAGTAAAAAGAAGATTAACAAAACCAATTTTATTTATTTATTTATTTTACATGAGAACTTATTAACTCTGTTCCCTCACCTCTGCTATTATTCCGCAGATATCTTCCGAGGAAGTATTTTATTATTTCAGTAACTTAAAAGAATCATTTAAGACTGGCTCCGATTCGATCCCGACGTGTTTCCTCATAAACTGTGCTAAATATATTTATGAGCCCTTAACTAATTTATTTAATCTTTCTCTAAAGCTTGGGATTTTCCCTTCAGCTTGGAAAGAATCATTCATTATACCCCTTTGTAAGACCGGGAGTAGGTCCTCTATAGAAAATTTCCGCGGTAAAGCTAAGCTTTCTGCTATTCCTAAATTATTCGAGCTATTGTTGTTGACCATTTAACGTATTCCATATCCTCTACAATTTCTAGCACACAACACGGGTTCTCTAAGGGTAAATCTACCGTTACAAACTTGCTTGAGTTCACAACTCATGTTTCAAATGGATTCAGAGAATTTATGCAACCTGATGTTATATACACTCATTTTAGTAAAGCATTCGACAGAGTAAGTCACTCTTTACCGATCCATAAACTCGATCTCCATGGTTTTCAACCTAATCTCCTTCGTTGGATGTCTTCTTACCTCATTGACAGAACACAACGAGTTCTTTTTAAAAATAGTTCCTCAAACATTATTAATGTTTCTTCAGGGGTCCCGCAAGGAAGTTACCTTGGTCCGATTCTGTTTTTACTTTTTATAAATCACTTACCTTTTGTAATAAATTATTGAAAAATTGTATTGTATGTTGATGATGTAAAGCTTTTTAGATTGTATCATTCTGTTGAGGAAAGGTCCTTACTACAAGCGGATTTAAATAGCATGACTAACTGGTGTGAAATAAATTACATGCCACTAAACCTTAGGAAATGTAAAGCAAAGCAATCCGACCGAATAGAGTCAATTAAAAAAAAAATTCTGCTTTTTGCTTTAAGAAATTTTCGTTGGGATTCTCAGTACAACCTGCCGCCATATATGTATAAGTCGTTTAAAACTCATTAATCTTCCTACACTTGCTAGTGGCAGAGAAATTCTAGGCATTGTATTATTGGTCAAATTACTGACACGCTTGATCTCTAGCCCATCTCTTCTTAGCGAAATAAAACTAAATGTTTATCCAGAATTTCAAGACATTTTCGGCCTCTCTTTCTGAAGCCATGTAAAAGTAATTTTGAGTTAAATGAGCCACTCCCTAGTTTGTGTCAGGATTTTAACACTCAATCCGGTTCTTCTGATATTTCAGACTCACTTTTTTACATAAAGAAAACTATACTCAATCCTCTCAATAATTAATACATACATTCATATACATGTATTACTATTCGATCAGCTGATGAGCATTTGTTCTGTAGCTGAACAGTTTTAGATCTCTACACTTAGCAAACCTTTGCCTTTCATGACTCGGCGCAACATATATGAAAAAAAACAAAAAAATTTTTTTTTATATATGAAAAAAAACAAAAAAAAATTTTTTTATATATCCGTGCGTCATGCGGATGCGCCCCTTGCGTCGGTCGGGCGGGTATGGATGGATAAAACCGTTGGGATTATTATTATTATTATAATTGCCAATAATAAGTCCACTAAAGAAATAAGCGCTGGCTACTGGGGCCTTCTTCTCATGTTACTAACAGTTTGAAATATAACTTATTATTTAAATTATAAGCAACTAACTCAAATCTGGTTTTATTTATAAAGTAGATTTACGTAATTATATTTTCAAGATATAACAAACTTTTAAGAATTTATTGATTGCACTGATGTTATCTCTCTCTCGGTGTCCTCAATAGGTTGGACGGTTTTATGTTTCCAAATGTCTTTTCTCTATTTAGGCGTAATGCCGGGCATTCGTCTAGTATATGATTTACCGACTAATTGACTGAATTGCAATGTGCACATCTTGGTTTAGGAGAACTATTCAGAAGGTGGCCGTGTGTTCTTAAAGTGTGGCCTATTCTAAGGCGCACAACCTTTCTGATGTCGTGACAAGAAGTATTTGGTGGGTAGTTTGGTTTCACACCGGTGGGGTTTTTCTCTTTGTATTGGTGGTTGAAGTTTGTCCACTCTGTAGCCATCGAGGCTGAATATCTGGAAGTCCTGCTTCGGTTAGCACGGTTTTGATTGGAGATGTAGGGAATGCTCGAATACTTCTTTTCGCCGCCGTGTGGTATGGTGCATGAATTAGCGTAAGGTGTTTCTTAGCACACTGTCCATAAATTAGAGGACCGAAGTCGATTTTAGATAACATCAGAGCTTTTACTATGTTGTTTAGGGTTGTGGTGTGGATATGGCAATGTTTTGATGTAAGATATTTTATAATATTTATTCTATTAAGTAAGCTTATCCTAAGTTATTTACAGTGGTCTCTAAAAGTAAGTTTTTTGTCAAAAATTATACCGAGTATTCTTAATGAGTTAGTATGTGGGATTAGTATTTTACCAAGGGAGAGGTTAGAGAAGGTGTAATTTCGTTTTCTGCAAATTTGCAAGGTTGCGCTTTTATTCGCTGAAATTTGGGTCCCTGATGTCTTAGACCAATCGGCAATTTCTGTTAGTATTTGAGTAAAGGTGTCTTTGACTGGGGTCAAGTCTTTCAAGGCCGAGAAAATTAAAACGTCGTCAGCGTATATCACATGATCTACATATGGATTTGAGGATATTTAAAAGCTGAGCTGATTAAACGCTATAATGAAAAGTGTTCCTTGCGGTATTTCATTGTGTAGGGGGTGAGTGGTAGAGTTGTGGCTATTGACTCTAACAGACAGTTTTCTGTTTGAGAGAAATGCTTTGATAAGATTGAACATTTTATCTGAAATACTCCATTCTTTGAGTTTTTGTAATACCACGTGGGCTCCAATTATATCAAAATCTTTCTCAAAGTCAAGGCTAAGGACTGATAAGTGGTTTTTGTCAGATAGTGTTTTTAAGGCGCAGTGTTCAAAGTAAAGCAATGGATCGATAAGACTTAAACCCTTTTGAAACGCGAATTGGTGGGGGCTTATTAAGCCATTTTCTTTGGCATACCACATGACCCTTTTTAAAATAATTTTTTCAAGAACTTTTGACATACAGGGAATTAGGAATATAGGTCTAAAATTTGGAACAGATGTATTGGATTTGTTGGGTTTGGGGATAGGGCTTTTTTCCAGTACTGAGGGAATACGCCTTGATCTAGAATACAATTGTATAGTGTTTTAGAATGTGGGGGAGGTTTTTTAGAAGCGGAAATGATATTTTGTCTGAACCCGTTGTTTTTCCAGTCATACTGGAAATTGTAGAGTCAAACTCTTCTATTGTGATTTGTGATTCAATTAGTAAAGCCGCAGGGTAAGGAGCGGGATTGTGATACGGGTCAGAAATAATTTGTTTTGAGAAGTTAGTGAAATTACTGTGAAAGTTAGAGCTGTGGGAATTGCTTGACCATGTTAACGCAAAGTTTTCTGCTATGTCTTGAGGATTGTAGATGGGCCCTTGTGCTCCGTGTATAAAGTCGATCTTATTGTGTTTGTTTCCTCCTGAAAGGACTTTTATGTCACCCCATATTCTTTTGGGACTTGAGTTGGGTGTTATGTTAGCTGTGAGTCTCTCAAAAGATTGATTTTAGGCAAACTTTAGTTTTTTTATAAATTTTGCATTTGCCTTTTTATAATTAACTAGATTTTCTGTTGTTCTGTTGTGTTTAAACGTTGTCCAGAGCGATTGCTTTGTGTTTCTTAAAACAGCCAGATTGTTCGTCTAAAATTTTAATTAAGTGTTGAATTTTCTAGTGTTTGCTTGTGGTATAGCCATATGAGTAGCAGGCCGCACTATCGTTTTAATCGTACAAGCTTCTGCATTTATGTTTTTTGATATGGTTTTTGCATTTGCTAAAGTGGTAGCTAGGGAGCAGTATTTTGGCCAATCCGCCTTTTCCGTGAGGAATTTTGATCTCGGTTTGATGGTACATAGTTAAGGGAGATGAGGGTCGTTATTATGGGGAAGTTGTCATTATTATGGAGATCAACTAGCGTGTGGGGAGAGAAAGTTAGGGGCTAAAGGTGCTGAAGAAAGGACAATATCGACGTGGGATAAGGAATTGTGGGTGGAAAAATGGGTAGGGGCTCCGTCATTGAGCACAACGAGGTTTTTCGATAAGATAACGTCTTCAATTGCTTGACTCCTGCGGTTTGAGAAATTTGGGTTCCATGCGGGGAGTGCATTTGTAATTTGTATAAGCTCTCCACTGTTGAATTTTTGGTGCGGCGGAATGTAGAAGTTGGCTACAGATAGCTTGAAGCTTATGTCAATTTCTATGGCAATGACGGAAATATTGGATGAAATTGGGATTCGTTTATGGTATGAATTTTTCAATCAAAAGGGCAATGCCTTGTTTAGCAGATTTATTATGCGGAAGATTGTGAAAATATCCAATGTATTTGTGAGGGGTGTATGCTGTTTTGTTTGCTGGGAGGTGTGTTCTTGTAGAGCAATAATGTGTGGTGAAAATTCATTTATGAGTAAGTTTAAATCAATGTAGTTGTTAAATAGGTCTTTTAAATTCCACTGGAGAATTCGCATGATCTCTTCTGTGAGTTGGTTATCGATGGGTGAAGAGGTGGCGAGCGGATTGTTAAGGTGTGAGATCAAGTTTGAGATGAGTGGGCTTGTTGTTGCGAGATCAAATGGCGTTGATGGAGCGTAATCAGAAGGCATAGTCAAAGAGTCATCGACTGCATTTGTTTTTGGAATAGACTGCGGTTGACTTCTTGTTTTTTTTTCGTTTGTTTCGTTTACATTTGCTTTGTTGTAAATATAATTTTCATTTGTGCTTGAGCAAGTAAGAAAGGAAAGAGAATTTTGTGTTTCAGTTTGTGTGTTATGTGTGGCTTTTGTGGTGTGTGTGTTCGTTGGATTTCTAGCTACGCTAGCGAAAGAGACTGTTGATGAGTTAAGATATTCACTGCTCCGCGATAAGAGCATTTATTGTCTGTTTGTATTGTTACTATTCTCTTCATTTGGGCGAATTTTGGGCACATTTTATCGGAAGATGAGTGTTCATCAGCGCAGTTTACGAAATTGATACGGGTGCATGGTTGGGGGTTGTGGGGAGGCAGAGCGCACGTGTCGCAAACAGGGGGCCTATTGCAGCGTTTTTTTGTGTGTCCAAGGGATTGACAGTTCTTGCACCGCATGGGATTTGGGTAATACGGTCTTACCTTTGTCGTATACCACGACACATCAATGTTTAAGCGCGGAGCGTAAATAGTACCTTTTGAAGAGTTAAGACTTTTGTGCAGTTAGATTTTCACATTACCTATCCCTATAAGTTGTTTTGTTGTTGTGAACTTTTTGGCTATAGTACAATTTTTCACAAGAAGTAGCAGGTTCCCGTCTCTAAGTTCAGTGATTTTTATTATATCCGAGCTAATATTTTTTAAAGCTTTATGCACAGCGAAGCAAGAAAACTTATTCATCGGCTTGTTAGATTCGGTTGAGCTTACCACTAAGTAACTGTTGTTGGTAACTTGGGGAAAAGTTCGTATTTGGGTATTTGGATATTAGTTTTTTTTTCCTTTTTGGTTGGGGACTAGAGGATAATAGGGCGAACCTATTATTCTCTGTCGGGGTCCCCCAGGGGGACATTTTTCACAAATTCTTTTTCTGTTTAGTTTTGAATTGAATATCTATTAACACGTGTTTTATACACATTATAAAGAGAAGAAAGAGATGTTTGTGTGTATGTCACTTTCGCAAAACAAATGCAGGAAAAAGAATACCACTGAGCACAACCGTATACGTCTATTGGCAGTCGATGACTGAAAACCAATTTTATTAATACCTTAGTGGGTGATAATATTATAATGGAATAAGTAATAGTAAATGTGCCTTTTGAATTCAATGATAATAATAATACTATGTCTGTTAAATTAACCAATTTTATTGATAAAAAAGTTTGATTGTATAATAGGAATAAATATTTTGCGGCCTATTGGAGCTATAATAGACTTTCAAAATAATACTCTTATAGTTAATAACAATGAAATAAAATTTATTGAAAATGCTTTTCGTATTACTTATGAAAAAGTTAATTATTTAGAAAAAATTGTAATTAAATAAATTTAAAGATTTAGTTCCTCATGGATTAAATGAGGAAGAAAATAAATTATTAAACAATTTTTTAAATAAAAATAAAAAAAACCTTTTATATTGAAGGCCAAAATCTAACTACAACCTCTTGTGTAAAACATAATAATAACTTCTTCTAATAAACCAATATGTTGTAAAAATTACAGACATCCACAGATTTTAGAAAATGAAATAGAAAAGCAAATTAATGAAATGATAAAAGAAAATGTAATTCGTTGTAGTATATCCCCATATAATTCTCCTTCGTGGATTGTTAAAAAGAAAACTGATAATTCGAATACTCAGAAATGGCGGTTAGTTATAGACTTTAGAAAACTTAATGAAATTACAGTGGATGATAAATTTCCACTTCCCAATATAGAGTCCTTATTTGATAAGCTGGGTAAGGCGCAATATTTCTCGTCGTTTGACCTTGCGAAAGGCTTCCTTCAAGTTTTAATGGAGGAAATCGACATTGAGAAAAATGCCTTCTCTACATTGAAAGGTCATTTCGAGTTCATTCGAATGCCTTTCGGCCTTAAAAACGCACCTGCGACATTCCAGAGAATGTTAAATTATGTTTTATCTGATTATATTTAACACAATTTGTATAATTTACATTTCGAAAGTTTACAAAAAAATTTTAATAAAGATAGTGAGTACAACTTAAAAATACAAACTGATAAGTGCAAATAAATGATAAGTCAAAGAAAATTCTAATAAATCCCCCTTTATTATGCTATCCAGACTTACATAAAAAATTCGTTTTAACCACTGATGCTAGCATTGTAGCCATTGGGGCGGTGTTAAGCCAAGAAGGCAGACCGATAAGTTACGCCAGTAGGACTTCGAATGGACACGAGAAAAATTATTCAACTTTAGAAAAAGAATTATTAGCCATTGTATGGTCAATAAAATATTATCGTCCTTATCTTCATGGCCGAAAATTTTTAGTTCAAACCGATCATCAACCCCTGAAATGGCTTTATTCGCTTAAGGAACCTAATTCCAGAATTATTAGATGGAAAATTTTATTAGACGAATTTTACTTTGATATTGAATATCTAAAGGGAAAAGATAATAAGGTAGCAGATTTTTTGAGCAGAGTTCAATTGAATCAAACGTCTTTAGCAGAAACTTTAACAAATAACTTTTTCATAATAAATAAAATTGTTCATAAATACAGAACGCAAATTAGAATAATTAGAAAGAAAAATAAAGAGACTGAAATACTTTTTAAAAAACATAAAATAATATACGTGGCTGAAAAGGACTTAGCTAATATACATTACTTAAATGATTTGTTTAGACGGGAATTGAAAAAAGGAAAGGTAGGAATATATTCAGAAATTAATGATAATAAATACAATATAATACAAAACAAACTAATTGAATTATTTTCTAATAATAATGAACTAAGTTTTATAAAATGTAATAAAATTGCGAATGATATTGAATCTGATGAATCTTTATTGAATATCATTGATGATATTCACAGAGGAATTCAAGAGAATTTTGAAAAAATAAAAGATAATTATTTTAATCCTAAACTAATAAAACTAATAAATAGATATTGTAACAACTACCGAATATGTAATGAAAATAATATGACAGAAAGACGAAAAATAAAAAAATTAAACATTCTATAACTCCAGAAAAACTAAATGAAATAGTTCATATCGACATTTTTCAAATTCAAAAAACTTATTTTTTAACAACGATAGATAAGTTTATAAATTTTAGCTCCGCACATAAAAGAAATGATAAAAATATGATAACAATTAAAACTAAAATTGAAAAGAGAATTGGAAAACCTGATAAATAGTTAGGTATGATGAATTTAACAATGCACTAATAAAACTATTTTGTCAGGAAAATAATATTGAAGCTCATTTTACTACACCAAATTTTCACACCGGTAATTCTGATGTAGAAAGAATGCATTCGACGCTTTTAGAACACATACGAATATTAAAGAACGCTGAAAACGTTAATGATTCTGAAGAATAAAGCAATTACATTCTATAATAATACAATTTATAGCACGACACAATTGAAGCCAATTGACTGATATTTGTTGGAACGATTTTCCGTCATCCCTTGTCAAGTTTGGTTCGAAAATTGACACTGAAGATGGCACAACGCCGAAACCGGTTTGTCTCCAAACCAAACTTGACAAGGTATGACGGAAAATCGTTCCAACAAATATCAACAATTCACCCTGTCGGACAAGAAAAAGAAGAAAACAATCACCCCTATCCTGAATAAGTTTTTCGCCCGGATTTATTCACTTTTTGCTTGTAAGCTATCGTGAACGTTTTCCCCCGAAACTTTTCGCATGTTCGAATTTTTTCGCCTTATTGTGAATATTAACTTTTTGGCGGAATTTTTGACATTTCGCCATTTCTTATTCACCTGTTTCTCGTCAGTGGAATTAAACAAGTGGGAGTAAAATGTAAGTATTACAAATTTAAAAAAATATATATTGTGACTATAATTCTAAATTTTTAAGGTCAAAAACGGTTAATAAAACCCAATCGGACCTTCTGCTCAATAAAATGACGCAAAACCCTGATATTGCGAGAAACTACACAAAGCAGAACAAGTACCGGGTAGCTGCGTTCTGGAAAGAGCTCCATGATGCTCTGAATAGCGCTGGACCTCCTACAAAATCTATTATTGAATGGAAAAAGGTAAACTCACCAATATAATCTTATACCCTTTTAAAATAATGAAAACTTTTTAAAATTTCATTTAGGTATGGAATGATCAAAAAAGATACGTCAGGAAAAAGTGCTCACAAAACCTTCCACAAATCAAGGCCACAGGTGGAGGGCCGAACCGGACGGTGCCTTTGTCTTCTACTGAGGAAACTATTTTTAATTTGATTGGCGGAAACGAGGCGGTTGAAGGCATGGAGGATGGATCCGATTTTGGATTCTCAAGCGGCGAATTAAGTGGTGACGATATTTTAAACGTGAATGACACCCTTCCGTCATCGTCAAAGGAAGTTGACGTTCATGTCACTGCAATTGAAAATACATCAGAGGGTAGCACGAGCTTTTCGTCTCCTTGTCCTAAACGCAAAAAGCTCAACATAATTAATGATGCAGCGGAAAAAGAGCTTGCTAATCAAGAAAAATTGTGCGGTATAATTTTAGATGCTGTTGGAGAAATTAAAAAGCAGAATACAGAAGTGATAAATACGTTTAAGAGAACATATCGTGCACTTGAACGAGCAAATGAATTGAAAAGGAAGAATTGAAAATTAAAAATTGCAGTATGGAACTAAAAAAGCAAGCGTTTGAGGAACAGAAGCGACATAATGCGGCAATGGAAAAGGTATAAAATATGAAGCTGGAAAATGCTAAAAATGCAATAAAATTTTAAATTAAATGCATATACGAGTATGTACATGCATGCGTATATGCATTGTTATAAATTCATCGCTGGAAGAGACCTCGTAAATGCTTTTGTATGCGATGCAGATATTGTGTAGGGCTGAACAAACGTTTGTTATTTTTACTGCTTTCTTTGGGCAATAGTGCAGTTGTCTGGCTGCCAACAAACATCTCCATCGATTTTTAAGAACTCCGATTGTTCTTTCCACTATGTTCCGACATTTTGCGTGTACGTCATTAAAATTTTGCTCAGTAGAGCCCAGTTCGGGGCTTCTAAATGGTGTCATCAGCCAAGGCTCTAATGGATACCCTGCATCTCCCAGTAGCCACATGCTGTTAGTACCTCCAGAAAATTTTCTTTGCAAAAATTCTCTGCATTGGCTCACTGCCCAAATTCTTGAGTCGTGGCACGACCCGGAATGCTTGGCATCTACGCACCGAATTCTTTGTTCGTCGTCGCATACCTAAAAATGAAGACTTGAATTAATAAAATAAAATAAACGTAAAATAAAAGTTAAACTTACGATCATGACGTTTAAGCTATAAAACCCCTTTCGGTTGTAATATAAATGCTTATTTTGCTCTGGAGCAATAATTGCGACATGTGTCCCATCAACACATCCAACGACCCCGGGTATTCCATACTTAGCATAAAAATGTTGGGAAATTCCTCTGCTCTCCTCAAGTGTAAGCCATTTTATCCATTTTGGACACAATTTACTTTCAAACGCGTCTAATACCTCTGCCAACACCTTACTGAAAGAAGACTGTGCCAATGCAATGTCTCTATCCCGAGCAATACCTTTTTGGTATCCTCCTTCAGCAAAAAACCGCAAACACGCCGCAAGTTTTACATGTATGGGAATAGCAAATGCTTTTCCACCTTTTGGCATTGATAACTTCAGTTCGTCCAGAATATAATTAAATACAGATTTGTTTACCCTGTAGTGCTGCACAAATCTGTAAATAATATTTATATATTCATATAAATATGTGTACATATCTTAATAAACAAACAACTCTTACATTGCATTTGGCAAATCCAGAGGGTTAGAGTGATCCCTCAAACTCTTGCGTATTGCCCTTCCTTTTTGCACATTTTCCACTTCACTGTTTTCTTCGTTTAATAAACGTAAAGCTACGTGAAACATTTTGGCTCAAATATTTTATTTAACTTTAAAATAATTGCAAGTATCTTTGTGTTTTTGGTAAATATCAGGTTTTGTAAGAACAGCTGTTGATGTTCGAAATATAACACATTTTTCGAAGTGAACAAATTTTCGCCCGAACTTCATGATACGATATTCCGTTCCGGGTGGAAAATAAATTCCGGGCGAATTATTTTTTCGCCCCTTATTTAGAATAGACGTGAATATAATTGACTTTATAAATAAATCAAACATAAATTTAGAAGAGGTTAAAAGTAGATCTGAAGCAAATAAAAAGAAAGCAATTGATAGACAAAATATTAAAAGAGAAAATATCATGCTTGATTTACAAAAGTCGAATTTACATATGAAAAATCCAACTGCAATTAGACAAAAAACTGCTAAAAGGTTTAAGAGATACCACTACAGAAATCCAAAAAAAGTAGACACTGCACAATTTAGACGACCATTAAGGTACATTAAATAAAATGAAAACAAACAATGGAAAACTGTTCGTTATATTTTTTTATATTTTACCCTTACACGTAGGCAATTGTATAAAATTAAGAACTTTAGAATTAGACTTCAATAAACGTATGTAAATATTTGTATGCAAAATTTGAACAAGAACATAAAAAATTAAAATAATCATACATATGTATATGTTTCCTAGTTATATGTAAGTATTAATTGAAATAAGTATTAGTAATAGAAAATATCAATTTTTAAATATATTTATTTGTAAAAGATTCGAAGTGACACGGATCTTAAAAGGAGAGGCGAGTTATGTATTTGTTGTCCCCAGCTTCGCTTTCCCTCTCAATTTTAAAATAAGTCTAACGGTATTTTCTTAAAATCTGTAAATATGTATATTTATGCTATTTTCTCTTTTAGTTAGTGAGAATACTAAAGATCATAATTTAAAGTGTTAAAGCTTTTTATTGGCTCACAAAAATTAACTCACTTCTATGTGCATAAACGATGGAAAAGGACAACGTTTCAGCCTAATTTTTTTAGCTCATGTTTTATTTTGTATGTTTTTTTTTACGAGGAGGAAGCATCGAAAGCCTGTACACCGTCAGTGTGGGACTTTAACCAGCACTAAACCTCCTACTGTCATGTACTGAACCCCCCGGTAACACCGTTAGGTATTCCGTCGGGTGGTGGTTTGAGCACTAATCTATTACTAATCTATTGTAATCTGTCTTGGGCCGCAGCCTCGTCCCCTTTAAGCTATTTAATATAAATAAGGCATCGATGTACTTACATATGCATGCGACGAGTGATTCCGTGTAGGTAAACGTATTAGTTGAAAGTTACCAACGGGAAGAACGCCCAGCAATTTTCTGACAGCCGCCTGCAATTTGCCGGTGTTTGTGTCGGATGCCTTTCTTAACTGGAAAAGCAGATCGCCGCTCGCCGTTTTCCTAATTTTTCGGAGGGCTTCACTGAAGCTTGCTAGGCTCTCTTCCGTCTTTACCATCCTAAGTATATCAGCGTTTGAGCATTCTCCCGCGCTTTTAACCACAATAGCGGGCGGACTTGCTCTTTTGCTTCACGACCTGTGTCCACTCCTGATCATGGCCCTTTACGCACAGGTTTTGTGCCGGTTTTTTTGTAACTCTTCCTTTTTCTATATTCGAATCAACCTTGGGCTGTTCCTTACTACGTATCATTTGTTTTGTTTGTTAGTCATACTCGCTCCGGGGAGAAAGGACACATACGCGCTTTTCGGATGGTCGACTCGGCCTTTTCCGCAGTCTACCGACGTATTACTTGATGGAGTGGCGCTGCTCCTTATCACTTCGCAGAGCTTTCCTATGCTTGCTAAGACATTTTTCATTTGTCCATCACTCGTTTTAGCTCCTCAATTTTTTTATTCATCGCCAACGCTGCTTTTGTGCATTCGAGACCAGCGACGCTACCAGCTTCGCCCGCTGCACCATCACTTTCACACTTATTTTGTATATGTGAAAAATATGTATGCATGTATGTACATACATACATATATGAATGTATCCAGCAAAACAGATTTGTCTATCTGAAATATTTGAGCTACATACATACATGCATATAATTATACAATTTGTTACTTTTAAATTTGATCCAAGTAATATGTACATACATACATATGTAAGTTAGCACAATAAACAAATTGCAGCATTGCATAAAGTCAATAAACAATAAAGTCTGCACTTTTTGTAAAATAAGAACAACAACAACGACTTCACATTTCGCAAGCACCAACTTCAACCGGAAGCCGTGCCGACGCAATGTGAATCCGCTGTGAACCAAAACTGCATTGCCTAAAATTGCATTATCAGCATAATTCACCTTAATGCGAGGAATTAAGCAATAGGTAGTTCAAAGCAAAGTAAATAAGCCACACCAAGTTGCAGTGCCTAAAACTGCAACGTTAGCAGTCAATATGTAATTCCAAATTCGAATTCCAACAACAATTGAGTTCCCCAATTTTTGCCTTTACTTATAATTAAGTACATACATAGTTATGTAGTTGTAGTAGTAACTGTAGCAAGTAAGCACAATTTTTATAAAAGGGAAATGACAATAAAAATTATAAGTTCATTCTACCACTCAACCTCGGCTTTTCTATTTGTTCCGGTGGCGCGGCGGTAATTGGCGCCCGAAAGTGAAAGAGCGCACGTAGTGAAACAGTGAAGTTAAAAGGGAAGATCCTTATTAAACTGAGAAAAAATTAAAATCAGTTGAAGTTAAAAGGAAGATCCTTGATAAACATTTTGAACTGAAAAAATAAGTAAAGGAAGATCCTTAATAAACATTTTAAACTGAGAAAAAATTAAAATCAGTTGAAGTTAAAAGGAAGATCCTTGATAAACATTTTGAACTGAAAGAAATAAGTGAAGGAAGATCCTTAATAAACATTTTGAACTGAGGAAAAATAAAATCAGTGAAGGAAGATCCTTAATAACCATCATAAAAACTTCAAAAAGGACTCAGCGGACCGTTCCCTTAAAGGATGAGGGAATTGAACTTCATTTTATTGTAAGAAAATATCTAATTAAATAATTCTTTATTTAAGTTATTGTATTGCATACCACAAAAAAAAAAGTAATATTTTTTTTTTTTTTTATCAAAATTTTTGAAATCCAAATAATTATCTACTAATAAAAAATATATTTTAAAATTGCGTGGAACTCAAATAGGAAATTTTTTTTCGAAATGGAAATGCAGGAGGCAATAACTCAACTAACCGGTGCAGTAAATGCACAAATCGAACAAATGAAAGTAATGAACAGTAGGATTACTCAACTAGAGGCCAGGGTTAGTCCACACAATGAGAGTAATATTCAGGAAACCCCTATCCGCTTAACGGAAACAGATTTACATGAAATCAGTAGGTTGCCCGACAGCGTAAAAAACCTTCAGACATTCGAAGGCGACCCTGTCCAATATATGTCCTGGATTCATAGCGTTGAATCCATATTGCAGGACTATGACGTAGTCAGAAATAAACCAATCTACAGAGCTATCCTACGGCATATAAGGCAAAAGGTCAGAGGTCCTGCGGACACCGCCTTGATTTCCTATAACATTTTTCATGATGACTGGGGACAAATAAAGACGTGCCTGTCTCTGCATTACGCAGATAAGCGAGATCTTAGATCTTAGGTTCCTTGTCACAGAAGAACTATAGCATAGAGCAATTCTATGCGAGGGTCAACCACCAGTTGTCCCTTATCATAAATAAAATTAAAGGCCAGAACTATTCAATGGAAGCAAGTGCTGCACTTGTGGAAACCTATAGGAATAGGGCCCTAGACATATTTATAAGAGGTGTAAACGGTGAGTTGTCTAGGATGCTTATGATCCAACGACCAAGTAACCTACCGGAAGCATACGCTTCCTGCCTCGAAATTCAAAACCTTAATTTCAGGAACTATTCAATCTACCCAAAAAATACAGGTAGCTCGAATCAAGCGCAAAAAACTCAACTAAAATCTAAGCAAACAATTGCACCTAGGGAGTTAAACTCTGTTGAAAAGAACCAAATTTACAATGGGAACGTTCAGAGGCCAGCGCAGCCTCCATCCAGACCAACCCAACCCAAATCTCCGGTTCCGATGGAGGTAGATCCCTCGATACATTCTCGGAAAATCAATTACATGAATCGACCAGAGAATACGCCTGCTGTAAGGCCAGCAAGCAATTCTTCAAATATCCCTAGGAAAAACCCAAAATTATTTAACGTTCAAACAGAGGACCAGGAATCCACAGAAGGTGGAGAGAGCGAGGAAATAAATTTTATGACAGACGCCTATCTAGTTTACCCTATCTAGAACTCACCTTAAAAAATGGTGATATTTTAAAGTTCCTCATAGACACAGGAGCTAATAAAAACTTTGTGTGCGAAAAAATTTCAAAAAATCCCAATAAACTTAAATGTCCTTTTAAAGTCCAATCAGCTGCGGGTCAAGTAGAAATAACCCATAAATTACGTGGACCATTTTTTAAAAGTATAGGTATCAAAAATAATTTTGATTTCTTTATATTACCCAATTTAAAATCCTTCGATGGTATCATTGGTGATGATACCCTCAAAGAATTAGGAGCAATAATAAACAGGAAAAATGACACCTTAACACTCGAAGATGTGGTTCTGCCACTAAATCAAAAGATGTCTAAACAGGTAAATAACATTCAAGAAACCCTTTACCAACATGAGGTTGAGGAAATGATAAACAAATATTCGGAACTCTTCGGTCCAGTCTCCGATAGTGGGACAATCGACACATCCGTATTAGCGGAAATAAGGACAACCAGTGAAGAACCGATTTATACAAAATCATTTCCTTACCCAACCAACCTTCGGGGTGAGGTAGAAAGACAGATAACAGAACTTTTAAACAATGGTGTAATAAGGCCATCAAAAAGCCCGTACAACTCCCCATTGTGGATTGTACCAAAAAAATCAGGTCCTTCAGGAGAAAAGAAGTACAGAATTGTTATCGATTTTAAACGTCTGAATGCAATAACGATACCTGACTCTTACCCAATACCTGATATAAACAACACTCTTGCAAGCTTAGGCGAATGTAAGTATTTTACTACGCTCGACCTTACATCCGGATTCCACCAAATCAGGATGAAGGAAAGGGACATAGAAAAAACAGCCTTTTCAACGGCCAATGGTAAATACGAATTTACTAGGTTGCCGTTTGGCCTTAAAAATGCCCCTTCCATTTTTCAGAGAATGATAAATGACGTTCTCAAACCCATCATAGGGAAATCCTGTTACGTATATATCGATGATATTATAATAATGGGGAAAACAAAAGAAGAACATCTTAAGAATATTGAAGATGTATTCGCTCTCTTATATAAAGCAAATTTAAAGGTTAATCTAGAAAAGTCTAAATTTTTCAGGACGAAAGTGGAATTTTTAGGCCATATCGTCACAGGAAAAGGCATTTTGCCAGACCCTGAAAAAATATCCGCTATTAAAAATATCCCTGCACCCGCTAACCTTAAGGAATTAAAAAGCTTTCTACGTTTGGCGTCATACTATAGGAGATTTATAAAAGACTTTGCGAAACTTGCCAAGCCATTTACAAACTTAACTAGAGGCGAAAATGCGCAAATAAAAGCAAGTCAATCCAAAAAAATAAAAATTTCGCTAACAGAAAAAAGCTTAAAATCTTTTAACGACATAAAAACCTTACTTATGTCCTCTGAAATTCTGGCCTTCCCAGATTTCAATAAATCCTTTATTTTGACAACGGACGCTTCCAACACTGCAATTGGAGCAGTCCTTTCCCAGGGCGAAATCGGTAAAGATAGACCCATAACTTACATATCTAGATCACTCAACAAAACCGAGGAAAACTACTCAACAATTGAGAAAGAAATGCTCGCCATAGTATGGTCCCTTGATAAATTAAGAACCTACTTATATGGAGCTAAGGAAATAAGAATTCTCACTGACCACCAGCCATTGACGTTTGCATTAAGTAACAGTAATAATAATGCCAAACTCAAAAGGTGGAAAGCAAGGATAGAAGAATACAATTATAAACTTATTTACAAACCGGGAAAAACGAATGTAGTCGCCGACGCATTATCACGGTTACCTATAGAAATTAATACGTTAACATCTTCGGATGACAATTCACAACATAGTGCTGAGGAGGATAGCTCAAAGCTCATTCCTCACTGTGAAGCACCGCTAAACGTATTCAAAAATCAGATTATATTCCAAGAGGGGAAGGAAGAAATTTCTCACGAAGAGCCGCACCCAAGGTACCACAGACACCGCATTAAAAGCGAAAGCTACGATAAGGAAAAATTAGTAAGAATCTTAAAAAGCGTTCTTAACCCAAATATAATCAATGGAATAAAAATTCCAGAAAAATATATTTCGCTATTACAGCAAGTTTATCAAGAATATTTCTCTCAATTCCGTATCAGGATCACGCAGAAAGTTGTTACCGATATCCCCGATGAAGAAGTTAAATTTAAAATTATAGAACAAGAACACAAACGAGCTCATCGGAACGATAGAGAAAACAAAGACCAGATACTTGAGAAATACTACTTTCCGCAAATGACTAAACTTATTAAAAAGTAAACTAAGTCATGCGAAATTTGTGGATGTAATAAGTACGACCGACATCCACAAAAGCCCAAGTTACAGGCAACACCCATACCTTCGTACCCGACAGAAATTTTGCATATCGACATTATGGAAATGTCCGGTGAAAAATTTATTACGTGTATTGACAAATTCTCCAAATTTGTAAAATTTTTCAAAATTAAAAATAAATGGGTACTGCATATTAGGGATAAACTAATAAAGCTTCTTCATTATTTCACTGTACCAAAGACCTTGGTCATGGACAATGAAGGCAGCTTTATAAGCCCAATAACATTAAACTATCTGGAAGGATTAGGGATTGAGATCTATTTAGCGCCACCTCAGAAGAGTGAAGTTAATGGTGCAATAGAACGAGTGCATTCCACTATTATCGAAATGACCAGATGCCTGCAAGCAGAATACCCTGATTACTCTATCAAGGAAATTATCAACATTGCAGTTGACAGATACAATAACACAATACATTCAGTTACAAAAAGAAAGCCAGCCGACGTTTTCTTTGGAAGAACTCAAAGAATTAATTACCAAGACTTAACAAACTTTAGGGAAATAGTTAATTCTGACCTACGAAATGAAATAGCCAGAAATCAAAAAAATATGTTGAATAGTCATAACAAAAGGAGATCAAAAATAAAGAGTTACGAACCAGGTGATACTATCTATAAAAAAAACAAACAGATTAAAGGTAAAACTAAACCTATTTTTAAAAAGGAAACTGTTGCTAAAAATAATAACGTCACAATAACTACTAAAGAAATAGAAAGGTTCATAAATCGCATTTGAAAAACTAGGCTTTTACCATACTGGACAACTGCGACAGTAGACACTTACGAATACAATAACCCACTGGTTACGATCAAAATATGACTTGGAAAAATAAGGAAAGGAACGTACAAAATTATACTATAGTATGTATTGGACTTGGACGAATACGAGAAGGTAGTAGACGACATGAGACTAATCGTACACCACGACATCAGCAAAACAAGTACCTTTTTACCTCAACTGGAGCATCAGCTTTCAGAAATAGACAATTTACTGGACCAATTACGAACCAAAAATGTTACCATGCACAAACGATCTATTAACTGGATAGGATCCCCGTGGAAATGGTTAGCTGGAAATCCCGACGCAACTGACTGGGACCAAATCGTTTCACAAACACATAAACTAACGGACAACAACAACAAACAGTATAAAATAAATGAATATCTTTTAAAGACAGGTAGTAGAATTTTAATCGGATACAATAGAATTATAGATGAACTAGATAAGGATGATAAGCAGCTATTCGAGCAGCAACTATTTAATAAGCTAGGAATAATTAAAAACGAAATTTTGAAAATTGTAATGGCAGCTCAGCTGGCCAAACGGGGAATCATTCATTCACAACACCTAAGTAAAACGGATATCGCCAGTGTTCTCACACAAACCGAGACATTACCCTTCAAAAATGAACTACAAGCGCTCCAATACGCCGAACCTTCAATGATAATAAAAAATTCGCTCCTTCTATACGTAATTTCACTACCCCAAACAGAGGATACCGTATTTAACAATATAATTATTCGTTCAACCATTAAAAATAACAAACGAATTTACTTCGAATTTTCCAATCTTTTGGAAGGAAATTGCATACTAATAGACGAAACCACAATTTGTAAAAAAAGTCTCTTAACGATATGAGTTACACAAACTGGCAAACTAGCTCATACCAAATCTTACCTCCAATACTTCAAAACAATTTAACGGAAAATGAAGTTCAACTTGATCTGAATTATCTGCACCAACTTCATTTAACCAATGTAAATAAATTACAACATATGTCATCAATAAACAATTTTCCAACAGGCACAAGCGTCGCAGCCATTCTTATTGCAATAGCTCTTTCCTTTGTTTTATATGCCGTACACAAACAACAAAACAACAATAAAAAATCATTTTTCATTCCTCAAATAATAGAATACCCACAAGTTTCAGTAAATCAATAAAATTTTATCAGCGGGACGCTGATGCTTAAGAAGGGGGGAGTTAGCACAATAAACAAATTGCAGCATTGCATAAAGTCAATAAACAATAAAGTCTGCACTTTTTGTAAAATAAGAACAACAACAACGACTTCACATTTCGCAAGCACCAACTTCAACCGGAAGCCGTGCCGACGCAATGTGAATCCGCTGTGAACCAAAACTGCATTGCCTAAAATTGCATTATCAGCATAATTCACCTTAATGCGAGGAATTAAGCAATAGGTAGTTCAAAGCAAAGTAAATAAGCCACACCAAGTTGCAGTGCCAAATTCGAATTCCAACAACAATTGAGTTCCTCAATTTTTGCCTTTACTTATAATTAAGTACATAGTTATGTAGTTGTAGTAGTAACTGTAGCAAGTAAGCAAAATTTGTATAAAAGGGAAATGACAATAAAAATTATAAGTTCATTCTACCACTCAACCTCGGCTTTTCTATTTGTTCCGGTGGCGCGGCGGTAATTTGTATGTATGTATGTATTTAAAAAATTGCAATTAGGATTACTAAACGTACGTCCATGTTGAATTCATATACATTAACTGCGTATTTCTATTATATACAGCTGGTGCACGTCACTTTCACTTTTCTACTATTTCGCATTATTCAATCATTCGAATGACCCACTGCACTAGAATATTTATAAGTGATCTCAAACATCATTCAACATCATGTGCGCGCAAGTTCCATTCATACCACACACATTCTCTACAATGTTCATTCAAACCAAACTACATGAATGTGGTGGTAACCGGTTTATGCTGAGGATGGAATTCGTACGTACCATCTTGTTAAGCACCAAATGTCCACATTGTGTTTGAGTCTGCAATTCGTAAGCAATGATTTGAATGAGTTCGAAGCTAAAATTTTTGTGAATGATTCATGAATCCAGGTTTTCGCATTCGTACAGACCTTTAGTATTCACTTTGCGGGCGATGTTTATGTACGAAAAGAGAAGAAGCTGGATGCGCAGAAAATCGAGAATCGAGCAGAAGGGAATGATGTTTAGATAAGTTGTTCTTATTATTATGTTATATTTTAAGTTTTCCATTTGTATAATACTGATGGCTTCTCTAGCTTTTATAATGTCCAAGTCAACTTTTGTTTATCCTCTGAATTTGCTTTGGTTTGTTTGCCTTTATGTTCTTTGTTCTAATTTATGGCGATGTTAAATGTTTTATGTAAGCGGTTTGATGGACTCAACATTGTGCATTTTAATGCACGCAGCTTTAGTTCTGTTAAAATTGATATGGTGAAAAACTTGATTTCTTAATGATGTTAGTGACTTAAGCTATAGTTTGAGAATCTATAACCTAATTCGAAATGATCGGTTAGGTTGAAGGGGTGGAGGTGTTGCACTATACTATAAAGGCCACTTGAATGTAAAAGCAAGCGGCGTTGAATATCTTCTTGTTGAATTGAATTAGTTCGTCCGCAAAAGTCTTAGTTTCTTGTGTATATAACCCGCATAAGTCCAATTCTCTGTCACCATTTTTGATGTTATATCATCTGTTGCCGTAGGTTATATAAATATAATAAAATGTGGAGACTTCAACATAAATCTTCTTGCTTGTGATTCATTACGTTTTACTGACGATATAGCCAGAGTTGGTCTCTCACTCCTTATTATTTGTCTCTGTTTCTGAATGTGATGCCATTAGATGTGTTATGAATATTAAGTCAATGCAGCTGGAGTGAACTGCCTACCAATACAATTTATTAAAATTGTTTTACCTTAAATAATTAGTACTCTAACGCGTGTTATTAATCATTGTATTACGACTACCTGTTTCCCAAAAGCTTGGAAAATCGCATGTGTACAACCGGTGGCAAAGAAATCTTCTGTCAGTGTCCCTAGTGATTATCGGCCTATTAGCATCTTGCCATCTTGATTTGTGAATCATTATTAGCTGAGAAAATTAATATGTATATCCACAAACATAATCTTATCTCCCCTTCTCAGTAACGATTTAGGGCTAAACATAGTTGCTAAAAGGCTATGCTTAAAATTCTCGATGACATTAGGTTGCCATTTTATAAGAACCAATTAAAGTAACTTTGCCTGCTCTATTTTTCAAAAGGATTAGGCTCGGTAAATCAGCCGATATTATGTGATCAGCTTAAACATTACTATGGGTTTGATAAAAATTCTGAGAAACTTTTAAAGTGCTACCTTACAGACAGGCAACAACGCGTTAGGGTCGATGTGAATACTTCTAAGGAAAGCCTACCTCTGGTATTCCACAGTCCCTTTTTATTTAGCATTTTCTTCAATGACATTTTTAGGGAATATCAGTTTACAAAATGCATGTTTACGCGGATGACATCCAGTTATATCTGTCAAATAGTTTACAAAATATAGACATATGTATAAGCTCACCAATTTAATCTAGATATATACTCCATTGAGCAGTGGTCTAAAATAAACGGTTTTTGTCTTAACTCTGGAAAGTCGTTTGTTTTACCAATTGCCAAGAAGAAACTTTACCTAAATTCGCTCTTGGTGATATGCCTTTGGAATATGTTAATAAAATTACAAGCCTTGGGTTTAATATAAACTCGAGCCTTTCTTTATTACTTACTCCGAGTTGGTTTATAATAAGCTAGACTGCATTTCGGATCATAATATTAGAGTAATATTGAACCTGGTAACCCGATATGTGTACGGGTTAAAGAAGTTTGACAACATAACGCAATGAAAGACAAGTGTTACAGGATGTGAAATACAGGACTATGTAAAGCAAGAAGCTGCTATTTGTTGGAAAAGTTTGGTGACTAACCGGTTTCGGCGTTGTGCCATCTTCAGTTTCAATATTCATTCTGTTCAGTTTAGGTTTGTTGTTCTGTATTTATTTCGTTTTTTTGGTCAATCAGGTAAATGTTAACAAATGTTAAGTGTCCTGAGTATAGGTACCTGAAGTCTCGCGCGGTTAGAGTCCAAAAGGGTATATTTTATCTCGAATCTGCCTTCGCGGTAAGAGGAGGTAGATAGTCAGTAATTTTAGTCCGTTTGGGTATTACAGGTTTATTTATCTGTATGTTGGTATCTGTCATTTTACATACGTCTTTTTTTTTTTTGTAAACAAGCCTTAATGGTGCAAATATCGCATCAGAGTTTTTGTTTATTTGTTCGTTTATAATCCTACCATCAAATGTTTTTTGTTTATATATTTCCATGTTTTCAAAAGCATTTAGGCGCCGTCCTTTTTGTTGTAGGTGCAGCACCTGAACGGTTTTATTTATCTTTGCGGGTGAACATTTTGCGTTTACCAAATGTCAGAGACACGGCCATTAAGTTTAACGTAGAATACGCCATCCGATAAGACAGAAAACATATGTATAATGATAATTTATAATGATAAATAATACAAGCAAATGAATTTCTTTATTTGATAGTTACTTTTGATGATATACATAAGCTTATGATAGGAAAATAGGATAAAAATGTTTTTAAATTATCAATTAAATTTCTCGCAAAAACGAAGTCAATGGTAGTTATCAATAGTAAAGATAAATGATAAATAACAGACCCAAATCTATTTGATTATTTGAAAGTTACTTTTGAGAATATAGGCTTATGATAGGAAAAATAGGATAAATATGTTTTTAAATCATAATCATGTTGGATTAGTAAATGTGACTCGCGAAGAAATTGAAAACCCTACGTTCTTCACTGAGTGTGCCGAAAAAAACTTTGCATTCCTGAAATCTCTTCCCAATTCTATGGCATATTGCCAAATGAAACGGAATGATCTCAGTAATGAAGCGTGATTTATATTTTTTAATATACTAAACGTCAACTTTCAGCTGTTGTCAAACAGCATCAATCACCATTGTTATTTTGCAGTAGTTGGCAGCGCTTTCTCTGCCTTTACTCTACTTAAATTTTCCCGCCTAAAATTTTGCAATAAAATGAACGTCTATTCACGCTACAAACTATTTCTATTCTCGAAGCACTGTGTTACCCACCACTACTACACACTCAACCAAACACCACACACCTATTTGTTTGGATGTATTTATAAAATTTTCATTTGAGAAATTTAAATATTAGGAAGATATCAACCAATATGAAATGTATGTCAAACGAAAGCTAACATCTTCATTTGACTACAAAAAAATTTTTAAAAAAATTTATCTCGCCGTTTCCTTATAATTAAAGAAATAGAGATTACAACAATAACAATCTGACATGGGTGCCCATACCGTAAGGTAAGACGTATTCTACGCCAAAAACTAAAATACTGATAAGGAAAAATGAAATGCAGAGAAATTGGAGAAGACCCCACGGGCCAAAATTAGATAAGAAGGGCCATAAAAGAAGCAAGCAGTATTATAATCCCCCACACAGCACACTTATTAAGCCAAATGAATCCGTCAGCATCACCACTTATAGCCCTTCCAAAAATCCACAAACCGGACACTCCAATGAGACACATAATTAACTATAAGTCGCAGGATCTGACTGTCCAAACATCTGAAATGCGATATTTAAAAAAAAGTTTCGTTCATTTATATTAAACGGTTCCTGAGATATGAATTTTTTCTTAAAATATTGCTAAATTATTACTATAAGTTAAATATAATAACAACTGCGCAGAATTTCGAAAAACCATTCAAAGCGTTTTTTCATCTTGATATAAGCAATCGAATTTCCGAATTGTCGTTAGTTTTCTAAAAGTGATGAAAAATCATTGATCGAATTGACGTGGATTGACTCAACTATAATAAAATCATATACTCTTATTTCTCAAACAAACTAGACTGACCGTCAACATTAGTTTAAGTCTTAGAGATAAATTACTTTTAAAATTATACCTGTATCATTTCATTTTCATGTATTTTTGATTGTTTCATTTCATGTATTTATAATTAAGTTTAATGTTATGCTAATTATGTTGTGTTAAAAAAGAAGAAGATTCTTGTTGTACTAATGATCCTTGTTTAATAAATAATAATAATAATAATAATAATAATATTTTGAGTTGTACCTTTTTCAGAGAGTGTGTCCGATAGTAAACATACATACATACAATATGAATAAAATTTATTTACATATACTCGTATTAAGCTATTTGTTTCCACATAATTTCGGTATTTTTAAAATTCTTATCTTAAATCTCACTATGCGCTAACGCTCGATAATACGCAAATAAGTAAATATTGCCTATGTGCATACATATGTACGAATTTAAGTAAACACCATGTACTATATAAAGCTCGATAATACGCAAATAAGTAAATAATGCCTATGTATGTACATATGTACAAATGTACGAACGTAAGTAAACAACATATACTACATGAGTAGTATTTCACTGATAACACTGTCCAACAAATGAAGACTTTTTGAATGGAACAGAGTAGCGACCCTATAATTCTGAAAGGGTATGTTGATTAGATAATTTTTGTAGAACAAACTTATGGTCCAGCACGTCTGAGTTTTTTTTACAGTGGGTCAAAGTTTTCATTTTTTGGTCGAAGAGAGCATTATACTATATGAAAAAAATGTTGTAAGTTAATGTCTGAGAGAATTCGTATGGTCAGAGTTGTATTGTGGAATTGTATGAGGATTTTTTGTGGAAGATCTTAACCCTCTAACTGGTCTCTTTATGGGTCAATTTGACCATTTTTTCGAGAAAATCAAAAAATATCCCTTAAAAAAGGACATTTAAGGATTAAAATATTCTACGAAAATGTTTGGCGAAAAATTTCAGTGGGGTTCACCAAAGACACCATTGCTGTACGATTAATTGGCAAAATTACACGCCAAAATATACAAAGCAGGTGAAAACGTCGTCAAGTTCGGCCGGGCCAAACACTGAGCTCTCGCGTCTAGTCAGCTGTGACTTACAAATCAGCTGTGACTTACAAATCGGGTGTGATAAAATTAAGCATAATTGAGCTACTAAGCAGTACATATCGGGTTTGATTTTTACTAAAATTAATATAAAAAAGAACAATTAAAGCTTAAATAAGCATAGCGGATTCTGTTTGCAAATTAAGAGATTGGTTTTGTTTTATTTGTGGACATTTTACGCACCATCAAAGCAGAAGAAAGATATTCCCTACAATTGAAGAACTATATTTTCTTTTCTTTGGAATACGATTTTTATGTGAAGCTTGGATACCAAAAACTGTATGTACTACTTGCGAAAGTAGTCTTTTGACCTAGTACAAAGGCGGTACTAAGGCGCTGCCATTTTCTGCGCCTATTATTTATATGGATTGAACCTGAAGATCTCAAATCAGATATATGCTATTTCTGCGTAAATTACAAATTTGGTAGAAGCCAAAGGCACTACGCGATAATGACATACGAAGCAACAAATAATGTCATTTTACCAGAAGTGCGCTGTGAAGGTGTTCCGGTGCCTCAACCGCCTACACATACATTTTCGGCCAATATGACATACGCCAATACAGAAATAACAGCGGCGGTTGAAAACAAGTCAGATATAAGTTACATGCTTCCTGATGGTTTAAACATATGTTCTCATTTGATAGACCAAGCTTATTTTGAAGATCTTGTAAGAGATTTAGGACTAACAAAAGAGAAAGCGGAAATATTATGTTCCAGATTGAAAAACAGGAATTTGATAAAAGCCGATGTAAAAGTTACATCGCCAAGAAAAAGGCACGCCGATCTGGAAAGTTTCAGTATTGAAGAGGTTCTAAAATATCTAAAGCTTTCACTGGACTCTTCCGCTTGGCGACTATTTATAGATAGTTCAAAACACAGCTTAAAAGCAATTTTACTGCACAATGGAAATCAGCATCCATCAATACCGGTTGCGTATTCCACAAAAAAGGAGGAAACATACGCAAATATTTCAAATCTCTTAAATAAAATTGAATACTATAAATATAAATGGGAAGTATGCGCAGACTTCAAAATGATTGCAATATTGACTGGAATGCAAACAGGATACACAAAATATGTGTGCTTTCTTTGTAAATGGGATTCACGTGCTACCAGCAGCCATTATCATATTAAATATTTCGAAGAACGTAAAGAAAATATTATTGGTGACTTAAATGTAATCCATGAATCCGTTGTCCCAAAAGATAAGGTCATACTTCCACCGCTGCATATTAAGTTGGGCGTGGTGAAAAATTTTATTAAAATCTTAAATACACAAGGAAACGCTTTCAAACGCATTCAAACAATTTTCCCCAGATTATCTGCAGCAAAATTAAAAGAAGGTAAAATACGGTTTTAAGAAATAATTTATTTCATTTAATGTAAATTACCTTTTCTAGGAATGCTCGTTGGACCCGATATAAGAAAATGATTACAAGATGGAGAATTTTATGGTCATCTGTCGGATATGCAGAAGACAGCATTTGACTTTATGCAGCTGGTTATATCAGAATTCCTTGGAAACTCAAAGTCTCATCAGGATATAAAGGTATTGGAAGAAAGATTCAAAGGGAAATCCCAAAGTGTAATGCTTGCTGAATACGTATGGGGCTTGTACAGAAACCTTGACACATCGGAACATTCACGTCAAGCTAAATACAGGAAAGCATATTAAGTTTAATCTTTAATCCATTGTCATACTATTGCTGAAGCAAAAAAATAAATATGTACATACTATAATAAACCACTATTAAAACAAAATTATAATTTTTTTATAGAAGTTGGCGTGAAATATTGCCAATTAATCGTAAAGAGCTTTATTTACAACAATGGTGTTTTTGGTGACCCCCACTGAAATTTTCCGCCAAACATTTTCGTAGAATATTTTAATCCTTAAATGTCCTTCTTTAAAGGATATTTTTTGAGAGACCAGTTAGAGGGTTAAGATCTTCCACAAAAATAATCCTCATACAATTCCACAGTACAACTCTGACCATAAGAATTCTCTCAACATTAACTTACAACATTTTTTTCATATAGTATAATGCTCTCTTCGACCAAAAAATGAAAACTTTGACCCACTGTAAAAAAAAACTTAGACTTGCTGGACCATAAGTTTGTTCTACAAAAATGATCTAATCAACATACCCTTTCAGAATTATAGGGTCGCTTTCTGTTCCAAAATACTGTTGGACAGTGTAATTGGCTGAAAATCGAAAGTATAAATAGTTAAAAAAACATCACCACATTTCGCTGTCTACAAAATAGTCTTATAGATCCGTTTCACCAGTGGAAAGTTATAAGAACTAAAAACACTTGTTATTAAATATAAAAAAAAAAACCATAGCAGAAAAACTCGCTATGATTTTAGATAAGCATTTCTAAATATCAAGGAATCCTTAAATATTATTACACACACGTTGTAGAGAGTACATTTTTCAGATTAGACAGTTGAGTGATGTCATAGTAGGATATAAAAAAAACCCTATTTACACGATTTACGGTTTGCAATTTTTGTTATATCCCCCCTGTGTTTCGGCATAATTTGGCACTCCTTCATAAGAAAAATATTTTACATGTCGAAATTCACACGAAATGACACTAACGGCGGCTACTTAAAAGTTAATTGGCTTTGGTTTTGTGCGAAGTCCTACGTTAACATATATTTTTTCTGTTTTACTCTTTTTGTATGAGCACCAATAACTGTTGATTTAGTAGTTGCGCGGCCAGTACAGAAGATGGCGGAGCGAAGAAGTAGAGAATGACAAAACAGATAGTTAAGCTACTTTTACATAAAGCGGACCATTTAAAGTTTCATCGTTTCATTCCGATATTTCTCTATTTTTTCTTAATATTTGTGAACATAAGAAAGCAGAGCATAAGCTTTGATCTAAATTAAGGTGTAAGTATGCATATGCAAACAAAAAACAACAAAAAGCTTTAGCAAATATTGCCATTAACAATTTCAAGTACTTGAACTATGTATAGACACATGCAAGGAAATTGCTTGTTTACAAAAGGGTACCGACATCTGTCAAGTTCACCAAACCAAAGTAACGGTACCCCGGAATGCGTCATCTTTAGTCTGCGCAGCTTACAGCGTAGCGTGCTTTGTGTGTGCGTGTGTCTTTTTTGTTTGTGGCACGCACTCTCTCTTCCATCTCCGATGTTTTTTGGCTGTAATTTAAAGAAAAAATGAAAAAGTTTGATTCTTCTTGTGGATTATTTTTATTTGGGCTTTTAATTTTTTTTACATCAAGTCGATAATATGATGTCATGTAAATGACCGCCGCCACAGTTGATTGTCATTTGAGCCCATTTTATGGCATTTTCCATCACTTTGGCCAAAACTTCCGGCGATAGGTCCTCACATTCTTGACGGATATTGTCTTTAAGAGCTGCAAGAGTCTGAGGCTTGTTGACATAAACCCGCGAGTTCAAAAAGCCCCACAAAAAGAAGTCTGGAGCGGTCAAATCAGGCGATCTTGCTAGCCAGTGCAAATCGCCAAACCGAGAGATTAGGCGCCCGGGAAATGCATCCTTCAGCATATCGGTTGTGGCACGTGCAGTGTGTGCCGTTGCACCGTCCTGTTGGCACCACATGTTTTCCAATCCCAATTCATCAAGTTGCGGCAAAAAGAACTCGTTGTAAAGACCGTCGACTGATACCCATTTGCGTGGTACGTCGTCTGGTCGATGTCGACGGCGCTTCCATGACATCCTCGGCTACAGTTGCAATATTCTCTGCAGAACGGCTACTCCGGGGTCTGCCACGCCTGGCAGCATCTCGTGTTGTGCCAGTCTCTTCGAGGCGAGCGGCTAAACGTCGCAGTGTTTCACCAGTAGGCGTTGGACGGCCAGGAAATCTGCGACGAAATTCACGTTGTGCCAAAGTCACCGACCGATTATTGGTCAAATAAATAGTCAGCAATATTCCGCGTTCTGGAGCGTAACATTGTTTATTAAAGTGTATTTCGCATGTGTTTACTACACAAATGTCAAAACAGAACTGACATTAGGAGCCAATCGCAAAATTTATAGCATTTTCTGATAGGAGGATTACTTTTGCGCCAACTTGTATTTATTTTTAAATAATTTTGTACATAATTGCATTTACATAAAAAGTAATAAAAAGGAACATATGTAAGTAATTCAGTACGTATTTTTTGAAAAGGTACATACATATGTATGTGCATATACATACATATAAGGTACATTTTATATTATTTTAAGTATTTTGCTGATGACTCCTCAAAAAAACATACATATGTAGTTGAATCCGAAAGGGAAATTTCAACAACAGCTGTTTGTGAATTGCCACAACGATAACCGATATGTGTGAAATTGGGAGCACACTAATTCACATTCATAGGAAATTTTTAAATTTTCTGTCAAAAATGTCTCATGATCATACAACTTGTATGGGAGCAACCCAAATTGAACGGCGTACGCCAAAAGCTAACTCAATTTCCAATTTTCATTTTGCGTGACATTTCAATTTGACTTTTATCCCACCGTTGAGGGTGATGCGCATTGTCTTAAATATAACGAATACGGACTTTTTTGTTTGGATGAGCAAAAAAATTATCAAAAAGCTTTGAATGAAAACTTTTTATAAATTTGTACATTGTTTGGAATTTCGGTTATGATTTTTATGATTATTATAATATAAAGGAGGAAACAAATCAATTGCCAAACTTGTTAATAAGTTCCTGTGTTGAAGCTCTTCATATACAGTCTATGTAGTCGATAAGATTTCGACTGGGACTTGGTATTCATTTTATTTACTATATCTAGTGTATTCGACAAAAAATATAAATAAAGTTTCATGTATGGATTTCCAATTTTTTCTGCTATATATTTTGCGTTGTTAAGGCCAAACTTCCTATGAAAAATAATTGAAGCGCGTTCCATTGAATTTCTGACATCTTTAATATTTTAAGATTTTTAACTCCAACGTAGTCCTGAAATATCTTGAATTCCTCTATTCGTTTTGCACTATGAGCGAAAAATGCATACAAGCCAATTTTTCGATGTCTACTGGTAGCATTTTGCAAGCGTGTGACGCACATATATGTATGCAGGGAATGGCAGACACCTCGCATCAAAAAAATATTTTTATTAATCGCCGCCGGCATTTTATCATTTGCGTTTGTCCATCGCCATTATAGCAAATCTTAAGCATACATATATGTATTCAAAATATTTAAGTATTGAATTTTGTCCATATTTCCTTCAATAAAGTGCAAACTTCCAACTCCTGGTGCCGACTTGCACCCCAAACCATCACATGAACTCCGTTCATTAAATATTTTATAAAGGGCATTTCTGCCCTTATCTGCAATGCGATTCTCGCAAACGTAGCGCTGTATAATATATTGGACTGTTGAAGGGCTCAAATCAACAATTGCAGCGATTTGTTTTTGGTTTTGTCCCCTTTAAAGTGTTTAATCACGATTTCACGCTTTTCAATTGAAATTCGTCGACCAAAGGAGCTGTGATGTCGATATTGCAAGTAGTTTTGTTGTTGCTATATTTTTTCTTCGGCGATAATATTTTTGAATATGGTTTTTGTTTTGTTACGCGAAGAAGTGAACAGAGAATAAAGTGCAAAAAGTAATTGTTCGCAATTGGTTGTTGTTGTTTTACAATGATATGTTAAAATCTTGTCTCACACGAAATAAGCTGTGAGCCACTGTACGTACACACAAATAACACAATATAGGACTCTTTATTAATTAATTAATAAAAAATAAAACAAAATCCAACAAAGTTGGTAAATTTTCTCTTTCCTGATGCCGTCGGCAAAACAACAAGTGAGTTAGGCTTACATTTGTGCATTACTGCAACTCAAATTCATATAACAAAAACAGGTGCTGCTTCAGTCATTAAGTTCGCAAAAGCAAATAAGAATGAATTTAAAATTTCACAAACTTATTTTAATTATTTGGGCTTTTTATTAATTTGTCGAAAATCAACCCAAAACAATGCTTTGAACACTTAGGGCCCTTTGTTCAATGTTTGATAAACATAACCATTAATCGGTGGTTGGTTAATCACCTGATAGCTTGGATTGACAATTTCGTTTGCACCAAGTTCTGATTACCTTACGACGAGTTACTTTGAACATTGTGAATATTTTAGGAAATAGTTCACAAAACTGGCATTGTGAATATGCAAAATTCGTACATACATATGTCAGTTGACACTTGTTTATTTATTTATTTTGGTGGTGATATACGGTTACAATTAAAAACGCTTGTGATAGTGACGGTATGTTTTCTTTTATGTTTCAATAAACTAGTGGCGATTTTTTTTCTTGAAAAAAATGTTGCCATCTCACATTGTAACTTTTGCACTAGGTTATCTGTCTTCCTGAAAAATGGCTATATTAGTAGAAATTGTTGCAACTTTGATTGGTCACAGTCCAATAAAGTGGGGAATGGACAGGCAACGCCTGGAGAGGTTTGAGAAAAGCAAACGGGGCAACATTATTTCGAGCAAAGAAAATGCCATAAGTTGTTAACATTTTCTAGACTGTGATATTCTTGACGATTCAATGAAAACGTATGAAGTCGAGCCAGTGCTAGAGGCAACTAAAACATCAAAAATTGTAATAACTATTATATAACCTGTACATAGGGTTGCCACATGGCCTGGAATGAGCTTGTTTGTCAAGATTTTTTAGGTCCTGTCAAGTGTCAAGATAAAATTTAATTTGACCAGTTAATTTTTAAAATTAAAAAAATTCAATATTAAAAAATATGTATCATCATTTGCTAAACACCAAACCCAAAAACTAATTCTTATTTTTTGCCCAAAATCAATAATTCATTGCAATCGATAACCAAAAAAGTATCAACACTTGTAGTTTCCTCCCTAACTCACCATTGACTTATTGCTTGTTTTTGCCCATCACTAAAAAAAATACAACATTAAACAGCTGATTGAAATTAAGCGTAAATTTTTCTGATGCGTATAGTAAACTTAAATTGTTGAATGTTATATTCGTTTAAGAATTTAAATTAATATTGTTACAAAATATAGAGCCTTCAATATATTGAGCCGTTCATTTACCATGGAAAATAACGAAGATGCCGGAACTTCAAAAAAAGGAAGATATACAACATTCTGCGATAGATGGATTGAAGAAGCAGAATATAGCAAATGGATTAAAAAAAAAGATGATTATACCGCATTTTGCAAATTATGCCAAATAAATATTTGTATAAAATATGAAGGAAATCGAGCATTACGCAAGCATGCCCAAGCAAAACGGCATATGAAATTAGCATTGTCTCAAAAATTGTCACACAGCATGATAAACTTCACTGTTCCGGCAGACTCAAAGGAGGATTCACACATATCCAGGGCTGAACTAATGTGTGTTTTTCACAATGTTGTTCACGGGCTTAGTTACAACAGCTTAGACTGTCAATTGAAACTAAGTTCTTCAATATTTTGCGACAGTAAAATTGCTAATAAAATAAATTGTGGCCGTACCAAAGCATCAGCTATAACACGCAACGTATTGGCACCATACACACGAGAAAAAGTAACTGATGCATTAAAAGAAAGTTTTTACTTTTCGGTAAGCAGCGACGCATCAAATATTGGAAACGTGAAAACGTATCCATATGCCGTTCAATATTTCGATGCTGAAACAGGAATACAACAGAAAATTTTAGATTTTTATGAAGACCCAAAAGAGGCTGCCAAAGACATTTTTGGCAATATCGTAAGAATAACAACTGAAAATAACCTTAACATTCAGCAAATGGCAGCATACAGTGCGGATAATGCGGCAGTTAATTACGGTGTTCATAATTCCGTATATAAAAAACTTAAAGAGGTAAACCATAAAATTGTAAAGGCAAATTGCAACTGCCATGTAATAAATAACTGCATAAAAAGTGCTTTAAATGCTTTATCTGTTGACGTAGAAAACATTGTGATTAAAACCTTCAATGAATTTAGCTCATCAGCTTTGTCAAATGAAAAGTTAAAGGAATGCTTTGAGTTTGCATGTATCGAATACAAGCATCTACTTCGGCATGTTCCCACTCGATGGCTTTCCCTTTTGCCTGCAATTGACCGATTATTACTTTCTTGGCCTGCGGTTAAAAGGTACTTTTTACAAAAGGGGAAAAACAACTGCAGAAAAGAAATCTGGAAATTTGTATCATATGGAATGTCAGATACGGAACTAAATAATGCGGATGAAGAATGCATTTCTGAAGGTTTATCAGAGGCGTATTTGTATTTTATTCATAATGTAATGCATGAATTCCAATCAGCTATACTAGCGCTTGAAAATGCTTCTTGTACAATAATGGAACTTCACAGCATAATGAGTAAACTTATAAATAGTCTTCAAAGCCGAAGAAAGGATTGTTTCTATGGAAGTAGAGTTTTGGTTATTTTTAAAAATATTTCAAACAATGATGTTGAAGCATTCAAATTAGAAGCAAATCAATTTTTAACAAATGCTATTTCATACTTGGAGCAACGATATGATTTCGGAGATGAATCAATTTACAAACGCATATCAGTTTTAAATCTGAAACAATCTCTTTTGTCATGGGATACATTAGCAGAGCTCCCGGGTTCAAAGCCTGAGAGAAGTGGTTATGAAAATTAAATTAAAAATAATTTTATTTAATAATCAAAAAGAAGTCTGATGAAGGAAATGTGGTGATTTCCGAAATAGTACTATAACTTCAACCATTAAAAACTGTTGTTGTTTTTTCACTAACAAAATCTTCCATAAACTGGCCTTGAGCTCAATAAAATTATAAAATATTAACATTTTACTAGGCCAACAGAAAAATGAACAAACATTGTATACAAGGATGAGCACGCCTTAAAAATGCATAAAATAAAGAATTTGCAAAAATAAAAAACACAAACAACAACCACGCAAACAAGTTAAATAGCGGCAGATCAGTTGCTCTTGTTTGTAGTTGGTTTGTTTAAGGAAGATGAAATAAACACAACAGCCAACTCGGCTAGCGTAGCACAATAGGTAGCGTATTGGCTCTGCAACTCCGAGCTCCCGGGTTCAAAGCCTGAGAGAAGTGGTTATGAAAATTAAATTAAAAATAATTTAATTTAATAATCAAAAAGAAGTCTGATGAAGGAAATGTGGTGATTTCCGAAATAGTACTATAACTTCAACCATTAAAAACTGTTGTTGTTTTTTCACTAACAAAATCTTCCATAAACTGGCCTTGAGCTCAATAAAATTATAAAATATTAACATTTTACTAGGCCAACAGAAAAATGAACAAACATTGTATACAAGGATGAGCACGCCTTAAAAATGCATAAAATAAAGAATTTGCAAAAATAAAAAACACAAACAACAACCACGCAAACAAGTTAAATAGCGGCAGATCAGTTGCTCTTGTTTGTAGTTGGTTTGTTTAAGGAAGATGAAATAAACACAACAGCCAACTCGGCTAGCGTAGCACAATAGGTAGCGTATTGGCTCTGCAACTCCGAGCTCCCGGGTTCAAAGCCTGAGAGAAGTGGTTATGAAAATTAAATTAAAAATAATTTAATTTAATAATCAAAAAGAAGTCTGATGAAGGAAATGTGGTGATTTCCGAAATAGTACTATAACTTCAACCATTAAAGACTGTTGTTGTTTTTTCACTAACAAAATCTTCCATAAACTGGCCTTGAGCTCAATAAAATTATAAAATATTAACATTTTACTAGGCCAACAGAAAAATGAACAAACATTGTATACAAGGATGAGCACGCCTTAAAAATGCATAAAATAAAGAATTTGCAAAAATAAAAAACACAAACAACAACCACGCAAACAAGTTAAATAGCGGCAGATCAGTTGCTCTTGTTTGTAGTTGGTTTGTTTAAGGAAGATGAAATAAACACAACAGCCAACTCGGCTAGCGTAGCACAATAGGTAGCGTATTGGCTCTGCAACTCCGAGCTCCCGGGTTCAAAGCCTGAGAGAAGTGGTTATGAAAATTAAATTAAAAATAATTTAATTTAATAATCAAAAAGAAGTCTGATGAAGGAAATGTGGTGATTTCCGAAATAGTACTATAACTTCAACCATTAAAAACTGTTGTTGTTTTTTCACTAACAAAATCTTCCATAAACTGGCCTTGAGCTCAATAAAATTATAAAATATTAACATTTTACTAGGCCAACAGAAAAATGAACAAACATTGTATACAAGGATGAGCACGCCTTAAAAATGCATAAAATAAAGAATTTGCAAAAATAAAAAACACAAACAACAACCACGCAAACAAGTTAAATAGCGGCAGATCAGTTGCTCTTGTTTGTAGTTGGTTTGTTTAAGGAAGATGAAATAAACACAACAGCCAACTCGGCTAGCGTAGCACAATAGGTAGCGTATTGGCTCTGCAACTCCGAGCTCCCGGGTTCAAAGCCTGAGAGAAGTGGTTATGAAAATTAAATTAAAAATAATTTAATTTAATAAAATAATTTAATTTAATAATCAAAAAGAAGTCTGATGAAGGAAATGTGGTGATTTCCGAAATAGTACTATAACTTCAACCATTAAAAACTGTTGTTGTTTTTTCACTAACAAAATCTTCCATAAACTGGCCTTGAGCTCAATAAAATTATAAAATATTAACATTTTACTAGGCCAACAGAAAAATGAACAAACATTGTATACAAGGATGAGCACGCCTTAAAAATGCATAAAATAAAGAATTTGCAAAAATAAAAAACACAAACAACATCCACGCAAACAAGTTAAATAGCGGCAGATCAGTTGCTCTTGTTTGTAGTTGGTTTGTTTAAGGAAGATGAAATAAACACAACAGCCAACTCGGCTAGCGTAGCACAATAGGTAGCGTATTGGCTCTGCAACTCCGAGCTCCCGGGTTCAAAGCCTGAGAGAAGTGGTTATGAAAATTAAATTAAAAATAATTTAATTTAATAATCAAAAAGAAGTCTGATGAAGGAAATGTGGTGATTTCCGAAATAGTACTATAACTTCAACCATTAAAAACTGTTGTTGTTTTTTCACTAACAAAATCTTCCATAAACTGGCCTTGAGCTCAATAAAATTATAAAATATTAACATTTTACTAGGCCAACAGAAAAATGAACAAACATTGTATACAAGGATGAGCACGCCTTAAAAATGCATAAAATAAAGAATTTGCAAAAATAAAAAACACAAACAACAACCACGCAAACAAGTTAAATAGCGGCAGATCAGTTGCTCTTGTTTGTAGTTGGTTTGTTTAAGGAAGATGAAATAAACACAACAGCCAACTCGGCTAGCGTAGCACAATAGGTAGCGTATTGGCTCTGCAACTCCGAGCTCCCGGGTTCAAAGCCTGAGAGAAGTGGTTATGAAAATTAAATTAAAAATAATTTAATTTAATAATCAAAAAGAAGTCTGATGAAGGAAATGTGGTGATTTCCGAAATAGTACTATAACTTCAACCATTAAAAACTGTTGTTGTTTTTTCACTAACAAAATCTTCCATAAACTGGCCTTGAGCTCAATAAAATTATAAAATATTAACATTTTACTAGGCCAACAGAAAAATGAACAAACATTGTATACAAGGATGAGCACGCCTTAAAAATGCATAAAATAAAGAATTTGCAAAAATAAAAAACACAAACAACAACCACGCAAACAAGTTAAATAGCGGCAGATCAGTTGCTCTTGTTTGTAGTTGGTTTGTTTAAGGAAGATGAAATAAACACAACAGCCAACTCGGCTAGCGTAGCACAATAGGTAGCGTATTGGCTCTGCAACTCCGAGCTCCCGGGTTCAAAGCCTGAGAGAAGTGGTTATGAAAATTAAATTAAAAATAATTTAATTTAATAATCAAAAAGAAGTCTGATGAAGGAAATGTGGTGATTTCCGAAATAGTACTATAACTTCAACCATTAAAAACTGTTGTTGATTTTCACTAACAAAATCTTCCATAAACTGGCCTTGAGCTCAATAAAATTATAAAATATTAACATTTTACTAGGCCAACAGAAAAATGAACAAACATTGTATACAAGGATGAGCACGCCTTAAAAATGCATAAAATAAAGAATTTGCAAAAATAAAAAACACAAACAACAACCACGCAAACAAGTTAAATAGCGGCAGATCAGTTGCTTTTGTTTGTAGTTGGTTTGTTTAAGGAAGATGAAATAAACACAACAGCCAACTCGGCTAGCGTAGCACAATAGGTAGCGTATTGGCTCTGCAACTCCGAGCTCCCGGGTTCAAAGCCTGAGAGAAGTGGTTATGAAAATTAAATTAAAAATAATTTAATTTAATAATCAAAAAGATGTCTGATGAAGGAAATGTGGTGATTTCCGAAATAGTACTATAACTTCAACCATTAAAAACTGTTGTTGTTTTTTCACTAACAAAATCTTCCATAAACTGGCCTTGAGCTCAATAAAATTATAAAATATTAACATTTTACTAGGCCAACAGAAAAATGAACAAACATTGTATACAAGGAGGAGCACGCCTTAAAAATGCATAAAATAAAGAATTTGCAAAAATAAAAAACACAAACAACAACCACGCAAACAAGTTAAATAGCGGCAGATCAGTTGCTCTTGTTTGTAGTTGGTTTGTTTAAGGAAGATGAAATAAACACAACAGCCAACTCGGCTAGCGTAGCACAATAGGTAGCGTATTGGCTCTGCAACTCCGAGCTCCCGGGTTCAAAGCCTGAGAGAAGTGGTTATGAAAATTAAATTAAAAATAATTTAATTTAATAATCAAAAAGAAGTCTGATGAAGGAAATGTGGTGATTTCCGAAATAGTACTATAACTTCAACCATTAAAAACTGTTGTTGTTTTTTCACTAACAAAATCTTCCATAAACTGGCCTTGAGCTCAATAAAATTATAAAATATTAACATTTTACTAGGCCAACAGAAAAATGAACAAACATTGTATACAAGGATGAGCACGCCTTAAAAATGCATAAAATAAAGAATTTGCAAAAATAAAAAACACAAACAACAGCCACGCAAACAAGTTAAATAGCGGCAGATCAGTTGATCTTGTTTGTAGTTGGTTTGTTTAAGGAAGATGAAATAAACACAACAGCCAACTCGGCTAGCGTAGCACAATAGGTAGCGTATTGGCTCTGCAACTCCGAGCTCCCGGGTTCAAAGCCTGAGAGAAGTGGTTATGAAAATTAAATTGAAAATAATTTAATTTAATAATCAAAAAGAAGTCTGATGAAGGAAATGTGGTGATTTCCGAAATAGTACTATAACTTCAACCATTAAAAACTGTTGTTGTTTTTTCACTAACAAAATCTTCCATAAACTGGCCTTGAGCTCAATAAAATTATAAAATATTAACATTTTACTAGGCCAACAGAAAAATGAACAAACATTGTATACAAGGATGAGCACACCTTAAAAATGCATAAAATAAAGAATTTGCAAAAATAAAAAACACAAACAACAACCACGCAAACAAGTTAAATAGCGGCAGATCAGTTGCTCTTGTTTGTAGTTGGTTTGTTTAAGGAAGATGAAATAAACACAACAGCCAACTCGGCTAGCGTAGCACAATAGGTAACGTATTGGCTCTGCAACTCCGAGCTCCCGGGTTCAAAGCCTGAGAGAAGTGGTTATGAAAATTAAATTAAAAATAATTTAATTTAATAATCAAAAAGAAGTCTGATGAAGGAAATGTGGTGATTTCCGAAATAGTACTATAACTTCAACCATTAAAAACTGTTGTTGATTTTCACTAACAAAATCTTCCATAAACTGGCCTTGAGCTCAATAAAATTATAAAATATTAACATTTTACTAGGCCAACAGAAAAATGAACAAACATTGTATACAAGGATGAGCACGCCTTAAAAATGCATAAAATAAAGAATTTGCAAAAATAAAAAACACAAACAACAGCCACGCAAACAAGTTAAATAGCGGCAGATCAGTTGATCTTGTTTGTAGTTGGTTTGTTTAAGGAAGATGAAATAAACACAACAGCCAACTCGGCTAGCGTAGCACAATAGGTAGCGTATTGGCTCTGCAACTCCGAGCTCCCGGGTTCAAAGCCTGAGAGAAGTGGTTATGAAAATTAAATTAAAAATAATTTAATTTAATAATCAAAAAGAAGTCTGATGAAGGAAATGTGGTGATTTCCGAAATAGTACTATAACTTCAACCATTAAAAACTGTTGTTGTTTTTTCACTAACAAAATCTTCCATAAACTGGCCTTGAGCTCAATAAAATTATAAAATATTAACATTTTACTAGGCCAACAGAAAAATGAACAAACATTGTATACAAGGATGAGCACACCTTAAAAATGCATAAAATAAAGAATTTGCAAAAATAAAAAACACAAACAACAACCACACAAACAAGTTAAATAGCGGCAGATCAGTTGCTCTTGTTTGTAGTTGGTTTGTTTAAGGAAGATGAAATAAACACAACAGCCAACTCGGCTAGCGTAGCACAATAGGTAGCGTATTGGCTCTGCAACTCCGAGCTCCCGGGTTCAAAGCCTGAGAGAAGTGGTTATGAAAATTAAATTAAAAATAATTTAATTTAATAATCAAAAAGAAGTCTGATGAAGGAAATGTGGTGATTTCCGAAATAGTACTATAACTTCAACCATTAAAAACTGTTGTTGTTTTTTCACTAACAAAATCTTCAATAAACTGGCCTTGAGCTCAATAAAATTATAAAATATTAACATTTTACTAGGCCAACAGAAAAATGAACAAACATTGTATACAAGGATGAGCACGCCTTAAAAATGCATAAAATAAAGAATTTGCAAAAATAAAAAACACAAACAACAACCACGCAAACAAGTTAAATAGCGGCAGATCAGTTGCTCTTGTTTGTAGTTGGTTTGTTTAAGGAAGATGAAATAAACACAACAGCCAACTCGGCTAGCGTAGCACAATAGGTAACGTATTGGCTCTGCAACTCCGAGCTCCCGGGTTCAAAGCCTGAGAGAAGTGGTTATGAAAATTAAATTAAAAATAATTTAATTTAATAATCAAAAAGAAGTCTGATGAAGGAAATGTGGTGATTTCCGAAATAGTACTATAACTTCAACCATTAAAAACTGTTGTTGATTTTCACTAACAAAATCTTCCATAAACTGGCCTTGAGCTCAATAAAATTATAAAATATTAACATTTTACTAGGCCAACAGAAAAATGAACAAACATTGTATACAAGGATGAGCACGCCTTAAAAATGCATAAAATAAAGAATTTGCAAAAATAAAAAACACAAACAACAACCACGCAAACAAGTTAAATAGCGGCAGATCAGTTGATCTTGTTTGTAGTTGGTTTGTTTAAGGAAGATGAAATAAACACAACAGCCAACTCGGCTAGCGTAGCACAATAGGTAGCGTATTGGCTCTGCAACTCCGAGCTCCCGGGTTCAAAGCCTGAGAGAAGTGGTTATGAAAATTAAATTAAAAATAATTTAATTTAATAATCAAAAAGAAGTCTGATGAAGGAAATGTGGTGATTTCCGAAATAGTACTATAACTTCAACCATTAAAAACTGTTGTTGTTTTTTCACTAACAAAATCTTCCATAAACTGGCCTTGAGCTCAATAAAATTATAAAATATTAACATTTTACTAGGCCAACAGAAAAATGAACAAACATTGTATACAAGGTTGAGCACGCCTTAAAAATGCATAAAATAAAGAATTTGCAAAAATAAAAAACACAAACAACAACCACGCAAACAAGTTAAATAGCGGCAGATCAGTTGCTCTTGTTTGTAGTTGGTTTGTTTAAGGAAGATGAAATAAACACAACAGCCCACTCGGCTAGCGTAGCACAATAGGTAGCGTATTGGCTCTGCAACTCCGAGCTCCCGGGTTCAAAGCCTGAGAGAAGTGGTTATGAAAATTAAATTAAAAATAATTTAATTTAATAATCAAAAAGAAGTCTGATGAAGGAAATGTGGTGATTTCCGAAATAGTACTATAACTTCAACCATTAAAAACTGTTGTTGTTTTTTCACTAACAAAATCTTCCATAAACTGGCCTTGAGCTCAATAAAATTATAAAATATTAACATTTTACTAGGCCAACAGAAAAATGAACAAACATTGTATACAAGGATGAGCACGCCTTAAAAATGCATAAAATAAAGAATTTGCAAAAATAAAAAACACAAACAACAACCACGCAAACAAGTTAAATAGCGGCAGATCAGTTGCTCCTGTTTGTAGTTGGTTTGTTTAAGGAAGATGAAATAAACACAACAGCCAACTCGGCTAGCGTAGCACAATAGGTAACGTATTGGCTCTGCAACTCCGAGCTCCCGGGTTCAAAGCCTGAGAGAAGTGGTTATGAAAATTAAATTAAAAATAATTTAATTTAATAATCAAAAAGAAGTCTGATGAAGGAAATGTGGTGATTTCCGAAATAGTACTATAACTTCAACCATTAAAAACTGTTGTTGATTTTCACTAACAAAATCTTCCATAAACTGGCCTTGAGCTCAATAAAATTATAAAATATTAACATTTTACTAGGCCAACAGAAAAATGAACAAACATTGTATACAAGGATGAGCACGCCTTAAAAATGCATAAAATAAAGAATTTGCAAAAATAAAAAACACAAACAACAACCACGCAAACAAGTTAAATAGCGGCAGATCAGTTGATCTTGTTTGTAGTTGGTTTGTTTAAGGAAGATGAAATAAACACAACAGCCAACTCGGCTAGCGTAGCACAATAGGTAGCGTATTGGCTCTGCAACTCCGAGCTCCCGGGTTCAAAGCCTGAGAGAAGTGGTTATGAAAATTAAATTAAAAATAATTTAATTTAATAATCAAAAAGAAGTCTGATGAAGGAAATGTGGTGATTTCCGAAATAGTACTATAACTTCAACCATTAAAAACTGTTGTTGTTTTTTCACTAACAAAATCTTCCATAAACTGGCCTTGAGCTCAATAAAATTATAAAATATTAACATTTTACTAGGCCAACAGAAAAATGAACAAACATTGTATACAAGGTTGAGCACGCCTTAAAAATGCATAAAATAAAGAATTTGCAAAAATAAAAAACACAAACAACAACCACGCAAACAAGTTAAATAGCGGCAGATCAGTTGCTCTTGTTTGTAGTTGGTTTGTTTAAGGAAGATGAAATAAACACAACAGCCCACTCGGCTAGCGTAGCACAATAGGTAGCGTATTGGCTCTGCAACTCCGAGCTCCCGGGTTCAAAGCCTGAGAGAAGTGGTTATGAAAATTAAATTAAAAATAATTTAATTTAATAATCAAAAAGAAGTCTGATGAAGGAAATGTGGTGATTTCCGAAATAGTACTATAACTTCAACCATTAAAAACTGTTGTTGTTTTTTCACTAACAAAATCTTCCATAAACTGGCCTTGAGCTCAATAAAATTATAAAATATTAACATTTTACTAGGCCAACAGAAAAATGAACAAACATTGTATACAAGGATGAGCACGCCTTAAAAATGCATAAAATAAAGAATTTGCAAAAATAAAAAACACAAACAACAACCACGCAAACAAGTTAAATAGCGGCAGATCAGTTGCTCTTGTTTGTAGTTGGTTTGTTTAAGGAAGATGAAATAAACACAACAGCCAACTCGGCTAGCGTAGCACAATAGGTAGCGTATTGGCTCTGCAACTCCGAGCTCCCGGGTTCAAAGCCTGAGAGAAGTGGTTATGAAAATTAAATTAAAAATAATTTAATTTAATAATCAAAAAGAAGTCTGATGAAGGAAATGTGGTGATTTCCGAAATAGTACTATAACTTCAACCATTAAAAACTGTTGTTGTTTTTTCACTAACAAAATCTTCCATAAACTGGCCTTGAGCTCAATAAAATTATAAAATATTAACATTTTACTAGGCCAACAGAAAAATGAACAAACATTGTATACAAGGATGAGCACGCCTTAAAAATGCATAAAATAAAGAATTTGCAAAAATAAAAAACACAAACAACAACCACGCAAACAAGTTAAATAGCGGCAGATCAGTTGCTCCTGTTTGTAGTTGGTTTGTTTAAGGAAGATGAAATAAACACAACAGCCAACTCGGCTAGCGTAGCACAATAGGTAACGTATTGGCTCTGCAACTCCGAGCTCCCGGGTTCAAAGCCTGAGAGAAGTGGTTATGAAAATTAAATTAAAAATAATTTAATTTAATAATCAAAAAGAAGTCTGATGAAGGAAATGTGGTGATTTCCGAAATAGTACTATAACTTCAACCATTAAAAACTGTTGTTGATTTTCACTAACAAAATCTTCCATAAACTGGCCTTGAGCTCAATAAAATTATAAAATATTAACATTTTACTAGGCCAACAGAAAAATGAACAAACATTGTATACAAGGATGAGCACGCCTTAAAAATGCATAAAATAAAGAATTTGCAAAAATAAAAAACACAAACAACAACCACGCAAACAAGTTAAATAGCGGCAGATCAGTTGATCTTGTTTGTAGTTGGTTTGTTTAAGGAAGATGAAATAAACACAACAGCCAACTCGGCTAGCGTAGCACAATAGGTAGCGTATTGGCTCTGCAACTCCGAGCTCCCGGGTTCAAAGCCTGAGAGAAGTGGTTATGAAAATTAAATTAAAAATAATTTAATTTAATAATCAAAAAGAAGTCTGATAAAGGAAATGTGGTGATTTCCGAAATAGTACTATAACTTCAACCATTAAAAACTGTTGTTGTTTTTTCACTAACAAAATCTTCCATAAACTGGCCTTGAGCTCAATAAAATTATAAAATATTAACATTTTACTAGGCCAACAGAAAAATGAACAAACATTGTATACAAGGTTGAGCACGCCTTAAAAATGCATAAAATAAAGAATTTGCAAAAATAAAAAACACAAACAACAACCACGCAAACAAGTTAAATAGCGGCAGATCAGTTGCTCTTGTTTGTAGTTGGTTTGTTTAAGGAAGATGAAATAAACACAACAGCCCACTCGGCTAGCGTAGCACAATAGGTAGCGTATTGGCTCTGCAACTCCGAGCTCCCGGGTTCAAAGCCTGAGAGAAGTGGTTATGAAAATTAAATTAAAAATAATTTAATTTAATAATCAAAAAGAAGTCTGATGAAGGAAATGTGGTGATTTCCGAAATAGTACTATAACTTCAACCATTAAAAACTGTTGTTGTTTTTTCACTAACAAAATCTTCCATAAACTGGCCTTGAGCTCAATAAAATTATAAAATATTAACATTTTACTAGGCCAACAGAAAAATGAACAAACATTGTATACAAGGATGAGCACGCCTTAAAAATGCATAAAATAAAGAATTTGCAAAAATAAAAAACACAAACAACAACCACGCAAACAAGTTAAATAGCGGCAGATCAGTTGCTCTTGTTTGTAGTTGGTTTGTTTAAGGAAGATGAAATAAACACAACAGCCAACTCGGCTAGCGTAGCACAATAGGTAGCGTATTGGCTCTGCAACTCCGAGCTCCCGGGTTCAAAGCCTGAGAGAAGTGGTTATGAAAATTAAATTAAAAATAATTTAATTTAATAATCAAAAAGAAGTCTGATGAAGGAAATGTGGTGATTTCCGAAATAGTACTATAACTTCAACCATTAAAAACTGTTGTTGTTTTTTCACTAACAAAATCTTCCATAAACTGGCCTTGAGCTCAATAAAATTATAAAATATTAACATTTTACTAGGCCAACAGAAAAATGAACAAACATTGTATACAAGGATGAGCACGCCTTAAAAATGCATAAAATAAAGAATTTGCAAAAATAAAAAACACAAACAACAACCACGCAAACAAGTTAAATAGCGGCAGATCAGTTGCTCTTGTTTGTAGTTGGTTTGTTTAAGGAAGATGAAATAAACACAACAGCCAACTCGGCTAGCGTAGCACAATAGGTAGCGTATTGGCTCTGCAACTCCGAGCTCCCGGGTTCAAAGCCTGAGAGAAGTGGTTATGAAAATTAAATTAAAAATAATTTAATTTAATAATCAAAAAGAAGTCTGATGAAGGAAATGTGGTGATTTCCGAAATAGTACTATAACTTCAACCATTAAAAACTGTTGTTGTTTTTTCACTAACAAAATCTTCCATAAACTGGCCTTGAGCTCAATAAAATTATAAAATATTAACATTTTACTAGGCCAACAGAAAAATGAACAAACATTGTATACAAGGATGAGCACGCCTTAAAAATGCATAAAATAAAGAATTTGCAAAAATAAAAAACACAAACAACAACCACGCAAACAAGTTAAATAGCGGCAGATCAGTTGCTCTTGTTTGTAGTTGGTTTGTTTAAGGAAGATGAAATAAACACAACAGCCAACTCGGCTAGCGTAGCACAATAGGTAGCGTATTGGCTCTGCAACTCCGAGCTCCCGGGTTCAAAGCCTGAGAGAAGTGGTTATGAAAATTAAATTAAAAATAATTTAATTTAATAATCAAAAAGAAGTCTGATGAAGGAAATGTGGTGATTTCCGAAATAGTACTATAACTTCAACCATTAAAAACTGTTGTTGTTTTTTCACTAACAAAATCTTCCATAAACTGGCCTTGAGCTCAATAAAATTATAAAATATTAACATTTTACTAGGCCAACAGAAAAATGAACAAACATTGTATACAAGGATGAGCACGCCTTAAAAATGCATAAAATAAAGAATTTGCAAAAATAAAAAACACAAACAACAACCACGCAAACAAGTTAAATAGCGGCAGATCAGTTGCTCTTGTTTGTAGTTGGTTTGTTTAAGGAAGATGAAATAAACACAACAGCCAACTCGGCTAGCGTAGCACAATAGGTAGCGTATTGGCTCTGCAACTACGAGCTCCCGGGTTCAAAGCCTGAGAGAAGTGGTTATGAAAATTAAATTAAAAATAATTTAATTTAATAATCAAAAAGAAGTCTGATGAAGGAAATGTGGTGATTTTCGAAATAGTACTATAACTTCAACCATTAAAAACTGTTGTTGTTTTTTCACTAACAAAATCTTCCATAAACTGGCCTTGAGCTCAATAAAATTATAAAATATTAACATTTTACTAGGCCAACAGAAAAATGAACAAACATTGGATACAAGGATGAGCACGCCTTAAAAATGCATAAAATAAAGAATTTGCAAAAATAAAAAACACAAACTACAACCACGCAAACAAGTTAAATAGCGGCAGATCAGTTGCTCTTGTTTGTAGTTGGTTTGTTTAAGGAAGATTAAATAAACACAACAGCCAACTCGGCTAGCGTAGCACAATAGGTAGCGTATTGGCTCTCCAACTCCGAGCTCCCGGGTTCAAAGCCTGAGAGAAGTGGTTATGAAAATTAAATTAAAAATAATTTAATTTAATAATCAAAAAGAAGTCTGATGAAGGAAATGTGGTGATTTCCGAAATAGTACTATAACTTCAACCATTAAAAACTGTTGTTGTTTTTTCACTAACAAAATCTTCCATAAACTGGCCTTGAGCTCAATAAAATTATAAAATATTAACATTTTACTAGGCCAACAGAAAAATGAACAAACATTGTATACAAGGATGAGCACGCCTTAAAAATGCATAAAATAAAGAATTTGCAAAAATAAAAAACACAAACAACAACCACGCAAACAAGTTAAATAGCGGCAGATCAGTTGCTCTTGTTTGTAGTTGGTTTGTTTAAGGAAGATGAAATAAACACAACAGCCAACTCGGCTAGCGTAGCACAATAGGTAGCGTATTGGCTCTGCAACTCCGAGCTCCCGGGTTCAAAGCCTGAGAGAAGTGGTTATGAAAATTAAATTAAAAATAATTTAATTTAATAATCAAAAAGAAGTCTGATGAAGGAAATGTGGTGATTTCCGAAATAGTACTATAACTTCAACCATTAAAAACTGTTGTTGTTTTTTCACTAACAAAATCTTCCATAAACTGGCCTTGAGCTCAATAAAATTATAAAATATTAACATTTTACTAGGCCAACAGAAAAATGAACAAACATTGTATACAAGGATGAGCACGCCTTAAAAATGCATAAAATAAAGAATTTGCAAAAATAAAAAACACAAACAACAACTACGCAAACAAGTTAAATAGCGGCAGATCAGTTGCTCTTGTTTGTAGTTGGTTTGTTTAAGGAAGATGAAATAAACACAACAGCCAACTCGGCTAGCGTAGCACAATATTTAGCGTATTGGCTCTGCAACTCCGAGCTCCCGGGTTCAAAGCCTGAGAGAAGTGGTTATGAAAATTAAATTAAAAATAATTTAATTTAATAATCAAAAAGAAGTCTGATGAAGGAAATGTGGTGATTTCCGAAATAGTACTATAACTTCAACCATTAAAAACTGTTGTTGTTTTTTCACTAACAAAATCTTCCATAAACTGGCCTTGAGCTCAATAAAATTATAAAATATTAACATTTTACTAGGCCAACAGAAAAATGAACAAACATTGTATACAAGGATGAGCACGCCTTAAAAATGCATAAAATAAAGAATTTGCAAAAATAAAAAACACAAACAACAACCACGCAAACAAGTTAAATAGCGGCAGATCAGTTGCTCTTGTTTGTAGTTGGTTTGTTTAAGGAAGATGAAATAAACACAACAGCCAACTCGGCTAGCGTAGCACAATAGGTAGCGTATTGGCTCTGCAACTCCGAGCTCCCGGGTTCAAAGCCTGAGAGAAGTGGTTATGAAAATTAAATTAAAAATAATTTAATTTAATAATCAAAAAGAAATCTGATGAAGGAAATGTGGTGATTTCCGAAATAGTACTATAACTTCAACCATTAAAAACTGTTGTTGTTTTTTCACTAACAAAATCTTCCATAAACTGGCCTTGAGCTCAATAAAATTATAAAATATTAACATTTTACTAGGCCAACAGAAAAATGAACAAACATTGTATACAAGGATGAGCACGCCTTAAAAATGCATAAAATAAAGAATTTGCAAAAATAAAAAACACAAACAACAACCACGCAAACAAGTTAAATAGCGGCAGATCAGTTGCTCTTGTTTGTAGTTGGTTTGTTTAAGGAAGATGAAATAAACACAACAGCCAACTCGGCTAGCGTAGCACAATAGGTAGCGTATTGGCTCTGCAACTCCGAGCTCCCGGGTTCAAAGCCTGAGAGAAGTGGTTATGAAAATTAAATTAAAAATAATTTAATTTAATAATCAAAAAGAAGTCTGATGAAGGAAATGTGGTGATTTCCGAAATAGTACTATAACTTCAACCATTAAAAACTGTTGTTGTTTTTTCACTAACAAAATCTTCCATAAACTGGCCTTGAGCTCAATAAAATTATAAAATATTAACATTTTACTAGGCCAACAGAAAAATGAACAAACATTGTATACAAGGATGAGCACGCCTTAAAAATGCATAAAATAAAGAATTTGAAAAAATAAAAAACACAAACAACAACCACGCAAACAAGTTAAATAGCGGCAGATCAGTTGCTCTTGTTTGTAGTTGGTTTGTTTAAGGAAGATGAAATAAACACAACAGCCAACTCGGCTAGCGTAGCACAATAGGTAGCGTATTGGCTCTGCAACTCCGAGCTCCCGGGTTCAAAGCCTGAGAGAAGTGGTTATGAAAATTAAATTTAAAATAATTTAATTTAATAATCAAAAAGAAGTCTGATGAAGGAAATGTGGTGATTTCCGAAATAGTACTATAACTTCAACCATTAAAAACTGTTGTTGATTTTCACTAACAAAATCTTCCATAAACTGGCCTTGAGCTCAATAAAATTATAAAATATTAACATTTTACTAGGCCAACAGAAAAATGAACAAACATTGTATACAAGGATGAGCACGCCTTAAAAATGCATAAAATAAAGAATTTGCAAAAATAAAAAACACAAACAACAACCACGCAAACAAGTTAAATAGCGGCAGATCAGTTGCTCTTGTTTGTAGTTGGTTTGTTTAAGGAAGATGAAATAAACACAACAGCCAACTCGGCTAGCGTAGCATAATAGGTAGCGTATTGGCTCTGCAACTCCGAGCTCCCGGGTTCAAAGCCTGAGAGAAGTGGTTATGAAAATTAAATTAAAAATAATTTAATTTAATAATCAAAAAGAAGTCTGATGAAGGAAATGTGGTGATTTCCGAAATAGTACTATAACTTCAACCATTAAAAACTGTTGTTGTTTTTTCACTAACAAAATCTTCCATAAACTGGCCTTGAGCTCAATAAAATTATAAAATATTAACATTTTACTAGGCCAACAGAAAAATGAACAAACATTGTATACAAGGATGAGCACGCCTTAAAAATGCATAAAATAAAGAATTTGCAAAAATAAAAAACACAAACAACAACCACGCAAACAAGTTAAATAGCGGCAGATCAGTTGCTCTTGTTTGTAGTTGGTTTGTTTAAGGAAGATGAAATAAACACAACAGCCAACTCGGCTAGCGTAGCACAATAGGTAGCGTATTGGCTCTGCAACTCCGAGCTCCCGGGTTCAAAGCCTGAGAGAAGTGGTTATGAAAATTAAATTAAAAATAATTTAATTTAATAATCAAAAAGAAGTCTGATGAAGGAAATGTGGTGATTTCCGAAATAGTACTATAACTTCAACCATTAAAAACTGTTGTTGTTTTTTCACTAACAAAATCTTCCATAAACTGGCCTTGAGCTCAATAAAATTATAAAATATTAACATTTTACTAGGCCAACAGAAAAATGAACAAACATTGTATACAAGGATGAGCACGCCTTAAAAATGCATAAAATAAAGAATTTGCAAAAATAAAAAACACAAACAACAACCACGCAAACAAGTTAAATAGCGGCAGATCAGTTGCTCTTGTTTGTAGTTGGTTTGTTTAAGGAAGATGAAATAAACACAACAGCCAACTCGGCTAGCGTAGCACAATAGGTAGCGTATTGGCTCTGCAACTCCGAGCACCCGGGTTCAAAGCCTGAGAGAAGTGGTTATGAAAATTAAATTAAAAATAATTTAATTTAATAATCAAAAAGAAATCTGATGAAGGAAATGTGGTGATTTCCGAAATAGTACTATAACTTCAACCATTAAAAACTGTTGTTGTTTTTTCACTAACAAAATCTTCCATAAACTGGCCTTGAGCTCAATAAAATTATAAAATATTAACATTTTACTAGGCCAACAGAAAAATGAACAAACATTGTATACAAGGATGAGCACGCCTTAAAAATGCATAAAATAAAGAATTTGCAAAAATAAAAAACACAAACAACAGCCACGCAAACAAGTTAAATAGCGGCAGATCAGTTGATCTTGTTTGTAGTTGGTTTGTTTAAGGAAGATGAAATAAACACAACAGCCAACTCGGCTAGCGTAGCACAATAGGTAGCGTATTGGCTCTGCAACGCCGAGCTCCCGGGTTCAAAGCCTGAGAGAAGTGGTTATGAAAATTAAATTAAAAATAATTTAATTTAATAATCAAAAAGAAGTCTGATGAAGGAAATGTGGTGATTTCCGAAATAGTACTATAACTTCAACCATTAAAAACTGTTGTTGTTTTTTCACTAACAAAATCTTCCATAAACTGGCCTTGAGCTCAATAAAATTATAAAATATTAACATTTTACTAGGCCAACAGAAAAATGAACAAACATTGTATACAAGGATGAGCACACCTTAAAAATGCATAAAATAAAGAATTTGCAAAAATAAAAAACACAAACAACAACCACGCAAACAAGTTAAATAGCGGCAGATCAGTTGCTCTTGTTTGTAGTTGGTTTGTTTAAGGAAGATGAAATAAACACAACAGCCAACTCGGCTAGCGTAGCACAATAGGTAGCGTATTGGCTCTGCAACTCCGAGCTCCCGGGTTCAAAGCCTGAGAGAAGTGGTTATGAAAATTAAATTAAAAATAATTTAATTTAATAATCAAAAAGAAGTCTGATGAAGGAAATGTGGTGATTTCCGAAATAGTACTATAACTTCAACCATTAAAAACTGTTGTTGTTTTTTCACTAACAAAATCTTCCATAAACTGGCCTTGAGCTCAATAAAATTATAAAATATTAACATTTTACTAGGCCAACAGAAAAATGAACAAACATTGTATACAAGGATGAGCACGCCTTAAAAATGCATAAAATAAAGAATTTGCAAAAATAAAAAACACAAACAACAACCACGCAAACAAGTTAAATAGCGGCAGATCAGTTGCTCTTGTTTGTAGTTGGTTTGTTTAAGGAAGATGAAATAAACACAACAGCCAACTCGGCTAGCGTAGCACAATAGGTAGCGTATTGGCTCTGCAACTCCGAGCTCCCGGGTTCAAAGCCTGAGAGAAGTGGTTATGAAAATTAAATTAAAAATAATTTAATTTAATAATCAAAAAGAAATCTGATGAAGGAAATGTGGTGATTTCCGAAATAGTACTATAACTTCAACCATTAAAAACAGTTGTTGTTTTTTCACTAACAAAATCTTCCATAAACTGGCCTTGAGCTCAATAAAATTATAAAATATTAACATTTTACTAGGCCAACAGAAAAATGAACAAACATTGTATACAAGGATGAGCACGCCTTAAAAATGCATAAAATAAAGAATTTGCAAAAATAAAAAACACAAACAACAACCACGCAACCAAGTTAAATAGCGGCAGATCAGTTGCTCTTGTTTGTAGTTGGTTTGTTTAAGGAAGATGAAATAAACACAACAGCCAACTCGGCTAGCGTAGCACAATAGGTAGCGTATTGGCTCTGCAACTCCGAGCTCCCGGGTTCAAAGCCTGAGAGAAGTGGTTATGAAAATTAAATTAAAAATAATTTAATTTAATAATCAAAAAGAAGTCTGATGAAGGAAATGTGGTGATTTCCGAAATAGTACTATAACTTCAACCATTAAAAACTGTTGTTGTTTTTTCACTAACAAAATCTTCCATAAACTGGCCTTGAGCTCAATAAAATTATAAAATATTAACATTTTACTAGGCCAACAGAAAAATGAACAAACATTGTATACAAGGATGAGCACGCCTTAAAAATGCATAAAATAAAGAATTTGAAAAAATAAAAAACACAAACAACAACCACGCAAACAAGTTAAATAGCGGCAGATCAGTTGCTCTTGTTTGTAGTTGGTTTGTTTAAGGAAGATGAAATAAACACAACAGCCAACTCGGCTAGCGTAGCACAATAGGTAGCGTATTGGCTCTGCAACTCCGAGCTCCCGGGTTCAAAGCCTGAGAGAAGTGGTTATGAAAATTAAATTAAAAATAATTTAATTTAATAATCAAAAAGAAGTCTGATGAAGGAAATGTGGTGATTTCCGAAATAGTACTATAACTTCAACCATTAAAAACTGTTGTTGATTTTCACTAACAAAATCTTCCATAAACTGGCCTTGAGCTCAATAAAATTATAAAATATTAACATTTTACTAGGCCAACAGAAAAATGAACAAACATTGTATACAAGGATGAGCACGCCTTAAAAATGCATAAAATAAAGAATTTGCAAAAATAAAAAACACAAACAACAACCACGCAAACAAGTTAAATAGCGGCAGATCAGTTGCTCTTGTTTGTAGTTGGTTTGTTTAAGGAAGATGAAATAAACACAACAGCCAACTCGGCTAGCGTAGCATAATAGGTAGCGTATTGGCTCTGCAACTCCGAGCTCCCGGGTTCAAAGCCTGAGAGAAGTGGTTATGAAAATTAAATTAAAAATAATTTAATTTAATAATCAAAAAGAAGTCTGATGAAGGAAATGTGGTGATTTCCGAAATAGTACTATAACTTCAACCATTAAAAACTGTTGTTGTTTTTTCACTAACAAAATCTTCCATAAACTGGCCTTGAGCTCAATAAAATTATAAAATATTAACATTTTACTAGGCCAACAGAAAAATGAACAAACATTGTATACAAGGATGAGCACGCCTTAAAAATGCATAAAATAAAGAATTTGCAAAAATAAAAAACACAAACAACAACCACGCAAACAAGTTAAATAGCGGCAGATCAGTTGCTCTTGTTTGTAGTTGGTTTGTTTAAGGAAGATGAAATAAACACAACAGCCAACTCGGCTAGCGTAGCACAATAGGTAGCGTATTGGCTCTGCAACTCCGAGCTCCCGGGTTCAAAGCCTGAGAGAAGTGGTTATGAAAATTAAATTAAAAATAATTTAATTTAATAATCAAAAAGAAGTCTGATGAAGGAAATGTGGTGATTTCCGAAATAGTACTATAACTTCAACCATTAAAAACTGTTGTTGTTTTTTCACTAACAAAATCTTCCATAAACTGGCCTTGAGCTCAATAAAATTATAAAATATTAACATTTTACTAGGCCAACAGAAAAATGAACAAACATTGTATACAAGGATGAGCACGCCTTAAAAATGCATAAAATAAAGAATTTGCAAAAATAAAAAACACAAACAACAACCACGCAAACAAGTTAAATAGCGGCAGATCAGTTGCTCTTGTTTGTAGTTGGTTTGTTTAAGGAAGATGAAATAAACACAACAGCCAACTCGGCTAGCGTAGCACAATAGGTAGCGTATTGGCTCTGCAACTCCGAGCACCCGGGTTCAAAGCCTGAGAGAAGTGGTTATGAAAATTAAATTAAAAATAATTTAATTTAATAATCAAAAAGAAATCTGATGAAGGAAATGTGGTGATTTCCGAAATAGTACTATAACTTCAACCATTAAAAACTGTTGTTGTTTTTTCACTAACAAAATCTTCCATAAACTGGCCTTGAGCTCAATAAAATTATAAAATATTAACATTTTACTAGGCCAACAGAAAAATGAACAAACATTGTATACAAGGATGAGCACGCCTTAAAAATGCATAAAATAAAGAATTTGCAAAAATAAAAAACACAAACAACAGCCACGCAAACAAGTTAAATAGCGGCAGATCAGTTGATCTTGTTTGTAGTTGGTTTGTTTAAGGAAGATGAAATAAACACAACAGCCAACTCGGCTAGCGTAGCACAATAGGTAGCGTATTGGCTCTGCAACTCCGAGCTCCCGGGTTCAAAGCCTGAGAGAAGTGGTTATGAAAATTAAATTAAAAATAATTTAATTTAATAATCAAAAAGAAGTCTGATGAAGGAAATGTGGTGATTTCCGAAATAGTACTATAACTTCAACCATTAAAAACTGTTGTTGTTTTTTCACTAACAAAATCTTCCATAAACTGGCCTTGAGCTCAATAAAATTATAAAATATTAACATTTTACTAGGCCAACAGAAAAATGAACAAACATTGTATACAAGGATGAGCACACCTTAAAAATGCATAAAATAAAGAATTTGCAAAAATAAAAAACACAAACAACAACCACGCAAACAAGTTAAATAGCGGCAGATCAGTTGCTCTTGTTTGTAGTTGGTTTGTTTAAGGAAGATGAAATAAACACAACAGCCAACTCGGCTAGCGTAGCACAATAGGTAGCGTATTGGCTCTGCAACTCCGAGCTCCCGGGTTCAAAGCCTGAGAGAAGTGGTTATGAAAATTAAATTAAAAATAATTTAATTTAATAATCAAAAAGAAGTCTGATGAAGGAAATGTGGTGATTTCCGAAATAGTACTATAACTTCAACCATTAAAAACTGTTGTTGTTTTTTCACTAACAAAATCTTCAATAAACTGGCCTTGAGCTCAATAAAATTATAAAATATTAACATTTTACTAGGCCAACAGAAAAATGAACAAACATTGTATACAAGGATGAGCACGCCTTAAAAATGCATAAAATAAAGAATTTGCAAAAATAAAAAACACAAACAACAACCACGCAAACAAGTTAAATAGCGGCAGATCAGTTGCTCTTGTTTGTAGTTGGTTTGTTTAAGGAAGATGAAATAAACACAACAGCCAACTCGGCTAGCGTAGCACAATAGGTAACGTATTGGCTCTGCAACTCCGAGCTCCCGGGTTCAAAGCCTGAGAGAAGTGGTTATGAAAATTAAATTAAAAATAATTTAATTTAATAATCAAAAAGAAGTCTGATGAAGGAAATGTGGTGATTTCCGAAATAGTACTATAACTTCAACCATTAAAAACTGTTGTTGATTTTCACTAACAAAATCTTCCATAAACTGGCCTTGAGCTCAATAAAATTATAAAATATTAACATTTTACTAGGCCAACAGAAAAATGAACAAACATTGTATACAAGGATGAGCACGCCTTAAAAATGCATAAAATAAAGAATTTGCAAAAATAAAAAACACAAACAACAGCCACGCAAACAAGTTAAATAGCGGCAGATCAGTTGATCTTGTTTGTAGTTGGTTTGTTTAAGGAAGATGAAATAAACACAACAGCCAACTCGGCTAGCGTAGCACAATAGGTAGCGTATTGGCTCTGCAACTCCGAGCTCCCGGGTTCAAAGCCTGAGAGAAGTGGCTATGAAAATTAAATTAAAAATAATTTAATTTAATAATCAAAAAGAAGTCTGATGAAGGAAATGTGGTGATTTCCGAAATAGTACTATAACTTCAACCATTAAAAACTGTTGTTGTTTTTTCACTAACAAAATCTTCCATAAACTGGCCTTGAGCTCAATAAAATTATAAAATATTAACATTTTACTAGGCCAACAGAAAAATGAACAAACATTGTATACAAGGATGAGCACACCTTAAAAATGCATAAAATAAAGAATTTGCAAAAATAAAAAACACAAACAACAACCACGCAAACAAGTTAAATAGCGGCAGATCAGTTGCTCTTGTTTGTAGTTGGTTTGTTTAAGGAAGATGAAATAAACACAACAGCCAACTCGGCTAGCGTAGCACAATAGGTAGCGTATTGGCTCTGCAACTCCGAGCTCCCGGGTTCAAAGCCTGAGAGAAGTGGTTATGAAAATTAAATTAAAAATAATTTAATTTAATAATCAAAAAGAAGTCTGATGAAGGAAATGTGGTGATTTCCGAAATAGTACTATAACTTCAACCATTAAAAACTGTTGTTGTTTTTTCACTAACAAAATCTTCAATAAACTGGCCTTGAGCTCAATAAAATTATAAAATATTAACATTTTACTAGGCCAACAGAAAAATGAACAAACATTGTATACAAGGATGAGCACGCCTTAAAAATGCATAAAATAAAGAATTTGCAAAAATAAAAAACACAAACAACAACCACGCAAACAAGTTAAATAGCGGCAGATCAGTTGCTCTTGTTTGTAGTTGGTTTGTTTAAGGAAGATGAAATAAACACAACAGCCAACTCGGCTAGCGTAGCACAATAGGTAACGTATTGGCTCTGCAACTCCGAGCTCCCGGGTTCAAAGCCTGAGAGAAGTGGTTATGAAAATTAAATTAAAAATAATTTAATTTAATAATCAAAAAGAAGTCTGATGAAGGAAATGTGGTGATTTCCGAAATAGTACTATAACTTCAACCATTAAAAACTGTTGTTGATTTTCACTAACAAAATCTTCCATAAACTGGCCTTGAGCTCAATAAAATTATAAAATATTAACATTTTACTAGGCCAACAGAAAAATGAACAAACATTGTATACAAGGATGAGCACGCCTTAAAAATGCATAAAATAAAGAATTTGCAAAAATAAAAAACACAAACAACAGCCACGCAAACAAGTTAAATAGCGGCAGATCAGTTGATCTTGTTTGTAGTTGGTTTGTTTAAGGAAGATGAAATAAACACAACAGCCAACTCGGCTAGCGTAGCACAATAGGTAGCGTATTGGCTCTGCAACTCCGAGCTCCCGGGTTCAAAGCCTGAGAGAAGTGGCTATGAAAATTAAATTAAAAATAATTTAATTTAATAATCAAAAAGAAGTCTGATGAAGGAAATGTGGTGATTTCCGAAATAGTACTATAACTTCAACCATTAAAAACTGTTGTTGTTTTTTCACTAACAAAATCTTCCATAAACTGGCCTTGAGCTCAATAAAATTATAAAATATTAACATTTTACTAGGCCAACAGAAAAATGAACAAACATTGTATACAAGGATGAGCACACCTTAAAAATGCATAAAATAAAGAATTTGCAAAAATAAAAAACACAAACAACAACCACGCAAACAAGTTAAATAGCGGCAGATCAGTTGCTCTTGTTTGTAGTTGGTTTGTTTAAGGAAGATGAAATAAACACAACAGCCAACTCGGCTAGCGTAGCACAATAGGTAGCGTATTGGCTCTGCAACTCCGAGCTCCCGGGTTCAAAGCCTGAGAGAAGTGGTTATGAAAATTAAATTAAAAATAATTTAATTTAATAATCAAAAAGAAGTCTGATGAAGGAAATGTGGTGATTTCCGAAATAGTACTATAACTTCAACCATTAAAAACTGTTGTTGTTTTTTCACTAACAAAATCTTCAATAAACTGGCCTTGAGCTCAATAAAATTATAAAATATTAACATTTTACTAGGCCAACAGAAAAATGAACAAACATTGTATACAAGGATGAGCACGCCTTAAAAATGCATAAAATAAAGAATTTGCAAAAATAAAAAACACAAACAACAACCACGCAAACAAGTTAAATAGCGGCAGATCAGTTGCTCTTGTTTGTAGTTGGTTTGTTTAAGGAAGATGAAATAAACACAACAGCCAACTCGGCTAGCGTAGCACAATAGGTAACGTATTGGCTCTGCAACTCCGAGCTCCCGGGTTCAAAGCCTGAGAGAAGTGGTTATGAAAATTAAATTAAAAATAATTTAATTTAATAATCAAAAAGAAGTCTGATGAAGGAAATGTGGTGATTTCCGAAATAGTACTATAACTTCAACCATTAAAAACTGTTGTTGATTTTCACTAACAAAATCTTCCATAAACTGGCCTTGAGCTCAATAAAATTATAAAATATTAACATTTTACTAGGCCAACAGAAAAATGAACAAACATTGTATACAAGGATGAGCACGCCTTAAAAATGCATAAAATAAAGAATTTGCAAAAATAAAAAACACAAACAACAACCACGCAAACAAGTTAAATAGCGGCAGATCAGTTGATCTTGTTTGTAGTTGGTTTGTTTAAGGAAGATGAAATAAACACAACAGCCAACTCGGCTAGCGTAGCACAATAGGTAGCGTATTGGCTCTGCAACTCCGAGCTCCCGGGTTCAAAGCCTGAGAGAAGTGGTTATGAAAATTAAATTAAAAATAATTTAATTTAATAATCAAAAAGAAGTCTGATGAAGGAAATGTGGTGATTTCCGAAATAGTACTATAACTTCAACCATTAAAAACTGTTGTTGTTTTTTCACTAACAAAATCTTCCATAAACTGGCCTTGAGCTCAATAAAATTATAAAATATTAACATTTTACTAGGCCAACAGAAAAATGAACAAACATTGTATACAAGGTTGAGCACGCCTTAAAAATGCATAAAATAAAGAATTTGCAAAAATAAAAAACACAAACAACAACCACGCAAACAAGTTAAATAGCGGCAGATCAGTTGCTCTTGTTTGTAGTTGGTTTGTTTAAGGAAGATGAAATAAACACAACAGCCCACTCGGCTAGCGTAGCACAATAGGTAGCGTATTGGCTCTGCAACTCCGAGCTCCCGGGTTCAAAGCCTGAGAGAAGTGGTTATGAAAATTAAATTAAAAATAATTTAATTTAATAATCAAAAAGAAGTCTGATGAAGGAAATGTGGTGATTTCCGAAATAGTACTATAACTTCAACCATTAAAAACTGTTGTTGTTTTTTCACTAACAAAATCTTCCATAAACTGGCCTTGAGCTCAATAAAATTATAAAATATTAACATTTTACTAGGCCAACAGAAAAATGAACAAACATTGTATACAAGGATGAGCACGCCTTAAAAATGCATAAAATAAAGAATTTGCAAAAATAAAAAACACAAACAACAACCACGCAAACAAGTTAAATAGCGGCAGATCAGTTGCTCCTGTTTGTAGTTGGTTTGTTTAAGGAAGATGAAATAAACACAACAGCCAACTCGGCTAGCGTAGCACAATAGGTAACGTATTGGCTCTGCAACTCCGAGCTCCCGGGTTCAAAGCCTGAGAGAAGTGGTTATGAAAATTAAATTAAAAATAATTTAATTTAATAATCAAAAAGAAGTCTGATGAAGGAAATGTGGTGATTTCCGAAATAGTACTATAACTTCAACCATTAAAAACTGTTGTTGATTTTCACTAACAAAATCTTCCATAAACTGGCCTTGAGCTCAATAAAATTATAAAATATTAACATTTTACTAGGCCAACAGAAAAATGAACAAACATTGTATACAAGGATGAGCACGCCTTAAAAATGCATAAAATAAAGAATTTGCAAAAATAAAAAACACAAACAACAACCACGCAAACAAGTTAAATAGCGGCAGATCAGTTGATCTTGTTTGTAGTTGGTTTGTTTAAGGAAGATGAAATAAACACAACAGCCAACTCGGCTAGCGTAGCACAATAGGTAGCGTATTGGCTCTGCAACTCCGAGCTCCCGGGTTCAAAGCCTGAGAGAAGTGGTTATGAAAATTAAATTAAAAATAATTTAATTTAATAATCAAAAAGAAGTCTGATGAAGGAAATGTGGTGATTTCCGAAATAGTACTATAACTTCAACCATTAAAAACTGTTGTTGTTTTTTCACTAACAAAATCTTCCATAAACTGGCCTTGAGCTCAATAAAATTATAAAATATTAACATTTTACTAGGCCAACAGAAAAATGAACAAACATTGTATACAAGGTTGAGCACGCCTTAAAAATGCATAAAATAAAGAATTTGCAAAAATAAAAAACACAAACAACAACCACGCAAACAAGTTAAATAGCGGCAGATCAGTTGCTCTTGTTTGTAGTTGGTTTGTTTAAGGAAGATGAAATAAACACAACAGCCCACTCGGCTAGCGTAGCACAATAGGTAGCGTATTGGCTCTGCAACTCCGAGCTCCCGGGTTCAAAGCCTGAGAGAAGTGGTTATGAAAATTAAATTAAAAATAATTTAATTTAATAATCAAAAAGAAGTCTGATGAAGGAAATGTGGTGATTTCCGAAATAGTACTATAACTTCAACCATTAAAAACTGTTGTTGTTTTTTCACTAACAAAATCTTCCATAAACTGGCCTTGAGCTCAATAAAATTATAAAATATTAACATTTTACTAGGCCAACAGAAAAATGAACAAACATTGTATACAAGGATGAGCACGCCTTAAAAATGCATAAAATAAAGAATTTGCAAAAATAAAAAACACAAACAACAACCACGCAAACAAGTTAAATAGCGGCAGATCAGTTGCTCTTGTTTGTAGTTGGTTTGTTTAAGGAAGATGAAATAAACACAACAGCCAACTCGGCTAGCGTAGCACAATAGGTAGCGTATTGGCTCTGCAACTCCGAGCTCCCGGGTTCAAAGCCTGAGAGAAGTGGTTATGAAAATTAAATTAAAAATAATTTAATTTAATAATCAAAAAGAAGTCTGATGAAGGAAATGTGGTGATTTCCGAAATAGTACTATAACTTCAACCATTAAAAACTGTTGTTGTTTTTTCACTAACAAAATCTTCCATAAACTGGCCTTGAGCTCAATAAAATTATAAAATATTAACATTTTACTAGGCCAACAGAAAAATGAACAAACATTGTATACAAGGATGAGCACGCCTTAAAAATGCATAAAATAAAGAATTTGCAAAAATAAAAAACACAAACAACAACCACGCAAACAAGTTAAATAGCGGCAGATCAGTTGCTCCTGTTTGTAGTTGGTTTGTTTAAGGAAGATGAAATAAACACAACAGCCAACTCGGCTAGCGTAGCACAATAGGTAACGTATTGGCTCTGCAACTCCGAGCTCCCGGGTTCAAAGCCTGAGAGAAGTGGTTATGAAAATTAAATTAAAAATAATTTAATTTAATAATCAAAAAGAAGTCTGATGAAGGAAATGTGGTGATTTCCGAAATAGTACTATAACTTCAACCATTAAAAACTGTTGTTGATTTTCACTAACAAAATCTTCCATAAACTGGCCTTGAGCTCAATAAAATTATAAAATATTAACATTTTACTAGGCCAACAGAAAAATGAACAAACATTGTATACAAGGATGAGCACGCCTTAAAAATGCATAAAATAAAGAATTTGCAAAAATAAAAAACACAAACAACAACCACGCAAACAAGTTAAATAGCGGCAGATCAGTTGATCTTGTTTGTAGTTGGTTTGTTTAAGGAAGATGAAATAAACACAACAGCCAACTCGGCTAGCGTAGCACAATAGGTAGCGTATTGGCTCTGCAACTCCGAGCTCCCGGGTTCAAAGCCTGAGAGAAGTGGTTATGAAAATTAAATTAAAAATAATTTAATTTAATAATCAAAAAGAAGTCTGATGAAGGAAATGTGGTGATTTCCGAAATAGTACTATAACTTCAACCATTAAAAACTGTTGTTGTTTTTTCACTAACAAAATCTTCCATAAACTGGCCTTGAGCTCAATAAAATTATAAAATATTAACATTTTACTAGGCCAACAGAAAAATGAACAAACATTGTATACAAGGTTGAGCACGCCTTAAAAATGCATAAAATAAAGAATTTGCAAAAATAAAAAACACAAACAACAACCACGCAAACAAGTTAAATAGCGGCAGATCAGTTGCTCTTGTTTGTAGTTGGTTTGTTTAAGGAAGATGAAATAAACACAACAGCCCACTCGGCTAGCGTAGCACAATAGGTAGCGTATTGGCTCTGCAACTCCGAGCTCCCGGGTTCAAAGCCTGAGAGAAGTGGTTATGAAAATTAAATTAAAAATAATTTAATTTAATAATCAAAAAGAAGTCTGATGAAGGAAATGTGGTGATTTCCGAAATAGTACTATAACTTCAACCATTAAAAACTGTTGTTGTTTTTTCACTAACAAAATCTTCCATAAACTGGCCTTGAGCTCAATAAAATTATAAAATATTAACATTTTACTAGGCCAACAGAAAAATGAACAAACATTGTATACAAGGATGAGCACGCCTTAAAAATGCATAAAATAAAGAATTTGCAAAAATAAAAAACACAAACAACAACCACGCAAACAAGTTAAATAGCGGCAGATCAGTTGCTCTTGTTTGTAGTTGGTTTGTTTAAGGAAGATGAAATAAACACAACAGCCAACTCGGCTAGCGTAGCACAATAGGTAGCGTATTGGCTCTGCAACTCCGAGCTCCCGGGTTCAAAGCCTGAGAGAAGTGGTTATGAAAATTAAATTAAAAATAATTTAATTTAATAATCAAAAAGAAGTCTGATGAAGGAAATGTGGTGATTTCCGAAATAGTACTATAACTTCAACCATTAAAAACTGTTGTTGTTTTTTCACTAACAAAATCTTCCATAAACTGGCCTTGAGCTCAATAAAATTATAAAATATTAACATTTTACTAGGCCAACAGAAAAATGAACAAACATTGTATACAAGGATGAGCACGCCTTAAAAATGCATAAAATAAAGAATTTGCAAAAATAAAAAACACAAACAACAACCACGCAAACAAGTTAAATAGCGGCAGATCAGTTGCTCTTGTTTGTAGTTGGTTTGTTTAAGGAAGATGAAATAAACACAACAGCCAACTCGGCTAGCGTAGCACAATAGGTAGCGTATTGGCTCTGCAACTCCGAGCTCCCGGGTTCAAAGCCTGAGAGAAGTGGTTATGAAAATTAAATTAAAAATAATTTAATTTAATAATCAAAAAGAAGTCTGATGAAGGAAATGTGGTGATTTCCGAAATAGTACTATAACTTCAACCATTAAAAACTGTTGTTGTTTTTTCACTAACAAAATCTTCCATAAACTGGCCTTGAGCTCAATAAAATTATAAAATATTAACATTTTACTAGGCCAACAGAAAAATGAACAAACATTGTATACAAGGATGAGCACGCCTTAAAAATGCATAAAATAAAGAATTTGAAAAAATAAAAAACACAAACAACAACCACGCAAACAAGTTAAATAGCGGCAGATCAGTTGCTCTTGTTTGTAGTTGGTTTGTTTAAGGAAGATGAAATAAACACAACAGCCAACTCGGCTAGCGTAGCACAATAGGTAGCGTATTGGCTCTGCAACTACGAGCTCCCGGGTTCAAAGCCTGAGAGAAGTGGTTATGAAAATTAAATTAAAAATAATTTAATTTAATAATCAAAAAGAAGTCTGATGAAGGAAATGTGGTGATTTCCGAAATAGTACTATAACTTCAACCATTAAAAACTGTTGTTGTTTTTTCACTAACAAAATCTTCCATAAACTGGCCTTGAGCTCAATAAAATTATAAAATATTAACATTTTACTAGGCCAACAGAAAAATGAACAAACATTGTATACAAGGATGAGCACGCCTTAAAAATGCATAAAATAAAGAATTTGCAAAAATAAAAAACACAAACTACAACCACGCAAACAAGTTAAATAGCGGCAGATCAGTTGCTCTTGTTTGTAGTTGGTTTGTTTAAGGAAGATTAAATAAACACAACAGCCAACTCGGCTAGCGTAGCACAATAGGTAGCGTATTGGCTCTCCAACTCCGAGCTCCCGGGTTCAAAGCCTGAGAGAAGTGGTTATGAAAATTAAATTAAAAATAATTTAATTTAATAATCAAAAAGAAGTCTGATGAAGGAAATGTGGTGATTTCCGAAATAGTACTATAACTTCAACCATTAAAAACTGTTGTTGTTTTTTCACTAACAAAATCTTCCATAAACTGGCCTTGAGCTCAATAAAATTATAAAATATTAACATTTTACTAGGCCAACAGAAAAATGAACAAACATTGTATACAAGGATGAGCACGCCTTAAAAATGCATAAAATAAAGAATTTGCAAAAATAAAAAACACAAACAACAACCACGCAAACAAGTTAAATAGCGGCAGATCAGTTGCTCTTGTTTGTAGTTGGTTTGTTTAAGGAAGATGAAATAAACACAACAGCCAACTCGGCTAGCGTAGCACAATAGGTAGCGTATTGGCTCTGCAACTCCGAGCTCCCGGGTTCAAAGCCTGAGAGAAGTGGTTATGAAAATTAAATTAAAAATAATTTAATTTAATAATCAAAAAGAAGTCTGATGAAGGAAATGTGGTGATTTCCGAAATAGTACTATAACTTCAACCATTAAAAACTGTTGTTGTTTTTTCACTAACAAAATCTTCCATAAACTGGCCTTGAGCTCAATAAAATTATAAAATATTAACATTTTACTAGGCCAACAGAAAAATGAACAAACATTGTATACAAGGATGAGCACGCCTTAAAAATGCATAAAATAAAGAATTTGCAAAAATAAAAAACACAAACAACAACTACGCAAACAAGTTAAATAGCGGCAGATCAGTTGCTCTTGTTTGTAGTTGGTTTGTTTAAGGAAGATGAAATAAACACAACAGCCAACTCGGCTAGCGTAGCACAATATTTAGCGTATTGGCTCTGCAACTCCGAGCTCCCGGGTTCAAAGCCTGAGAGAAGTGGTTATGAAAATTAAATTAAAAATAATTTAATTTAATAATCAAAAAGAAGTCTGATGAAGGAAATGTGGTGATTTCCGAAATAGTACTATAACTTCAACCATTAAAAACTGTTGTTGTTTTTTCACTAACAAAATCTTCCATAAACTGGCCTTGAGCTCAATAAAATTATAAAATATTAACATTTTACTAGGCCAACAGAAAAATGAACAAACATTGTATACAAGGATGAGCACGCCTTAAAAATGCATAAAATAAAGAATTTGCAAAAATAAAAAACACAAACAACAACCACGCAAACAAGTTAAATAGCGGCAGATCAGTTGCTCTTGTTTGTAGTTGGTTTGTTTAAGGAAGATGAAATAAACACAACAGCCAACTCGGCTAGCGTAGCACAATAGGTAGCGTATTGGCTCTGCAACTCCGAGCTCCCGGGTTCAAAGCCTGAGAGAAGTGGTTATGAAAATTAAATTAAAAATAATTTAATTTAATAATCAAAAAGAAATCTGATGAAGGAAATGTGGTGATTTCCGAAATAGTACTATAACTTCAACCATTAAAAACTGTTGTTGTTTTTTCACTAACAAAATCTTCCATAAACTGGCCTTGAGCTCAATAAAATTATAAAATATTAACATTTTACTAGGCCAACAGAAAAATGAACAAACATTGTATACAAGGATGAGCACGCCTTAAAAATGCATAAAATAAAGAATTTGCAAAAATAAAAAACACAAACAACAACCACGCAAACAAGTTAAATAGCGGCAGATCAGTTGCTCTTGTTTGTAGTTGGTTTGTTTAAGGAAGATGAAATAAACACAACAGCCAACTCGGCTAGCGTAGCACAATAGGTAGCGTATTGGCTCTGCAACTCCGAGCTCCCGGGTTCAAAGCCTGAGAGAAGTGGTTATGAAAATTAAATTAAAAATAATTTAATTTAATAATCAAAAAGAAGTCTGATGAAGGAAATGTGGTGATTTCCGAAATAGTACTATAACTTCAACCATTAAAAACTGTTGTTGTTTTTTCACTAACAAAATCTTCCATAAACTGGCCTTGAGCTCAATAAAATTATAAAATATTAACATTTTACTAGGCCAACAGAAAAATGAACAAACATTGTATACAAGGATGAGCACGCCTTAAAAATGCATAAAATAAAGAATTTGAAAAAATAAAAAACACAAACAACAACCACGCAAACAAGTTAAATAGCGGCAGATCAGTTGCTCTTGTTTGTAGTTGGTTTGTTTAAGGAAGATGAAATAAACACAACAGCCAACTCGGCTAGCGTAGCACAATAGGTAGCGTATTGGCTCTGCAACTCCGAGCTCCCGGGTTCAAAGCCTGAGAGAAGTGGTTATGAAAATTAAATTAAAAATAATTTAATTTAATAATCAAAAAGAAGTCTGATGAAGGAAATGTGGTGATTTCCGAAATAGTACTATAACTTCAACCATTAAAAACTGTTGTTGATTTTCACTAACAAAATCTTCCATAAACTGGCCTTGAGCTCAATAAAATTATAAAATATTAACATTTTACTAGGCCAACAGAAAAATGAACAAACATTGTATACAAGGATGAGCACGCCTTAAAAATGCATAAAATAAAGAATTTGCAAAAATAAAAAACACAAACAACAACCACGCAAACAAGTTAAATAGCGGCAGATCAGTTGCTCTTGTTTGTAGTTGGTTTGTTTAAGGAAGATGAAATAAACACAACAGCCAACTCGGCTAGCGTAGCATAATAGGTAGCGTATTGGCTCTGCAACTCCGAGCTCCCGGGTTCAAAGCCTGAGAGAAGTGGTTATGAAAATTAAATTAAAAATAATTTAATTTAATAATCAAAAAGAAGTCTGATGAAGGAAATGTGGTGATTTCCGAAATAGTACTATAACTTCAACCATTAAAAACTGTTGTTGTTTTTTCACTAACAAAATCTTCCATAAACTGGCCTTGAGCTCAATAAAATTATAAAATATTAACATTTTACTAGGCCAACAGAAAAATGAACAAACATTGTATACAAGGATGAGCACGCCTTAAAAATGCATAAAATAAAGAATTTGCAAAAATAAAAAACACAAACAACAACCACGCAAACAAGTTAAATAGCGGCAGATCAGTTGCTCTTGTTTGTAGTTGGTTTGTTTAAGGAAGATGAAATAAACACAACAGCCAACTCGGCTAGCGTAGCACAATAGGTAGCGTATTGGCTCTGCAACTCCGAGCTCCCGGGTTCAAAGCCTGAGAGAAGTGGTTATGAAAATTAAATTAAAAATAATTTAATTTAATAATCAAAAAGAAGTCTGATGAAGGAAATGTGGTGATTTCCGAAATAGTACTATAACTTCAACCATTAAAAACTGTTGTTGTTTTTTCACTAACAAAATCTTCCATAAACTGGCCTTGAGCTCAATAAAATTATAAAATATTAACATTTTACTAGGCCAACAGAAAAATGAACAAACATTGTATACAAGGATGAGCACGCCTTAAAAATGCATAAAATAAAGAATTTGCAAAAATAAAAAACACAAACAACAACCACGCAAACAAGTTAAATAGCGGCAGATCAGTTGCTCTTGTTTGTAGTTGGTTTGTTTAAGGAAGATGAAATAAACACAACAGCCAACTCGGCTAGCGTAGCACAATAGGTAGCGTATTGGCTCTGCAACTCCGAGCACCCGGGTTCAAAGCCTGAGAGAAGTGGTTATGAAAATTAAATTAAAAATAATTTAATTTAATAATCAAAAAGAAATCTGATGAAGGAAATGTGGTGATTTCCGAAATAGTACTATAACTTCAACCATTAAAAACTGTTGTTGTTTTTTCACTAACAAAATCTTCCATAAACTGGCCTTGAGCTCAATAAAATTATAAAATATTAACATTTTACTAGGCCAACAGAAAAATGAACAAACATTGTATACAAGGATGAGCACGCCTTAAAAATGCATAAAATAAAGAATTTGCAAAAATAAAAAACACAAACAACAACCACGCAAACAAGTTAAATAGCGGCAGATCAGTTGCTCTTGTTTGTAGTTGGTTTGTTTAAGGAAGATGAAATAAACACAACAGCCAACTCGGCTAGCGTAGCATAATAGGTAGCGTATTGGCTCTGCAACTCCGAGCTCCCGGGTTCAAAGCCTGAGAGAAGTGGTTATGAAAATTAAATTAAAAATAATTAAATTTAATAATCAAAAAGAAGTCTGATGAAGGAAATGTGGTGATTTCCGAAATAGTACTATAACTTCAACCATTAAAAACTGTTGTTGTTTTTTCACTAACAAAATCTTCCATAAACTGGCCTTGAGCTCAATAAAATTATAAAATATTAACATTTTACTAGGCCAACAGAAAAATGAACAAACATTGTATACAAGGATGAGCACGCCTTAAAAATGCATAAAATAAAGAATTTGCAAAAATAAAAAACACAAACAACAACCACGCAAACAAGTTAAATAGCGGCAGATCAGTTGCTCTTGTTTGTAGTTGGTTTGTTTAAGGAGGATGAAATAAACACAACAGCCAACTCGGCTAGCGTAGCACAATAGGTAGCGTATTGGCTCTGCAACTCCGAGCTCCCGGGTTCAAAGCCTGAGAGAAGTGGTTATGAAAATTAAATTAAAAATAATTTAATTTAATAATCAAAAAGAAGTCTGATGAAGGAAATGTGGTGATTTCCGAAATAGTACTATAACTTCAACCATTAAAAACTGTTGTTGTTTTTTCACTAACAAAATCTTCCATAAACTGGCCTTGAGCTCAATAAAATTATAAAATATTAACATTTTACTAGGCCAACAGAAAAATGAACAAACATTGTATACAAGGATGAGCACGCCTTAAAAATGCATAAAATAAAGAATTTGCAAAAATAAAAAACACAAACAACAACCACGCAAACAAGTTAAATAGCGGCAGATCAGTTGCTCTTGTTTGTAGTTGGTTTGTTTAAGGAAGATGAAATAAACACAACAGCCAACTCGGCTAGCGTAGCACAATAGGTAGCGTATTGGCTCTGCAACTCCGAGCTCCCGGGTTCAAAGCCTGAGAGAAGTGGTTATGAAAATTAAATTAAAAATAATTTAATTTAATAATCAAAAAGAAGTCTGATGAAGGAAATGTGGTGATTTCCGAAATAGTACTATAACTTCAACCATTAAAAACTGTTGTTGTTTTTTCACTAACAAAATCTTCTATAAACTGGCCTTGAGCTCAATAAAATTATAAAATATTAACATTTTACTAGGCCAACAGAAAAATGAACAAACATTGTATACAAGGATGAGCACGCCTTAAAAATGCATAAAATAAAGAATTTGCAAAAATAAAAAACACAAACAACAACCACGCAAACAAGTTAAATAGCGGCAGATCAGTTGCTCTTGTTTGTAGTTGGTTTGTTTAAGGAAGATGAAATAAACACAACAGCCAACTCGGCTAGCGTAGCACAATAGGTAGCGTATTGGCTCTGCAACTCCGAGCTCCCGGGTTCAAAGCCTGAGAGAAGTGGTTATGAAAATTAAATTAAAAATAATTTAATTTAATAATCAAAAAGAAGTCTGATGAAGGAAATGTGGTGATTTCCGAAATAGTACTATAACTTCAACCATTAAAAACTGTTGTTGTTTTTTCACTAACAAAATCTTCCATAAACTGGCCTTGAGCTCAATAAAATTATAAAATATTAACATTTTACTAGGCCAACAGAAAAATGAACAAACATTGTATACAAGAAGAGCACGCCTTAAAAATGGATAAAATAAAGAATTTGCAAAAATAAAAAACACAAACAACAACCACGCAAACAAGTTAAATAGCGGAAGATCAGTTGCTCTTGTTTGTAGTTGGTTTGTTTAAGGAAGATGAAATAAACACAACAGCCAACTCGGCTAGCGTAGCACAATAGGTAGCGTATTGGCTCTGAACTCCGAGCTCCCGGGTTCAAAGCCTGAGAGAAGTGGTTATGAAAATTAAATTAAAAATAATTTAATTTAATAATCAAAAAGAAGTCTGATGAAGGAAATGTGGTGATTTCCGAAATAGTACTATAACTTCAACCATTAAAAACTGTTGTTGTTTTTTCACTAACAAAATCTTCCATAAACTGGCCTTGAGCTCAATAAAATTATAAAATATTAACATTTTACTAGGCCAACAGAAAAATGAACAAACATTGTATACAAGGTTGAGCACGCCTTAAAAATGCATAAAATAAAGAATTTGCAAAAATAAAACACACAAACAACAACCACGCAAACAAGTTAAATAGCGGCAGATCAGTTGCTCTTGTTTGTAGTTGGTTTGTTTAAGGAAGATGAAATAAACACAACAGCCAACTCGGCTAGCGTAGCACAATAGGTAGCGTATTGGCTCTGCAACTCCGAGCTCCCGGGTTCAAAGCCTGAGAGAAGTGGTTATGAAAATTAAATTAAAAATAATTTAATTTAATAATCAAAAAGAAGTCTGATGAAGGAAATGTGGTGATTTCCGAAATAGTACTATAACTTCAACCATTAAAAACTGTTGTTGTTTTTTCACTAACAAAATCTTCCATAAACTGGCCTTGAGCTCAATAAAATTATAAAATATTAACATTTTACTAGGCCAACAGAAAAATGAACAAACATTGTATACAAGGATGAGCACGCCTTAAAAATGCATAAAATAAAGAATTTGCAAAAATAAAAAACACAAACAACAACCACGCAAACAAGTTAAATAGCGGCAGATCAGTTGCTCTTGTTTGTAGTTGGTTTGTTTAAGGAAGATGAAATAAACACAACAGCCAACTCGGCTAGCGTAGCACAATAGGTAGCGTATTGGCTCTGCAACTCCGAGCTCCCGGGTTCAAAGCCTGAGAGAAGTGGTTATGAAAATTAAATTAAAAATAATTTAATTTAATAATCAAAAAGAAGTCTGATGAAGGAAATGTGGTGATTTCCGAAATAGTACTATAACTTCAACCACTAAAAACTGTTGTTGTTTTTTCACTAACAAAATCTTCCATAAACTGGCCTTGAGCTCAATAAAATTATAAAATATTAACATTTTACTAGGCCAACAGAAAAATGAACAAACATTGTATACAAGGATGAGCACGCCTTAAAAATGCATAAAATAAAGAATTTGCAAAAATAAAAAACACAAACAACAACCACGCAAACAAGTTAAATAGCGGCAGATCAGTTGCTCTTGTTTGTAGTTGGTTTGTTTAAGGAAGATGAAATAAACACAACAGCCAACTCGGCTAGCGTAGCACAATAGGTAGCGTATTGGCTCTGCAACTCCGAGCTCCCGGGTTCAAAGCCTGAGAGAAGTGGTTATGAAAATTAAATTAAAAATAATTTAATTTAATAATCAAAAAGAAGTCTGATGAAGGAAATGTGGTGATTTCCGAAATAGTACTATAACTTCAACCATTAAAAACTGTTGTTGTTTTTTCACTAACAAAATCTTCCATAAACTGGCCTTGAGCTCAATAAAATTATAAAATATTAACATTTTACTAGGCCAACAGAAAAATGAACAAACATTGTATACAAGGATGAGCACGCCTTAAAAATGCATAAAATAAAGAATTTGTAAAAATAAAAAACACAAACAACAACCACGCAAACAAGTTAAATAGCGGCAGATCAGTTGCTCTTGTTTGTAGTTGGTTTGTTTAAGGAAGATGAAATAAACACAACAGCCAACTCGGCTAGCGTAGCACAATAGGTAGCGTATTGGCTTTCCAACTCCGAGCTCCCGGGTTCAAAGCCTGAGAGAAGTGGTTATGAAAATTAAATTAAAAATAATTTAATTTAATAATCAAAAAGAAGTCTGATGAAGGAAATGTGGTGATTTCCGAAATAGTACTATAACTTCAACCATTAAAAACTGTTGTTGTTTTTTCACTAACAAAATCTTCCATAAACTGGCCTTGAGCTCAATAAAATTATAAAATATTAACATTTTACTAGGCCAACAGAAAAATGAACAAACATTGTATACAAGGATGAGCACGCCTTAAAAATGCATAAAATAAAGAATTTGCAAAAATAAAAAACACAAACAACAACCACGCAAACAAGTTAAATAGCGGCAGATCAGTTGCTCTTGTTTGTAGTTGGTTTGTTTAAGGAAGATGAAATAAACACAACAGCCAACTCGGCTAGCGTAGCACAATAGGTAGCGTATTGGCTCTACAACTCCGAGCTCCCGGGTTCAAAGCCTGAGAGAAGTGGTTATGAAAATTAAATTAAAAATAATTTAATTTAATAATCAAAAAGAAGTCTGATGAAGGAAATGTGGTGATTTCCGAAATAGTACTATAACTTCAACCATTAAAAACTGTTGTTGTTTTTTCACTAACAAAATCTTCCATAAACTGGCCTTGAGCTCAATAAAATTATAAAATATTAACATTTTACTAGGCCAACAGAAAAATGAACAAACATTGTATACAAGGATGAGCACGCCTTAAAAATGCATAAAATAAAGAATTTGCAAAAATAAAAAACACAAACAACAACCACGCAAACAAGTTAAATAGCGGCAGATCAGTTGCTCTTGTTTGTAGTTGGTTTGTTTAAGGAAGATGAAATAAACACAACAGCCAACTCGGCTAGCGTAGCACAATAGGTAGCGTATTGGCTCTGCAACTCCGAGCTCCCGGGTTCAAAGCCTGAGAGAAGTGGTTATGAAAATTAAATTAAAAATAATTTAATTTAATAATTAAAAAGAAGTCTGATGAAGGAAATGTGGTGATTTCCGAAATAGTACTATAACTTCAACCATTAAAAACTGATGTTGTTTTTTCACTAACAAAATCTTCCATAAACTGGCCTTGAGCTCAATAAAATTATAAAATATTAACATTTTACTAGGCCAACAGAAAAATGAACAAACATTGTATACAAGGATGAGCACGCCTTAAAAATGCATAAAATAAAGAATTTGCAAAAATAAAAAACACAAACAACAACCACGCAAACAAGTTAAATAGCGGCAGATCAGTTGCTCTTGTTTGTAGTTGGTTTGTTTAAGGAAGATGAAATAAACACAACAGCCAACTCGGCTAGCGTAGCACAATAGGTAGCGTATTGGCTCTGCAACTCCGAGCTCCCGGGTTCAAAGCCTGAGAAAAGTGGTTATGAAAATTAAATTAAAAATAATTTAATTTAATAATCAAAAAGAAGTCTGATGAAGGAAATGTGGTCATTTCCGAAATAGTACTATAACTTCAACCATTAAAAACTGTTGTTGTTTTTTCACTAACACAATCTTCCATAAACTGGCCTTGAGCTCAATAAAATTATAAAATATTAACATTTTACTAGGCCAACAGAAAAATGAACAAACATTGTATACAAGGATGAGCACGCCTTAAAAATGCATAAAATAAAGAATTTGCAAAAATAAAAAACACAAACAACAACCACGCAAACAAGTTAAATAGCGGCAGATCAGTTGCTCTTGTTTGTAGTTGGTTTGTTTAAGGAAGATGAAATAAACACAACAGCCAACTCGGCTAGCGTAGCACAATAGGTAGCGTATTGGCTCTGCAACTCCGAGCTCCCGGGTTCAAAGCCTGAGAGAAGTGGTTATGAAAATTAAATTAAAAATAATTTAATTTAATAATCAAAAAGAAGTCTGATGAAGGAAATGTGGTGATTTCCGAAATAGTACTATAACTTCAACCATTAAAAACTGTTGTTGTTTTTTCACTAACAAAATCTTCCATAAACTGGCCTTGAGCTCAATAAAATTATAAAATATTAACATTTTACTAGGCCAACAGAAAAATGAACAAACATTGTATACAAGGATGAGCACGCCTTAAAAATGCATAAAATAAAGAATTTGCAAAAATAAAAAACACAAACAACAACTACGCAAACAAGTTAAATAGCGGCAGATCAGTTGCTCTTGTTTGTAGTTGGTTTGTTTAAGGAAGATGAAATAAACACAACAGCCAACTCGGCTAGCGTAGCACAATAGGTAGCGTATTGGCTCTGCAACTCCGAGCTCCCGGGTTCAAAGCCTGAGAGAAGTGGTTATGAAAATTAAATTAAAAATAATTTAATTTAATAATCAAAAAGAAGTCTGATGAAGGAAATGTGGTGATTTCCGAAATAGTACTATAACTTCAACCATTAAAAACTGTTGTTGTTTTTTCACTAACAAAATCTTCCATAAACTGGCCTTGAGCTCAATAAAATTATAAAATATTAACATTTTACTAGGCCAACAGAAAAATGAACAAACATTGTATACAAGGATGAGCACGCCTTAAAAATGCATAAAATAAAGAATTTGCAAAAATAAAAAACACAAACAACAACCACGCAAACAAGTTAAATAGCGGCAGATCAGTTGCTCTTGTTTGTAGTTGGTTTGTTTAAGGAAGATAAAATAAACACAACAGCCAACTCGGCTAGCGTAGCACAATAGGTAGCGTATTGGCTCTGCAACTCCGAGCTCCCGGGTTCAAAGCCTGAGAGAAGTGGTTATGAAAATTAAATTAAAAATAATTTAATTTAATAATCAAAAAGAAGTCTGATGAAGGAAATGTGGTGATTTCCGAAATAGTACTATAACTTCAACCATTAAAAACTGTTGTTGTTTTTTCACTAACAAAATCTTCCATAAACTGGCCTTGAGCTCAATAAAATTATAAAATATTAACATTTTACTAGGCCAACAGAAAAATGAACAAACATTGTATACAAGGATGAGCACGCCTTAAAAATGCATAAAATAAAGAATTTGCAAAAATAAAAAACACAAACAACAACCACGCAAACAAGTTAAATAGCGGCAGATCAGTTGCTCTTGTTTGTAGTTGGTTTGTTTAAGGAAGATGAAATAAACACAACAGCCAACTCGGCTAGCGTAGCACAATAGGTAGCGTATTGGCTCTGCAACTCCGAGCTCCCGGGTTCAAAGCCTGAGAGAAGTGGTTATGAAAATTAAATTAAAAATAATTTAATTTAATAATCAAAAAGAAGTCTGATGAAGGAAATGTGGTGATTTCCGAAATAGTACTATAACTTCAACCATTAAAAACTGTTGTTGTTTTTTCACTAACAAAATGTTCCATAAACTGGCCTTGAGCTCAATAAAATTATAAAATATTAACATTTTACTAGGCCAACAGAAAAATGAACAAACATTGTATACAAGGATGAGCACGCCTTAAAAATGCATAAAATAAAGAATTTGCAAAAATAAAAAACACAAACAACAACCACGCAAACAAGTTAAATAGCGGCAGATCAGTTGCTCTTGTTTGTAGTTGGTTTGTTTAAGGAAGATGAAATAAACACAACAGCCAACTCGGCTAGCGTAGCTCAATAGGTAGCGTATTGGCTCTGCAACTCCGAGCTCCCGGGTTCAAAGCCTGAGAGAAGTGGTTATGAAAATTAAATTAAAAATAATTTAATTTAATAATCAAAAAGAAGTCTGATGAAGGAAATGTGGTGATTTCCGAAATAGTACTATAACTTCAACCATTAAAAACTGTTGTTGTTTTTTCACTAACAAAATCTTCCATAAACTGGCCTTGAGCTCAATAAAATTATAAAATATTAACATTTTACAGGCCAACAGAAAAATGAACAAACATTTTTTTACATTTTATTTTATAAGGAGGACATTGCGAAGAACCTTCAGAAAAAAAACTCTATTCCTTCATTCAAAACTTTTTTAAAAATTCTGCATGTGCAGTTTTTTAGCCATACAGTTTCTATCAAATCAGCCCACTGAAACTTGCACTTTGCTTTGCAGAAATTGAATGGGCATATGCAGATTTTTTCAGAAAATCTTGAATAAAAAGTTTAAATTTTGTTCTTAGTTTAATTTTTATGACTATCGTATATATGTATTTATATTTTATGTGACCGGTTTTAGATCCTACTTAATTTTAAATGAATTTTTTGAAAATAAATGAATAACTATCGATTTAAAAATTCTTTTGAAATTTATTTCTATTTTTGTTAACGCCAGTATATGTACATATGTCCAATGGACATTCGTATATGTACATACATATGTATGTATGTACAAATCCAAATATGTATATTTATACATACCGTCAGTGTCGAATGTAAGTATAAACTTTTCTAATTTACAATATTCAAATTTCATAATATATGTATGTATTTTGTTATAGCTATAGTTTTATCAAAAATTAAAGAAAAATATTTATCATAAAAATGTTGAGCATATTATAATTCGACAAATGTACATTTACATTAGGCACTGATGATATGAACATATTGATTAAATACATATTATAAAAGCGTATCTTAGAAAATACTTTTAATTTATGTATGGCTTGAAGTAGTCAATAGTGATTGATTGTATATGACTATAATCTGAAAGAAATCAAAAACAGGTTATATACATACATATATATCTGCTTTATTTGGTGGAGTTATGAAGTTACCTTGCAAAATAGTCTCGAATTAAACTCGTTCTGATAAAAGAGAAGGCTTGTGTCTCAGTTATGTAGTTGTCTTCAAACAAATTTCCATTAGACACTTCATCATAATCAAGGTTTTCTTCTTCAGATGGATCGGCATCTTTGTTTTGCCGAGCAATATTATGTAACACCGCACAAGCAACAATTATTGACATAATGGTTTTTTGGGAGACCCTTAATCCAGCCGAAAGCACTGGAAACCGACACTTCCAAGCTCCAACGTTGTTTGATACGGCTGTTATTAAAAATGTTGCTATCATGTGGCCGCTGTGGTCGAGTTGGCAGCGGTGCGTGCTATAACTTGATATGCCGGTGAGTTCGAGGTTCGATTCTCAGTCAGGGCAAGCAAAATCTTAATCATAGAAAAAGTTTTTTCTAATAGCGGTCACCCCTCGTAACGCCAGCTCATTTATTATTGCCACATTAAAATATTTTACCACTATAATATTAAATATTTTGTTCAAGTTAAAATTTTTTGTGCAAGAAATAAGTAAAAAGGACAATTCATTTGTTTCAAATGATCGAGTGTTATTACATTTAAAATATCAGAGCTACATATTTTAGGCTTTTGTTGGTAAAATAACCTAAGATTTGTTAAAGCTTTAAACAATTTTCATTTCACATTTAAGTGGCAGCACTACAGCTGCTCATTGTCGTCGGCAAAATTTAAAATGTTTTTAATTTGGCGACAACGACAACTGAAAGCCTGTTGCCGTGAAGTCGTGCTGTTGTCTAAATAGTTGTGCCCATAAGAACATGTGTATTTTAATATTTGATAGATTCTACCTGTCGTTAGCTGTTTTCAAAGTATTCAAATCATATATAAGTATATTTTTTACATTTGTGAGAATGCAAAAACTGTTGAATTTCTTTCGGTCTAACTCAGCTCTGTTAACTGGCGAGGTGAACTATGCTGAAATATATTGTTGGATTTTGACAATTCAATTAGCTCTCTTGTGAAAACAAATAAATCAGACTTCGTAATGGAAGGAGAGGTAAGATCCGTGATTGAACAAGGGGGGTTAATACTCCTTGAATGGTAATCGCAACTTCCTGGCGATGATGCGTCTGGCTTTCTCCTGGCTTCGGCTACTGGTAAGCTAGTGTCAAGGCTGTTAGGTTCTGGTGCACCTAGCGTTGCTGGGGTTTCTTCTCCACTGCGTCGGGATTTGAACAGGTGGCAGATTGAGCTTTTTTGTGTAACATCTCCATAGCATGACCACAATAAGGATTATAGCACATATCGAAATTGCTTCTGTATCGATAGAAAAATTGATCTTTTCGTTAACGTACCCTAGATACTTAACGTTCGCCATCGTGATGTCGTGGACGTATTCCAGGTTGACTCTCATCGTGTCGTTTTTTACGTTTGATAGTACCGCTGGCAGGGCTTGCGCTGAAATGGCCTCGCTGCTGTAGAACACTCGATCCCCAATCATGTTTCGTTGTTGAGCTGGATCACGTAGGTACCATTGATAGTAATTGTGGCGTTGCTACTCTTAACTTCAGCTTGGAAGTTCGAAACGAAAACCGTGTTATCATTTATTAGCTCGATTAGTGTACCATTTCGCCTAGTGGACTGGCAACTAGCTTCTCCACCCTTCAGCAATCGTGGTAAGCAACCGTTTCCTTCTAGTTTGCTTATGGATTCCGAGCCACATACCGTAGATGAACCGATTAGTAGGCAATCCTTTGTCAGTCCATAACTTTCCTCCTGGTTCACTAGCATCTTGTTAAATGGTAGGTCTAGTTGTTCCCGTCGTTGATACCAGCGCGTGTCACCAATAGATTATATCTATCGGTTTTTACCTTTGGCATGGAGAGAATGTAGGGACAGGCGTCCCATTTGTGTATATTGATCGCTTGCCGTATTCTATTGCTTCGATCATGTTCTGGTATGGCAGTGTTTCCATTTCTGACCATATCTGGTTGACCTCATCAGTGTCGAGTAGGTTGGTGTTCACAATTCCGCGCTTTGCCAGCTGGCATGCTCCGACCATTTCGTTCACCTCTTCGCGAAGAAGGAAGATATTGTGAAGTGCGTTTCTTTCAAATATTTCCGCTTCAGCTTCCCTCGCCCCGGAATTCACGCGGTGCACTACTTCATTGATTTTTTTCAAAACCTCTTGAGTGGCCGTGAATAGATTTTCGTTGACCCTGTATTGGTGGTTGTTGTTTTCGATGACTTGGTTTTGGCTGTGGAGAATATTGTTCCAGTCGGTTGCATCTGTTGACCCTGCCAGCCATTTCCATGCTGACCCTATCCAGTCACTGCGATGGTGTGCGGCAAAGTCGTATTCCTAGTGATTCTAGCAGATTTTGGATTAGTGGGCTAATCAACCCGCGTTCGTTATCGGTTACTAGGACCCTTGGAGTCGTAAAATAATGCAATAGTTTTATCATTTTGTCTTTAAGGTGCAAACTTGATTTGTTTCTAATGTGAAAAAGTTTTGCAAACTTTGAGAATTTATCTATACAACTTAAAAATGTTTGTCCTTGAATCTCGAAAATGTATACGAGAATTATCTCGCATGGTCGCCAAGGGATTGGTGTAATCTGCAGTTCCGGTCTGTTTAGGTGTCTATCATATTTATTAAATTTACATGTTTCACATGCCAGTACATATTTTCTAATATGACTGCTCCTTCTCGGGAAGTAATAGTGCTGTAAAATCTGTTTCCTATTCTCATTGGCGATGCGATTTGCCCTCTTGTGCTCTTTCATTATTACCCCGCACACCACGTTAGGATTTCGTAAATCTTCTACGAGCGTTTGAGCTACCCGGACCCATACCCTCTATTCCTACGTAATGCCGCGAGTAACCAGGGTGGGGCTCCTCGCAGATCTGAAGCCTACCACCGAATACGATTTGATTTCTGAAGACGTTCAGCGGCACTTCAACGAATGGAATTAAAACAGAGTTATCCTGTTCTGCGCTGTGAACCGTATCGCACTCGCTTGCGGTGTCAGTCGATGATCCTGTGGTTGCATCTTGGCTAGAAACCTCTGAAGCAGACAAAGTTGACGCTGTTAGCTGATTTACCTGAGTTTTTAGGCGAGAAAGAGCATCAGCCACGACGTTCGACTTCCCTGGTTTATAGATAAGTTCGTAGTTATATTCTTCTATCCTAGATTTCCAACATTTCAGCTTAGCATTGTAGTTACGGTTGTTAAGCGAAAAGGTTAGTGGCTGGTGATCGGGGAATATACGTATTTTTCTCGCGCCGTACAGATAATTTCGGAGATTGTCCAGTGCCCAAACGATAGCAAGCATCTCCTTTTCATTTGTCGCATACCCTTCCTCTGTGGATGTTAAACTTCTTGATATAAACGCTATTGGCTTGTCCTTACCGTCATAGCCCTGAGACAATACCGCGCCAATGGCGAAGTCGGAGGCGTCCGTCGTTAGGTTGAAGGCCTTTTCGAAATTGGGAAAGGTCAGAACCTATGAGGTTGTCAACACTTCTTTGAGGTCCTCAAATGCCTTTAGGGCTTCCTTGGTTAAAGTAATTGCCACTTTCTTAGATTGAGTTGCCTTTACTTGTGCATGCTCTCCTCTTGTAAGATTGGTAAGTGGCTTGGCGATTTTTGCATAATCGCGAATAAACTTCCTGTAATAGGAGGTTAATCCTAAGAAACTTTTGAGCTCCTTTAAATTTGACGGTGGTAGCATATTTTTTATTAAGTTAATTTTTTGGGGTCTGGGAGAATCACCTCAGAAGTTACAATGTAGCCAAGGAACTCAACGCTTTGTTTTAAAAACTGCGTTTTTTGCAGATTAACCTTAAGGTCTGCGGCCGAGAGTCTACAAAGGATCGTTTCAATATCCTTTAAGTGGGTATCCTCGTCCTTACTAAAAATAAAATTGTTGTCAATATAGACGAAACATATGCGCCCTATGAACTCCTTGAGGACATCGTCTATCATACGCTGAAAGATAGAAGGCGCATTTTTAAGGCCAAATGGAAGTCGCAAAAATTCATATTTGCCATTTATAGTGGAAAAGGCTCTTTTTGGAATATCGCGCTCTTTCATAGGGATTCGGTGGAATCCCGAAGTTAAGTCAAGCGTGGTAAAATATTTGGCATTCCCGAGGTTAGCAATGGTGCCGTTTATGTCTAGAATGGGGTATGTATCGGGAATGGTTACGGTGTTAGCCTTTTAAAATCTATGACCATTTGGTATTTTTTCTCTCCGTTCGGCTGGGATTTTTTTGGAACAATCCACATGGGGGAATTGTAAGGACTTTTTGAAGGACGAATAAGGCCTTCTGAAAGGAGTTCCTGAATCTGTCTATCGACTTCCCCACGCATATTTACAGGGTAAGGGTAGTTTTTTGTATAAATAGGATCTTCGGTTGTCGTTTTTATTTCCGCCTGGACGTCGGTCTCAATTTGTGTGCTAAGGTCGACTGGGCCAAAGAGTTGTTCGTGTCTGTCCAGTATTTTTTGAAGCTCTTCCCTCGTATGTTGGGCAATGCAAGGATCGAGATGAATGTCTGCGCTGATGTTATTACATTCCTGTGCTTTTTTCCGTTTAAGGGGCAATACCGTATCTGGTTTTAAAATAAGAAGATTCAATTCCCTATCTAGAACTGCTTTGATTTCTGTAAGTGTGTCATCCGCCAGGATCCCATCAGAGGACTTAAGTCCTGGAAGGACAAAAAATGTAGTGGTAATGTCTCGTCCGACAAACTTAACAAATTTTCCACAAACTTTCTTCTCAATATTGATTTTTCCCCCCGCGGAAGTTACATGAAATGGTTTTTCTACTGGCATAGCTGTTTGCGCTACGCGTTCAGTAATATAGTTTTTGTTGGCCCCCGTATCCACCAAAAATTCTAGAGTGCCTTGATTTGGCGTAACATTTTCTAAATATGGTACGCCGGACACGAGGCGCCTATTGTAAAATTTATTTGATCCCCATCACTTTGCTCCTGATGGGATACAGGCGGAGTCTTTTCTTCTTCCGCTTCATCCACCGGTATGGAATAATTTCTGTTCTTTGGTTGGATTTTTATTAGTTTGCCCCGAAAATTTTCCGGAACTTGGAACAAAACCAATTTCGAAATGTAGCAAATTAAGCTACATTTTGTTGGAATGCATAAAAACATGCATTATGCAAATTAATATAACTCAGTTACCAAATAGTTAAAAAAACCAAAAACTGCATTCAAGTTAAATAAGTATACTAGGCATACATATGTATTTATGTATAACGTACTCTTATGTACATAAATAAAGTAAAGTACCCAAGGTACTGGTTAAAATTAATTATATGTATATATCAAAACCCTGAAACTTATACTCACTTATATAGCTCAGTGTTTGGCCGAGCTTCTCCTACCATTTGTGGTGTACATCTCTTATGTTGTACCACAAATGGAGGGACCAAAAGTTTTATGACGACTCCGAACGGCAGATGTATTTTATGTGGAGCTTTTTCATGGCAGAAATACCCTCGGAGGTTTGACATTGCCTGCCGAGGGGTAACCGCTATTAACTATTTTAAAAACATTTCAGATTTTTTTTTTTTCAAAACAAAACGATTTCTTTAATTTAACAATGATTAATGAGTTTTCGAAGAATATGAATTATTTTACCAAAAATAATAATTGCGAACCCAATGTAGCGGTAAATTTCTATGAAAATGCGTATCTGCCAGGGATCGAACATATAAGTATTGGGGAAAACCACTTACAAATTCACAATGAATAAGTATTAAATAGCATACAACATAAAACAATAGCGAATACACAATCAACCAGTGAAAGTATTGGCGTTTTTCTTTCTCGAAAAAAATGTTGTCTTCTCATATTGTAACTTTTGCTTAAGGCTATCTGCCTTGCTGATAATTGGTTAATTAGTAAATTGGTCAGAGTCCAATAAAGTGAAAAATAGCTACGCACCGTCTTGAAAGGACTGAGAAAAACGAAGGGGCCAACATTTTTTGAGAAAAGCAGACACCATAAGAAATTATTTAGTGTAACATAGGGTTAATGCATCAGTCCCGGAACATTTAACCGCGGCGAAATGTTTGATTTATTGTTGTTTACGGCTGACACGCGTTACTTTTACCAATAATACTGATTAGATAGCAAATTTACTTCTATTTTTAGAACATGTGCTCATTTTATTTATGAAAACAGCGTTAAAATCACACTCGGTTTCGTCAGTGTCGGAAAGAATGATTTAGTGTCGGAACGGACGTGCGTCAGTGCCGGAATCGTAACTGAATAATCATGCATTATAATACTAAGATATGAATATATAATATAATTTTGGCGCGTACACTATATAGCTCAGTGTTTGGCCGAGCTTCTCCTACCATTTGTGGTGTGCGTCTTTATATTATACCACAAATGGAGGGACGTACAGTTTTGTGCCGACTCCGAACGGCAGATGTATTTAATGAGAAGCTTTTTCAAGGCAGAAATACCCTCGGAGGTTTGCCATTGACTGCCGTGGGGTGACCGCTATTAGATACAACTTTTTCTAATATTAAGATTTTGCTTGCCCTGGCTGAGATTCGAACCTCGAACTCACCGGCATATCAAGTTATTGTACGCACCGCTACCAACTCGACCATAGCGGCCAGATATGAATATAGATGTATTTATTATCACTTATGTCAACAAATATTTATTGCGTTCTTGAAAACTGTTTTTAATGTGAAGAGAGGAATTTTTATCGCGCAAACAATTACTTAATATTAATAGGCCTCATCTTTTGTAAGCGACACAGGTAGAGTTGAAATAAACTCGCTTAAAAAATAGCCGACCTCATTGAAAGTGTTGGAAAGTAAGAAAGTGGTGAATTATCATTGGAAAGTACCAAGGGAAATTGGGAAACTTTCGCTAAACATCAAAATAATTTAAAAAAAAAGATAGAGCATACGTAACTAAAATCGCCTCTTATAAGAATTTCTCTTTTATTTTGTTTTGCTAGCAAATTTTACAAACGACCATTAATTTGGCAGACTATTGTTGTAAAGTGTATTCAAAATAGCAGAGAGTTGATTATAAACGGGTTGGTCGTTCTTTTGCTAGTCGCTGTCGAAAGACTTAGTGGTCGTCTTTAATATTAATTAATCAAGTTCATCAATATTGTGTCGACATATTAATATTTGTATTACTGATTGTTGTATAAGAATCTATTACTATTATTAGGTTAGTTCGGCGAGTAATAAACAATAATCGAATGGATTGCAAAAAACAAGTGAGTTTGAAATATCAAAAGAGCGGAGTAATTGTTAAAATCCTGACATAAACTACGGAGTGTATAGTTCTGTTCAAAATTACTTCTGCATGACTTCAGAAAAAGAGGACGGAAATGTCTTTAGGTTTATTTCGCTAAGAGATGGGCTAGAAAAAAAGCCTGTCAGTAACTTGACCAAAAATACTATGCCTAAAATTTCTCTACGACTAGCAAGTGTAGAAAGATAAATGACTTACATATATATGATGGCACGTTATACTGACAATATATCCATATTCCAGTATTAGCCTTACTAACGTTGTGAAAAGAGCCTTTGTAATGTAATGGTCATTTAATTCTTTTGATCATCGTTTTACAAATGCAAAAATCACCTTTGGCTTTTTTAACTGTAACATTTATGTGAAGATTGAAATTGAATTTCGGTTCCATTTTAATTTCAAGATCAACAAAGTTAAACACTTGTTCTAGGTTATAGTTACATATGTCATAAGAAGCCAGTTGAACTGCCCTACGAGAAAAGCACATTATTTTAAATTTTTTAAGGTTTAGTGGCATGTAATTTACTTCACACCAGTTAGCCATGCTATTTTAATCCGCTTGTAGTAAGGACCTTTCCTCAACAGAATGATACGAGCTAACAAGTTTTACATTATCAGCATACAAAAAATTTTTTGAATATTTTACTACAGAAGATATGTCATTAATAATAAGTAAAAAACAGAATTGGACTAAGGTGACTTCCTTGCGGGGCCCCTAAAAATACATAAATAATGCTCGAGGAAACATTTCTAAAAAGTACTCGTAGTGTTCTGTCATTGTGGTAAGAAGATATCCAACGAAGAAGATTAGGTTGACAACCGAGGAGATCGAGATTATGGATGAGTAAAGAGTAACTTATTCTGTCGAATGTTTTACTAAAATGGGTGTACATAACATCGGTATGCATAAATTCTCTTAATCTATTTGAAACAAGAGTTGTAAACTCAAACAAATTTGTAACGGTAGATTTCTCTTTAGAGAACCTATGTTGTGTGCTAGAAATTGTAGAGGATGTGGAATACGTTGAACGGTCAACAACAATAGCTTCAAATAGTATTGGAATAGCAGAAAACTTAGCTATACTCCGAAAATTTTCTATAGGGGACCAACTCCCGGTTTTGTGAAGGGGGACACTAAGCTTAAGAGAAAGATTAAATAAATTCGTTAAGGGCTCATACAGTGTATTTTAGCAAAGTTTTTGATGAACCAAGTCGGGATCAAATCAGAGCCAGCCTTGAAAGATTCTTTTAAATTACTCAAATAACAAAATACTTCCTCGGAAGATATTTGCGGAAAAATAGCTAAGGTGAAGGACATAGTTTATATGGATAAGGTTTGTTCAGAGGCGAGTTATAAGAATAATTTGACCTGAAGAATTGGGCAAAATGTTGGAAATTGCTTGGCAGTCACAAGACACAGTATTTTGACATTTCATACACACGATTTGTATTAAATTCCTTTTAAATTTGCAAAAATAAGATTTATAGTATTTTTTATTTAATTCAAAATAAGCGTGACGAAAAACTGAGTATTTAACATAGTCAGTATGCCAACCAGTTATTTTATACAATTTAATCGCGACTTTTTATATTTTTAATTTCTAAGTTCTTTTGTAAACCAAGGTTGTGATTGTTCTTTTTGAATTCAATCACGTTTAGGTATAAACTTTTGAAATAAGCTGTATACAGTATTACTAAAATGCGTTTTAAGATAAAATACATAAAGTAGAATTTGAAATTAGCTTTTTGCTCAGTGTCACGATTTGAAGTTTAAGCTTGTAACTTGCCGTTTTTACTTGTACTATAAGTTTATGTTTTTACGTTATTCTATCTTTCAACATAGTTTTACTTACCTACAAATCTGGCAATACCATGTATGGCAATACCTTTTAATAGTTTCGATGTTAATCTAATATGGCAACGTCGTAGAATTGTAACAATATCTAAGTATTTGTTTCTTTTTCACATATTCGTTTCTAAGTGTATAACAATTGGATTGACAGAATGGACAAAGGAGCCCAGCTCTGCCTATAAAAAACGTGTGTATATACAGAGCCGGTACATTTCGTTTAGCGATCGGCGGTGAGCAGACCTTCTAGGCGAAGTGCTGTGTTAGTGGTAAGCGTTTACAGTATTAGCCACATAAAGTTTGAATACAAGATGACTGCCTTTGCAATGTGGACAGCGATGGCTGGCCACAGTAAAGCAGTTGGTGCTTGACCCCGCTGCAGATTGCTAAACAGAGATTTTATGTGTATCATAGTTTCTTTAGTCGTTTCACTACTTCAAACTGATAAAATTTATAAACACTAATAACAACTTTACAATTGGCGTCCAAATAGTTGGGCTGAAGCTAAGTTTTACATCATTTTGCCGAGAAGAAGCCCACGACTGTACACAATAGTTACGCTTTCGACGGAACAGTTCCAGCAGCTCCTGCATTCTGTGAATAGCAGCAACGTACGTACTGAGAAAATTATATTTTTGCCGTGAAGCCGAGCTCTCTCACCACACAGCAATACCAACAGCGAATTTTAAAATCATTAACAAAAGAAACTTAGAAAAATTAATTTTTGTATTAAAATAACGTAAAAGCGATATTTAATAATGTTAATTATAGATAATTGGACTATTTGGATTTGTTGGTTTTTGGTTTTGATTTATTTTACGATGAGAAAATGTAATTGATAAAGCGGATGCGTGTAAAAGTATGCTGATCGAAACCGAACTTTGCTTTGTGCCGATTTTTAGAAAAAGCCGGAATCGTCTTAAACATTGGCCAGAAATATTGGTATTTTGAAGATAATCCCACGGTGCTCTACGATTTTGCAGAAAACATGCAAGTGAAACTTATAGAAATTATAAAGGTAGCAAACGTTACACCTGTTCAGCAACTGCGTCAAGATGCATACATACGTGTCTGACTTCGAAAATTATGGCCCCGAGAGGCCAACCAGCGACTACACGCCACATTCCATCAAGGCAATATTTCGAGATTCTTTGCCGATAGACGCGCAAACTCCACAGAGGCAACAGGACCCATCTACTACTTTCCCCATTATAGCCTATAAGCACAACAACGACGACAGCGATGATGACTCTATGAGAATATGCTCCATTAATTTCAAGGTCTTGAAAACGACAGATGGCACAAGCTTAAATGAGCAACAGAAGCAGCAGCTCGAGCAGTGCTACAAGTTCATGCATAAGTGTTTGCCAATATTACTGAGACTACACCGTAAGCTGAGCACCGAATTGACACGGGTGATCATGCGCCGATTTTTAGTCCTCCATATCGTCTTTCTCTCGCCGAAACAAACGAGTAAAAAACCGAGGTAAAAAAAATGATTGATGCAGATATCATCGAAGAATGCGAATCACCGTGCGCATCTCCCGTCGTAATGGTACCGAAGAGAACCGGCGGAGTCCGTGTCTGTATCGATTATAGAAAAATTAACGCTGTAACCGTGTCAGATAGATATCCACTGCCACGTATGGATGATCTACTTTACGCGGCAAAAAGTACCAGGTATATATCTACGTTAGATCTCCAAAGCGGTTATAACCAAATAAAAGTTAATCATAAAGGTGTGTACAAAACTTGTTTTATTAGTCCTTTCGGAACATATTCTTTTAAGAGAATGCCATTTGGTCTACGTAACGCACCTGCAACGTTCCAACACCTTATGGACCGCTTTAAAGCCTCTATTCTTAAGGTTCAACTTTTAGCTTATCTCGATGACTTGATTGTGTGTTCCAACTCGTTTATAGAACATCTCAATGATCTCGATATTGTTCTCTCGAAATAACGGAAATACAAATTGCGTATAAATAATGTTAAATGTCGATTTGTTTGTGAGCATGTAAAGTATTATAGGTCATATTCTAACACCTGATGGAATATGTGTTGACCATGAGAAGACTATTGCTATTAGCCAGAGAAGAGAGCCGAGAAATATTAAAGAGCTTATATCATTTATCCAAACATCTTCTTGGTATAGAAGGTTCATTAACTGAGCTTACAAAGAAAAATGTTAAATGGGTTTGAACTACCAAACAAAATGATGCATTTGAAGCGCTTATGAAAGCTTTGACGTCGGCACCCATTTTAAAACAAGGCAACATGTCATTCTGTATAAAACCCGATGCTAGTGCTTATGCACTAAACGCAGCTTTGCTCCAGAGGAGGAGGAGAGCAACGAGCATCCTACATAATGTGCGAGTCGATTGTTGTCACCAGCTGAAAGAAATTATTCAACAACAGAGCGCGAAGCCTTAGCTATCGTTTCGAGGATATATAGAAGGAGCTGAAATAAATTCATTAACAGACCATCAACCTTTGAAGTGTTTACTAACAATAAAGTCTCCATCTGGGCAATTAGCGCGGTGGGCACTTCAAATCCAACAATATAATTTTAAAATCAAATATCATACAGGGAAAACTAATTCGCTTGCTGATATGTCATCTCGCCCTCCGTGTGAACAAGATCATAGCGATCAAATACGAATACCTGAAAAAGATTATTTTGTCAATAGAATGAGTATTACAATGAATGGAACTTAGAGTTTATAAAAAACCAGATATAAACTTTAATTGCACAAGTTATACGGAAATGATCAATTTGAATGATATAAATATCGTATTTGAACCACCATTCACGCGAAGCTTTCCTTACGATACATTGAAAGAATATTTAAATCAAGATGATCCACCGTTTAATGAGAGAAAGAGAGTGGGCGACACTGGAAATAAGCCAGCGAGCAATGTCAAATTTATAGCTATTCTGTTTACTGACATTACCTGTATACGAGTATAAGTAATTCCACCATGCAACTTATTAAAAAAAGTTGAAGCACGAATTGACCTGCATAACGGAAAAATATTTTATAAAGTAAAATATGACAACGAAAACGTTGAAAAAATCATGAATATCAATCTTCACGAAGAAAATAAGAACACTATGAAACAAAAAGTTTCCAGAGTGTCTTCTTCTTCTTCTTTTATGGCGCTACAACCGTTTGTTGGTTTGGGCCGAGATCAAAAAGCTTCGCCAGTTCCCTCTCTCCTTCGCGAGGTTACGCCAATTACTCATACCAAGCGTAGACAGGTCCTTCTGCACTTGGTCCTTCCAGTGTGTTCTTGGGCGTCCTTGCCGCCGTTGCCCACCCATGGGTGCCGTTTCGAAGGACTTTTTCACTAGAGCATCATCATCCATGCGAACGACATGGCCAAGCCATCGCAATCGTTGAATTTTTATACGCTTGACTATGTCCACATCATTATACAGCTCATACAGCTCGTCATTCCATCTTCTTCGGTACCCGTCGCTTTCGCGAACAGGGCCATAAATCTTGCGAAGAACATTTCTCTCGAAAGCCCCCAAGGCTTGCTCATCGCTGGTCAACATCGTCCATGTTTCTGCGCCATATGCAAGGACGGGCACGATGAGAGATTTGTAGAGCGAGATTTTCGTTCGTCGAGAAAGGGCTCTGCTTTTCAACTGCCTACCGAGCCCAAAGTAGCATCTGTTGGCAAGTGTTATTCTTCGTTTGATTTCAAGGCTGACATTATTGGTGGTGTTTATGCTGGATCCAAGGTATACAAAATCCTTGACTACTTCAAAATTGTAGCTGCCAACAGTGACGTGGGTCCCAATACGCGAGGATTTTTTGTTTGTTCCCACAGGTTTCTTTGTTTTGTCCTCGTTCATTGCAATACCAACCTATTTTGCTTCCTTCTCAAGACTGGAAAATGCTGCACTGACGGCCTTGTTGTTAAAGCCAACGATGTCAATATAATCCGCATACGCCAGCAGCATCGTACTTTTGTTATAAATAGTGCCACTGCAGTTCAGATTGGCAGCTCTAATTACGGATTCCAGCATCTGATTGAAAAAGTTGCACGAAAGTGAGTCGCCTTGTCTAAAACCTCGTTTGGTGTCGAACAGCTCGGAGAGGTCCTTCCCAACTTGGACGGAGCTAAAAGTTGTGCTTAACGTCACTCTACATAGCCGTATTAGTTTAGTCGGGATTCTAAATTTAGACATGGTGTCGTACAGGCAGCTTCTATTCGTGCTGTCAAAAGCGGCTTTGAAGTCGACAAAAAGGTGGTGTGTGTCGATTTGCTTATCTAAGGTCTTTTCCAGGATTTGACGTGCTGTGAATATCTGGTCGATGGTGGATTTTATTATTATATTATAACCCAACGGAAACCCACTTTCCCGCCCAACCGGCACGAGGGGCTCAATCCGCATAACGTACGGATGTTTTTTAAATATACAAATCTTAGGTGCCGAGTCGTGACAGAAGAAAGTTTGTTAAGCGTCGAGATCCCAAGCTGCTCAGCTACAGAATAAGAATTCATCAGCCGAATACAAAGTTAGAGAAATGCAAAGTAAGAAAATTGGATCGTTAGCTGTTATTAAGAGAGGATAGAATAGTTCTTTTAATTATAAAAAGTGCGTCCGATACATCAAAGGTGCTGGAATGATTGTTAAAGTCTTGGCATAAACCCCGAAACGGTTCATTCAACTCAAAGTTAGTTCTGCATAGTTTCAAGAAAAGTGGTTTAAAGTTTCTCGTTGCACGGGAGGGTACATTAAAATTAATTTGCTCTAGAAGAAATGGACTTGAGATCCATCCATTGACTAATTTTACCAGAAATATTATACCTAACATTTCTCTGCGACTCGAAAGAGTAGGAAGATTAATAAGTTTTAAACGACTAGTGTAAGGGGGAAGATTGTATGGCGAATCCCATCGAAGATTTCTCAAAGCAAAAAGTAAGAATTGTTTTTGTATTGACTCTAGTTGGTCTGAATGGACCTGATAACGAGGATTCCAAACTATGGAACCATACTCCAGTATTGGTCTTACTAATGAAGTAAAAAGTGTTTTAGTTATATACGGGTCGCGGAATTCCTTTGACCAACGCTTTACAAAAGCCAGTACACCCCTTGCTTTATTAACTGTGGAACTAATATGAAAATTAAAATTGAGTTTACAATCCATACCAACACCCAGGTCAACAAAACTGTTTACATGTTCTAGGACGTAGTTATTTATTTTGTAGGAGGCCGGCTGAATGGTTCGTCGAGAAAAGCACATGAATTTACATTTGTTAAGGTTAAGCGGCATATAATTAATGCTGCACCAATTGACTATGCTGTCCAAATCTTGCTGTAGCAAGGATCTTTCTTCAGCCGAGGCATAAGTCTTAAAAAGTTTAACATCATCCGCGTACATCAATATTTTAGAATACTTTACTACTGTAGAAATGTCGTTTATGAATAGCAGGAACAGAATCGGTCCGAGGTGGCTGCCCTGAGGAACTCCCGAGGAAACATCGATGATCCCAGAATGAAAATTTTTAAAAACTACCTTTTGCGTCCTACCGGAGAGATAAGAAGACATCCAACAGAGGATACCAGGTTGAAAACCAAGCAGATCTAGTTTACGGATGAGTAAAGAGTGACATACGTTGTCAAATGCTTTACTAAAATCGGTATATATAACATCAGTATCAATGCATTCCCTAAACCCATTTGAAACATGGGTGGTAAATTCAAGTAAATTTGTAATGGTCGATTTGCCCTTACAGAAGCCATGTTGGCAATTTGCTATTATTGAGGAAATCGGATAAGTCATTTGCTTGGTAACAATAGCTTCAAACAACTTCGGGATAGAAGAGAGTTTAGCTATACCACGATAGTTTTCAATAGAAGACCTGCTTCCAGATTTATGAAGGGGGATTATGTAAGACTGTTTCCATATTGACGGAAAAACTCCTTGCTGGAGGGACAAATTAAACAAGTTCGATAATGGCAGGTACAGGTGCTTTGCACATTTTTTTAGGAAACATGTCGGGATCATATCAGGGCCGTACTTGAATGATTCTTTTAAAGATATTAAATAATGAAAAACATCATCTGATGATATGACTGGAATATTAATAGAGTTATTGGGGCTCAGCTTGTATGGATAGGAAATACAGTTATATTTAAATTGAGTGGTGTAGTTAGATTTAAAGAACTGGGCAAATAGATTGGCAATAATCTCGTTATCACATGACACAGTACTTTGATATTTCATTGCGGAAGGGAATGCATTTACTCTGCGCTTAGAATTAACGAAACCATAGAAAGCTTTCGGGTCGTGGATAATGTTCATTTTCATTTTATTCAAGTATTTTTCATAACAGTTTTTATTTAATTCTAGATATTTATGTCGCAAGACTGAATAATTAAGATAATCCACATGACGACCAGTACTTTTATATAATTTAAAAGAACGCGATTTTTTATTTTTTAAAGTTCTCAAGTCTTTAGTGAACCATAAAGGGGCTGATTCATCACGAATATAAGAACCTTTAGGTACATGTTTAAGAAATAAGTTGTATAAAGTATTGTTGAAGTCCAAAACATTACGCTCAATATCGCCATTGTAGTAAGGCCAAGTTATTTTAGATAAGTCATAGTTTAATTTTTTAAAATTAGCTTTTCTAAAATCGAAGCTGTCATTAGAATTAAAAGCTTTCGATCCAGAAACCCGCTCTCCGTCTATGATCTCGTATGACAATTCAATTGCAGGATGATATACATCCTCAGGCAAAACCAATGGATCACGTCCATTTAAGGAGGCCCTGTACATGTTGTCAACAAAAACCAAATCCAAGACCCTCCCTAACTTGTTTTGTAGGGTATTAACCTGGTTCAGACAAAGTTCAGTCATCCCCTCCAGAAAGGCGTTGTTAATGGAAGGTACGATATGACCATCAATCATATTCCAAGAAATGTTTGGGAGATTAAAATCACCCAACACAATCAATGAGTCGGGAGGCCTACGCATTGAGTCCACAATCCCAAGTAAAGAAATATGATCACTATATACCGACAAGTCAGACTGAGGAGGTATATAGCAGAGGGCTAAATAAATATAAGACTTGCTTAATTGCACTCGTATGCACTTAAATTCAGTAGACTCAATGATAGGGACGTTCACCACTTCAGATGGTAATGAAGAATGGACAGCAAAAAGAACACCTCTACCGATCCTGCACTCTCGATCATTTCTGTAAATATGATATTCACTGCAAAGAATCTCCGAATCAAAAACGTGAGGTTTAAGCCAAGTTTCAGTGAAAGCTATAATGTTAAAATTACAGTGATAACTCTTCAAAAGCAAGTCAGTTAGTTTTGTATTCAAGCCTCTAACATTTTGGTAATATATATCAAGTTTAGTTTTTATCAGTTTTTTGACTCCGGATTAGGATTAGAGATTTTTGCTAAGTTTTTATTATTTATGTTGGGTTTAAACTCGAATTCGCGAACAAAAGCCCCAGTCGGCCAAAAAGAGCTATTTAAAAGTATATTAAAGTTTTCGGAAGTTACATCGATTTTAAATGAAGAAATGTTTCTCTTGTAATTAAAGTTAAATTTCCTGATAGTTATGTCATCAGTCTTAACCTTAGATGAAATGTGAAACTTGATATCCTCAACTGTGGTATCACTGGAAAATCTTGATATAAAAATAGATTTTCTCTGAGGAACCACAACCAGCCCCCTAGCAGGCGCCACAGAAACCGCAGCAGAATTTTTGCTTTCGCTGCTTTCCTTTTGAACTGATCTCTGTGCAGCAGCTTTTGATGTAGAAGGTTCAACAGCCTGAGGACAAGGTGAGGAGAAACTAATCAACTCCCCTGAGGGAGAAGAAATAATTGTCGTCGGAATAGGATTTGGCTCAGCTTCGTCAGACGGACTCTCAATACGTTTCCGTTTACTATTACGGCTATTAGGAATACTCGTATTCTCTAAGCATTTAAAAGAATTAAATACGTTTTCGTAGTGTTTGAATTTTTCGGTAAGAACATTTAGCTCCTTACCAATCTCAGAGAAACCGTTCCTACACTGCCTAAAAAATTTAAAAAGATCAACTTCAGTTGACCTACATTTCAGACAAGACCAGCGGACACCCTTACCATCATCAATCAAATCTAACACTCTACCTGTCAAACCAGCACACTTCATGTGGGCAAGCCCATCGCAAAGCCAGCAAGACACAAAGCGTTCAGACCCACTCTTAACTTGGCAGTTAGGATAATTACAAGACATGGTATATTATTTAGGAGAAAATTAATTAGAATTAAAATTACAATTTATAGGACTAGCAGAAGAAAGGATCTAACAGTGGTAAGCAGTTTAGCAAAAAAAGCAGTTTAGCAAAAAAAAGCAGTATAGAAGTCGGTAAGGCAGTTAGAACAGTTTGGGATACACAGTTTTATTGACACTTAACAAATCACGCAACCAGCTGTGAAAGCTAAAAGGAGTAACAAAGAAGAGTGCGCGCACAAACAGCAACAGCCGCAAATGCAAAAACAAAACAATTGGCAACAACAACTGTACTACAAGAAAAATTATGACTCGGCACACAACACAACAAAGATATAAATGAGATTTTTTATAAGTTAAAGATTATTAAATGAATATTGCACCAAATCACTTTATACTTAGCTTGAAGTGCACAAAATTGATTTAATCAGAATTTAATGAAATTTCTTTTGATTAATTTGATATTTAAATTGTTTTATAACAATATTTGTAAGAGAGCAAAGTAAACACAACCACACAGCTTGACGTTTGCGATGGTCTAAAACCACACTGATAAGGTCCAATCAGCTGGTTCATATATGGCTTCAGTCTTTCACACAGTATCGTCGATAGAACCTTATATGCGATATTTAGAAGGCTTATCCCACGGTAGTTGGCGCAAACAGCAGGATCACCCTTCTTATGGATTAGGCAAAGAACACTAAGGTTCCAATCTTCTGGCATGTACTCGTCAGACCAAATTGTGCTTAACAGCTGGTACATGCTTCCTACCAGCTCTTCGCCGCCGGCTTTGAAAAGCTCAGGCGGTATACCGTCTGCCCCAGGCGCTTTGTTATTCTTTAGCCGCCTAAGTGCTGTTCTCACCTCGCCTTGGTCGAAGGGGATTTGTTGTTCATCCCTAAAGATTGTTCTGGGCTCCTCTTCTTGAAACTCCTCACCAGAGTTCGCATTCAGTAGCGTTGAGAAGTGGTCCCTCCATACCTCAAGTGTGCTCTGTACGTCCGTCACCAGATTTCCATACTCGTCTTTGCAGGAACCAGCCCCGGTCTTGAAACCACTTGTTTGCTGCCTTATTTTCTGATAGAATTTTTGGGCCGCATTCCTGCTTGCTAGCATCTAAAGCTCTTCGCACTCACGCCTTTCCGCCTCTCGTTTCTTGCTCTTGAAAAGACGTCTATCTTCCCTCCTTCTCTCCCGGTATCGCTCAATTGTTGCACGCGTAGTAATTGGCTGCAGGGTGGCTTTGTATGCTGCGTATTTCTCTGCAGCAGCGACGCGGCATTCGTCATCGTACCAATTATTGCTCCTCGGATAGAACGAACATCAAGCACGCTCGAAGCGTATCTCGCGTCTATCACAACGTGATCAATTTGGTTTCGCGTTTTTTGATCAGGGGACACCCAAGTTGCTTGGTGGATGCTTCGGTGTTGGAACCTGGTGCTACTTACTACCATGTTTCGCGCCGCAGCGAAGTCGATCAGCCTCTCTCCGTTGCCGGAGGTATTTTTATGAAGGCTGAAGTTTCCGACTGTTGGACCAAAAATTCCTTCTTTGCCCCCCTTAGCGTTAAAATCGCCAATCACAATTTTTACATCGTGGCGGGGGCAGCGCTCGTATGCTTCCTCCAAGCGCTCGTAAAATTCATCCTTGGTCCCATCATCCTTCTCCTCCGTCGGGGCGTGCGCACAAATCAAGCTGATCTTATTAAATTTAGCTTTGATGCGGATTGTGGCAATTCGTTCACTGATGGGGGTGAACCTGGAGACAAGATCTCGCAGTCTCCGCCCAACCACAAATCCAAAACCAAATTTGTGCGCCGTCTCATGGCAGCTGTAGTAAACATCGCACGATGCATATTTTTTGCATCCATGCCCCGTCCATCGCATTTCCTGGACTGTAGTGACGTCAGCCTTATACTTATTTAGGACATCCAGCAGTTGGATAGAGGCACCTTCCCTATAAATGGTCCGGACATTCCAGGTGCATATCCGTAAATCGTAGTCCTTGTTTCGTTTGCGTGGGTCGTCAACGTGTGGGGAGGTCATTATCCGAGGCTGTTTCGATCTTTTCATTGGACTTGCATTTTACATGGTGGGTCCCAAACGCATAACCCATTGCTGGGGGTAAAAAGGTTGGGTTCATTTATATAGCGAGCCGCTTGCTTCAAGACAGACGCCCGCTTGCAGCCGCAGCTCCTGGTGAACAGACGCTGCAGACTTTAGTGAACCCTTAAACCGAATATGTCCGAGTGGCTCCACTAAAGCTCCCTCTCTATTAGCCGTGACCCAAGGCTCCACACGGGTTGGTTACCGCATCTCGCACTTGGGTTGCTCACGTTGCCCAGGGTGCACGAACGTGGACGTAAGAGTAGGAATTGAGTATAGCCGCGCAACTGTAGCTGCATACCCAGAAGCACCGCTGTACCCCATTACACCGCCTAGAGTGTCTACCCAGGAAAAAAAGCTTCCACTATAAAGGAAAACACTATGAAATAAAAAGTTTCTAAAGTGCCCAAGGAACAAAAAGCTTCCACTATAAGTGAAAACACTATGAAACAAAAAGTTTCTAAAGTGCCCAAGGAATATAAAGTTTCCAATTTACATAAATAAAAACACTATAAAAACAAAAAGTTTCCAGAGTGTCTACTCATGAACAAAAAGCTTCCACTATATTGAAAACACTATGAAACAAAAAGTGTCTAAAATGCCCAAGGATAAATTTACCGGAAATTAAAAAAGGAAAGTAATGATAAAATTATTACAAAAGCTAACTTAGAGGAACATAAAGATTCCATTACAAATGCTAACTCTGAGGAACATAAAGTTTCCCTTACCAAAGCTAACTTAGAGGAACATTAAGATTCCCTTACAAATGCTAAATCTGTGGAACGAAAAGTTTCTACAAAGCCATTTGAAATTTCTTCAGCAACTATGTACATACATATATGTTGGATAAATATTTTTCTCTGCAGAATAAAAATCGTTAAATACGAGTTCATGAATTTACCGATACCATTTAATTGGTACCATTCGATAATAGGCGACGAAGGCTCACCAAAATCAATTGAATAATAATTTTGTAAAAACAAGAAAAATCAAAATTCGATAAAAATTTCCGAAAATTTTAAAAACGAAAATCAGAGTGAACAACTCATAGAATTTAAAACCTGTATAAAAGAAAAAATTACCCAAACGCATTCGTGTATTAAGGTCGGAAAATGAAGAACGTATATGGAGTAGACAATATCCATATCCCTTGTCAGTAAATTCCAATCCCAGATACCAACATAATCTTATCTAATTTAGGTAAGGCAAATTGTTTTTTAAGTATTGAACTGGAATGAGGTTTTCAGCAAATTTAATTGTCAGAAAATGATATTGAAAACAGCTTCTTCCGTTAATAATGGAAAATATGAGTTTTTGCGAATGTCTTTCAGACTTAAAAATGCTCCCGAATGAGCATTGGACGACATATTGCGCCATTATACTGGAAAAATTTGTCATGTTTACTTGGACGATATAATAATTTCCTCAGAAAGTCTGGAACAACATATGATAGACTTTGAATTAATAATTAAAATATGAAGCTAGGCTCATATGAAAATATCTCTGCAAAAATCTAAATTTTTCAGAATGCAAATTGAATTTTTGGGATACATTATAACCCAAAATACAATCAAAACAGATCCGCATGAAATCGTATATAAAAAAATTATAAGAGAAAGAAATAAGTTGAGACCTAGATATAAGAGACAACAGGTAAAAGAAAATCTAGAAAACAAAATAGTAATAAATAATAGAAATCGTAAATTTTCCGCTTTCGAACATTGTTCGCCTTATCGGCAGCACTTATTTCGAGCGGAAATAGTTGGCGGATTATTTGAATTTGTTCACTATTTTTTGAGAGACGAAAAATTTCACGGATACAAAATGTAAGTAATTTAATTTAAATTTTTTTACATAAGATCGGCTGTTCCAGAAACAAAACAGTAAACAAAGTTCAAAGAGAGATAATCTGACTAAAAAGCGATTGCGCCAGCCCAATTTCCAAACTGTTACCTACACGATTTTAGTATCCACCTTCAGGAAAAAGTCGAGGCTCGTTTCTCAACTGGCGGAATAGCAAATTTTAGTCGCGCTGGTGGTATTGAAGAGGTTAGCCCAGATCTAATAAATATGTACTTGAATGATTCTTTATTGACTATTATATTTCAAAGATTTGGAAAGTTGATACATTTTGTCAAATTACTATTGAAGTTTATTTATTTAATAATTTTACACTTCCAGTATACACATTTCAGAGTTGTAATTTTCATGTTCAAAAATTATTCCGGGTGAAACTCACAATAGGCGGATTCAATCCGGACGAATGAAAAAATTTCGGGTGAATTTTTTTGGGCGGAACTCGCAATAAGGGTGAATATGTTTTTATATTATTTTATAGGAACTTCATGCTTGACTTGGTTTTTTATCACCCACATTTGGGCGGACATAATTACCTACAAAAAATGACTAAAATTACTACAATAAATAATAGTAAACAGTATACCACGAATTCAGAAATGTTTTAACTAATAACAAAATTAACATATGCAGTAAAAATATTATGAAACCGAAGCTGTAGCTCAACCAGATTGTAAGCTCATTGTAAACATTTAGTAATATTTTTTGTAACAAAAAAAAATAAAAAATTTTAAAAACATGTTTCATAAATCTTTTGAACAAAAAATCAGCCAATTGTACAAAAATAAATGGCACATATTTAATAACTTTTGAAACAAAAGCTAAGTCTTTGACAAATTAAACGTACTTAGCTTAATTCATATTTTCGCTTAAGTATATGTACATTGTTTTGGCAACGCAGGCAAGAACTGTCAGTTTAAAATCAATTTATTTCAACAAACTATCGGAATATATATTAAATGATTTATCAAAAGAATTTGCTGAATCGGGGACGATTTATCTAAGTTTGGGGAGGGAGTTAACAGCAGACCACACAAATAGACACAATTGCAATTGTAAACAAAAATGTACATTCAAAACCTTCACCCATTGTAACAGCCACAGCCTCACTGCTGATTGATTGTACATTAATGTAAACATAAAATCTAATAAGAAGTGTCAACTGATACACTATTTCCTCTGAATAAATAATAAAGATCTTACAATAGGAATTGTGAAATTAGAATTAAGATAAACATTATTTTAAGCTTTAAATGTAACCATTTTGCTAATAAAGTAGAGTCCGATTTTGAATACGACACAAGCGAGTTGTCATTTTTTTTAAAACGTTCTTCACGTTCGCAAGAACATAATTTGCATGCATATTAACCTAAGTACATATGAAATCTTTAGATAAAGTAAAGTATTTAAGGTTTGTCTGCATGAATACATATGTATACAGGGTGTCCCAGAACTCAACGTCAAGCAGAAACGGGGTGACAGGGTTGATTATAACCATCATGAGTAAAATCAGAAAGAAATCTATCCCATGCAGTTTAAAAATTATAGGCATTTAAGAAAAGCCTAGAAATTTGGTCGAACTGTAACCATTTTTCGGTTATTGTGGTTAATTTTTATTATTTTTGTTCATTTAAACTTTGGAACCTTAACCCTAAATAACATTTCTAGAACCTAAGTCAAAAATAATGACACAATTGCCCCAAGTTTTTTAAGACTATTTGTTAAACTAGGAATTAAAAATTTTTATAATTTGTCGACTTTGAAAGGCCCTCCTTTAAAAAAAATGTACTAAAGTGCCTGGGCAAGTGCCAATAAAAGTTCGCGTATTTAATCAGGATTGTAAAATGGTGCAATACTTGTTAGTTTCATACTAAAAAAAGCAGGTAAAAAAATAAAAACCTCAAGTAACCTGATTTTTGCTAACCCATTTTACTCAGTTCAAATGCTCATTCGTTTACTGCGCACCTTTCCGTATTCGCTTGTGTTGATTTAGTATTGACAACTTTGGATTTTTGTGAATTGGACTTGTTCATTGCATACCGGCCACTTTGTCTTCTCTCTTTTGAAATTGGACTTTTGTGTTGGCATCCTTGTTATCTACCATGCCTACGCGCTACAGATGACCCAAGGATTTCAGTTCTTGGAATTGAAGAAAGAACGGCACATCGTATTTTACAAAGAGCCGAAATGCATCCGTTTCACGTACAACGAGTTCAAAGTCTTCTTCTTCGAGATTATCCTGAAAGGATTTCATTTTGTAGAACCATGCTACGGAGGCATAATGATTATTCCCAATTCATCCAAAAAATTCTCTGGTCAGGTGAATCTACATTTAAAAAAAGTAAAACTGTGAACCGGAATTTTAAACAGCAAAAGGCCTTTAGATCTGCCTGAGAACTTGAATGACACGAATTACTTACATTTTTTACGAGAAAATTTACCAACTTTGTTAAGGCACATACCACTAACAGATCGTCGCCACATGTGGTATCAACAAGATGGCTGCCCAGCGCATTACGCAGTGCAAGTAAGAGATTTCCTTGACCAGGAATATCCGGGAACGTGGATTGGACGTTCAGGCACTATCTCGTGGCCAGCCCGTTCCAAGATTTAAATCCCCTGAATTTTTTTTATTGCGACGATCTTAAAGAAAAAGTTTATTCAAAGCCTATTGAGAGCGTAGCCGAGCTGCGTGAACGAATTTCTCAAACTGCTGAGGACATCAGCTCTCGGAGATATGCCCGCCTAATAAGTAGATCATTTTTAAGAAGATGGAGGGCGTGTATTGAGGCTTATGGTAAACAATTTGAACATTTATTGTAATAAAAAATGTTATTTCCCTATCTGAATTTTATTCCAATAAACCTAAACTAAACTAAGTCAAGATTTTTCATTATTTTATTAATTTTACCTACTTTTGTTGACTTTGGCAAAAGTGGCGTCACTATCTGTATTGCTCGCTCATGGCAAACATGTCCACTATCCATCTTTCTCATCATTTTGCCGTAAAATTGAGAACCTACCAAAGCTTGTGCGAATAAAAAATATTTAAACTGAGTAAAATAGGTTAGCAAAAACCGGGTTACTTGAAGTTTTTATTTTTTTACTCCTTTTTTTTAGTTAAAAGTAACAAGTATTGTACCATTTTACAATCCTGATTAAATACGGGAACTTTTAATGGCACTTTAGTACGTTTTTTTTAAAGGACGGCCTTTCAAAGTCGACAAATTATAAAAATTTTAAATTCATATTTTAAAAAATAGTCATAATTCTAGAAAACTTGGGACAATTGTGTCATTATTTTTTACTTAAGTTCTAGAAATGTTATTTAGGGTTAAGGTTCCAAAGTTTAAATGAACAAAAATAATAAAAATTAACCACAATAACCGAAAAATGGTTACAGTTTGACCAAATTTCTTGGTTTTTCTTAAATGCCTATAATTTTCAAACTGCATGGGATAGATTTTTTTCTGATTTTTCTCATGATGGTTACAATCAATTCTGTCACCCCGTTTCGCCTTGACGTTGAGTTCTGGGACACCCTGTATATTTATATATATACTTGGGTGTTCGATTATTCGACTTTTTTATAAAGCCGGTCCTTAATTTTTAAATCAAGAAAAAGCCGAGTAAACCAGTTCGTGTTCCAAGTAAGAGAAAAGCTACATCAAGGTGCACACATGCAACTGCTATTATTTCTATGGAAGAAATCTTTTGAAAATAAAATATATTTGAATGTCCGAGTTAAGAACGTAGTATCAGTTCTAATTGACAAAAGTCACAATTTTAGACTACTTGGCATTAATTGGTCTCAAAATAACGCCTCTAGTTCCAAAATAAAGTCTCTCTGTTATGACCAGGTGATAAGCAGGTCACAAAAATTAAGGCAAACACAAAAAATAAATACTTAAAACCGAGGAAAGTTAATAATCTTCAAGTCATACATAGTCTCAAATTTTAAAACTTGATATTATACCAAACTACTGAATTTCACATTCAGCAAATTAAGCGTGCTAGAAGGACTTATTGTCAATAAGGCGTTGTACAATTTTTCAAGGTTTTCCCCCTCCTCACATAAAATCTTTTAAAATACATTTGCTGGGTTTTTTCTGCAAATTATTTGAATTTAAAATATATATAATGTTTTTATCTAATTGATAGGCACTTTGTGGTTGCTGTTTTAATAAAAACATAACGCATCTAAAATTAGTCGATGTGCTGTCGTATTTGTATCAAAAGCTATATCTTCAAAACTACGAAAAATCCGGTTTTGGAAATTAAAAAACCGATTTATTCAATATTCGAAAAATCAAGATATCAAAAAAACTGTACAATAATTTATGGAAAAACCGAAGAAAACCAGAGTCAATCACCCTAATATACATATACACACGAATGACACACACACACAGTTCAAGCGAAAGCAAATATTGTACTGCGTTGTGACGACATAACAGCGGCTTATTTGCATTGTCCAAATTCGTAGACCAAAAATAATTTTTGTCAAAGACAGAATTTCATTTCATTGTGGCGGTTCTTGAGCATAATCCGAGAATTTAGAATATTGAAGTAATGTCAAAGAAGTAAAGGTGTCACGACAAACAGATTTTTAGCCTTCCAAAGTAGTGAAAATAGATGTTTTTTTATAATTTTTTATGCAGAAATTAAATGTGCCTTAAATTTCTCCTTTTTCACAGTATTCTTAAATTATTTCTTAAAGTAACCACTTCAGCATGGTACGAATATATAGTTTACATATATGTACAACATATCTAGTATAAACATATGTATGAGTACATTCGTAAGTAGATATGTATGTATATTCATATGTGTATATATTTATGTACATACATATATACATATATGAAGGATGAATGCATTCAGTATCTGGAAATGTTAAGACAACTATTTCGATATCTCGATAATTTTATTCTCAAAACAAATTTATTTTGTACTCATATATACATACATACATATGTATACACTTATGTACATGGTTTACAAATATCTACTCAAAACATGGTTATGTATTAATTCTACAAAATAGGAAATGTATTGTACATACATACATATATATACAATGTAATCATATTACTGCTTTCAAGGTTGGGATAGTCTAGAAATTTTACAAAGTGCGTACCTGTTGCTATGGAGGCAACACGTCAAATTTTGGTGATAACAAAAACATAAAACAGAAGTCACTCAAATGCAGAAAAAACCAGCTGCTACTAGTAACACTGATCAAATCATATGCGCATAGTCACACTTGTTTACTTAAAATATACATCCATTAGGGTGATCGCCTAGCCTTTTTTTTTTTTTTTTTTTAATTCGGAGACTCTAAACCCTTTGTCAGCAGATCTCGTTGAAGCCTTGAAAACATGCAATAGAACAGATGGAGAGAGTTTAAAAATAAGCTCTCCATATTAAAACGGGAAATAAAATACATTAATGTTGTTAACAGGAAGCCGTATAAAGATCGTTAATACAAAAAAATATTATGTTGGCCATGTACGAATGTTTTGTTCCAAAATTATTTTCCTTGTTGTACATATCTGCAGAATGTTTAGGTAGGAGGGATAGAGACAGCAGATTTATTAATATGGGTTACGTTGAATGAATAAGCAATCACCCTAATATAAATGAATACATAGTTATATATATGTACATATATGCATACTTATGTGCTCAAATATTTATAGTATAAATTTTATACACATCCAAATGTTAATAAAAATAATCTACGAGAACCAAAACAAGACGAGCCTCCAAAATTTCAGCCAATGGCGAACATTATTTCATCATCAAAACATTTTATAATTCACGTACCGGTTTACAAACTCAAGCGTACTAACATACATACATAAGAACATATGCATAAATATATACACAGATATGTATGTACATATATACATACATATTTTTTGTGTGTTTTTCTTCGATACAAAGAATGATCGAGCAACGAGATTGCAGAGGTTTCTTGCAATATTATGCTATGACGCTCTATTTCTGTTTACACCAAGAAACGTAAAAAACACAGAAAGGAGGCCTGTTTACGCAGCGATTATGAGTTTACGAGTATATTGCAGATAACAATAATTCGTTTGGCCTAGTCGGGTTTGCTGGCGGGTATAAAAGCATGAACGCTGTGCTGAAAAACATCAGTTGCTCGTGCCCAGAGTAAATGGAAAGATCAAGTGAAAAAAAAGTCAGCGGTCTGAGAAATAAATTAAATTTTGACAAGAAACTTTGGAGAAACATACGAAATCAAAAACTACCTAATTCCAAAATTTGTGATCAAAAATTGTGATTATATTTATATAAGAATAAAGCGAAAAAAATTAATTTTTATTTGAGAAGGATATTAAATAACCGGAAAATGCCTGAAATAATTGAGCAACCCAAGCAAATGTAAGAACTAAAAATTAATTTGGAAATATAGAATGTCATGTACATACATACACATACATATGCATGTGTTATTTAATGTTCGACAAATGAAGAGTGTGCACTAATGCAATATGTTTGGTTTTTTTTTTACTTAGGCCTCTTAGCAGCTGCCCCGTATCGCCACAGAGCAAGAACCTGGTAACTAATTGTGGCTTGTATAGCCATATCCGTGGTACAAATGTTTCTTACGGGAACGTCTCCAGTCTTACACCTTCAGTAAAGGCATTCGTGGAGGAGTCTATAGCACTTTGTCTACCCAATCAAGTGCACATTTGCGACGGTTCAGAAATAGAAAATAAGATGTTGCTGAGAATGATGTTGGATGCAGGAACGATTATTTCTCTACCCAAGTACGATAATTGTTGGTTAGCACGCACTAACCCCGCGGATGTTGCTCGTGTAGAGTCCCATACTTTTATTTGCACTGAACATCGAGATGAAACCATTCCAACCCCGAAAGAAGGCGTAAAGGGAACACTGGGTAACTGGATTTCTTCTTCTTGTTTTGACCAGGCTATTCAGGAGCGTTTTCCTGGTTGTATGAAGGGCCGTACCATGTATGTGGTTCCCTTTAGCATGGGACCCCTAGGATCCCCACTTTCTAAGATCGGAATCGAAATTACCGACTCGCCGTATGTTGTTGCTTCTATGCGTATTATGGCTCGTATGGGTGCACCCGTTCTTGAGCAATTGCGAAAACAAGAGGAGTTTGTCCGAGCCTTACACTCCGTTGGTACTCCTTCAAATGATGTTATTGAGTACCCTTCATGGCCTTGTGATCCGGAACGTACAATTATTTTGCATAAGCCCTCCGAAAATTTAATAGTATCTTATGGTTCCGGATATGGAGGAAACTCTCTTCTTGGAAAGAAATGTTTCGCATTGCGAATTGGAAGTACAATCGCCAAACGTGAAGGATGGTTGGCAGAACATATGCTTATCTTGGGCATCACAAATTTAAATGGCGAAAAGAAATACATAACCGCCGCATTTCCCTCAGCTTGCGGCAAAACTAATCTAGCGATGTTAAATCCCTCACTTGCCGGTTACAAGGTAGAATGTGTCGGTGACGATATCGCTTGGATGAAATTCGATAATGAAGGTGTGCTTCGTGCCATTAACCCAGAAAATGGTTTCTTCGGTGTTGCTCCAGGCACTTCAATTGAAACCAATCCAATCGCCATGGCCACAATATTTAAGAATACTATTTTCACAAATGTGGCTTACACTTCAGATGGGGGAGTTTACTGGGAAGGTATGGAGAGCAGTCTGGCCCCTGGTGTAAAAATAACTGATTGGCTTGGTAAGCCATGGACGAAGGAATCAGGCAACCAAGCCGCGCATCCCAATTCTAGATTCTGCACGCCAGCTGTACAATGTCCCATTATTGATTCACAATGGGAAGATCCACAAGGTGTTCCAATCAGTGCAATTATATTTGGCGGTCGACGTCCGGCTGGCGTTCCTTTAATATATGAGTCATACAACTGGGCTCATGGAGTGTTTGTTGGATCAGCTATGCGCAGTGAATCTACTGCTGCAGCGGAGCATAAAGGCAAAGTTATAATGCATGATCCCTTTGCTATGCGACCATTCTTTGGTTACAACTTTGGTCACTATGTGCAACATTGGTTAAGTATGGAAAACCGCGGAAAAGTACCAAAAATATTTCATGTTAATTGGTTCCGCAAAGGTTTCAACGGAAAATTTATTTGGCCTGGCTTTGGTGAAAATTCGCGAGTTTTGGAGTGGATATTGCGTCGTTGTAACGGTGAGCGTTGCTACAAGGATGCTGCTATAGGCAGAATTCCAGATAAAGGCGATCTGAATTTGGATGATATACAACAACAAATCGATTACGAAGAACTGTTTTCTCTACCAAAACAGTTCTGGTTAGAGGAAGTCGGTGAAATACGAAGTTACTTTGAATCGCAAATAGGTTCGGATTTGCCACAAGATATTTACAATCAATTGAACCAACTAGAGGAGCGCATAGCTAAAATTAATTAGAATCATTTATACCAATGTAATAAATGGAAAGTTTTATACAAATAATGTAAGCTGTGTATATACAATTTTTATTTACATAAATTAGAAATAAGTATTGTGAATATTTTTTTATTTCTTATATTAAGGGACTACATTAAAAAAAAAAAAAACACTTAATATTGCATTTATGAGTTAATTTTACCATCTTTAATACATTGAATGACATGATCGATTCTTGGAAATGATCTTAATAAAACCCTCAACAATAGAGAAAAATAGAGAAATTTTTGGGTCGGTTTTGAATAGCAACCAAATTTCAGTTAAGGAGCCAACCGGCTATCAAATATGGTATATAATCAGCAGAAAGATATAATCAAAAAGGAATTTAAGGACGATGAGAAGTACTCAAGGAAGACATCTATCACACTAATCTTGATAGACAGCTCTAATGCTCTAAAGATACCACCAAGAATGTTAGCAGTTGTTCTATTTTATTTGGTAAAATCTTAAAAAACGACTTTAGGCGAAGATAATAATTAATATAATTTAATTCACTCTTTAATTGCGTAGACGATTTCGACCGAGCACAGCATGGCACGCAAACTAACTTTTCCAGTTTTTCGCTAACAGGCACCAATTGAAAATACCAAGGGTATCGAAGTTACGTCGAATACTTTCTTCATCCCTTCGAACGACATGACCTAGACAGCGTAGCCGCTATACTTGAATTAACTACACTATATCTATGTTCTTGTAAAGCTCGTGCAGCTAATCGTTCCAACGTCTGCGATATTCGCTTTTGCAAAGACGTAAAGATCCACTGTAAAAACCCAGGGTTATTTCGGACACAGCAGTGTTTTTTATTTATTTCATTTATTTATCAAACACACAACCAAAAGTTATTTTACAGTGTTTGAAATTAAATAACTGATCTTAATATTAACATAGAGTATGTTCATAGTGGATAAGAAGCGAATTAGCAGAAGAACCAAGTAGGAACAGTAAAGTATAAAGAAGATTATATGTATATGGAATGTTAAGATTGTGAATATATAAAAGGCAAAGAAAGAAGGATTTACGTACATATTAGCAATTACTTTGCAAAGTAGTGTTGCAGCTCACTCCTAAAGCGCACTGTGCTTCTGATTGTTTTAATTTTTTGCGGTAGGAGGTTCCAAAGACGGACAGCGAAAACAAAGAACTGACGTTCGGTTACACGGCAACTATATCTCATACCAAGTAAGTTCAGGGATCGAGGAGATTTAGTAAATTGAAGTCGCTCCATAAGATATTTGGGTTCTTGGGCAATAACCACTTTATGAAGAAGTGTTAGACATTTTAACTTTAGCAAATCGTCAAATTGTACAGTAAATAATAATTTGGAAAAGTGCGTTATGTGTTCGTGGCGTTTTATACAATAAACGTATCTGGCAATATTGTTATAAAGGACATTGAGTTTACTCCGACACAGACTATCACAACTAGCATACAGTTCATACCCGTATAGTAATGTTGGTAATAGGAATGTTTTTGCTAAAATCAGATGAATTTTCACTGGGGTGAAGTGCTGAGTGGTCCACAATGATCGCAGCATGCCATAGACTTTGCCTATTGCACTATAAATGTGGTTATTCCATGTCAGAGTTCTATTGAAAATTAATCCTAGGTTCTTTGCTGTGTCAACGAATTTTATAACGGAATTGCTCAATTTCACTTCGTTGCAGTCGTCAAGTTGAAAAGTCTTTTTGTAAATCACAATGCACTGGGATTTGTTTGGGTTTAAGAGCAACCCATTATCGCGGGCCCACTTATTAACACTCTCTAAGTCGGTGTTGAGATTATTAATACAATTATTGACGGACACAATGGGACAGCTAACATATAATTGAACATCATCGGCATAAACATGAATATTACAGTATTTTAGTACGTTCTGAAGATCATTTCTGTTTAAAAAAAGAAAAAAAAACAAAATCGGATTCAATATTAATAATTGGTTTATTTATATTTTTTTTTTATTCGCAAATTTTAAGAAATGCAATAGGATCGATATATTATCTGTGGAATAATAAGGTGGCCTGGTAGCTGCTTATCGGTGGTATCTGAAGTTCAAAACCGAAGTGTCCGCCAGCACTTGCGGATTTGTGGCTCGAACCGGACAATAACCGTCATTAAGGGGAAACTTAACGAAGGGTTATTGTTCGTGTGAAAACTTTAATTAACGGCTTTAATTTAGAATTAATATACATATATATATGTATATACATATGCTAATCTGTTGACATTAGGGCGGTCAGAACATAATGTTAATATTTTGGCTGAAGGCCTAAACATACCGGCCCTTGTGATAAGCAACGTCTAGAAAATGAACCACTAGGCAGCCACCAAGCTCACTTGACCAGTCTCACGAGACACTACTGATGTATGTATGTATTTATATTATTATTTAATTTTGTTTCAGCAACCAGCGAGTAATCATCCATATTCCTGCTGTGTGAAGAAAATTTAAGTAAATTAAAGGTACAGACGTGGTTATACTTAAATGCACTTTTTTTATATAAAAATAAAACAAATTAATTATATTGTTAATAACTAAAAAAAAATTTTTTTTGTTGTGTATGTTCATACATGTCATGCTCCTGAAAGTGTCCAGCCAAAAATGGTGGTTCAATACTGGCGGAAGAAGAGGTGCGGCTAAATTTTTTTACCATTCGTGCGTATGTCGCCACCCGTTTGTTTACGCCATACTTTCCTCAATAATAAAAGACACATTCGTTGGTTGCCTGTCCGGGTGATTCTGAGGACCAGCTCATTCGCAATTTCGCTGGATATAATGCTCGTGGGCGTACACGTATCGATTATCGCCCGAATTAAATGCAGACGTCCTCCTGCTTCCACCTCGATTACTGCCGAAGGTGATATCGTCACCATCGGTAAAAGCGCTGGATGAGATGTTGTTGTAATTCCAGTCCTGAAATTTGCCAGAGTGCGTACATAGTTTGTTCTTTTAATCAATTGAATAGGTTGTTGAAGCTGATTCGAGACGCTTGTATTTTTATCCGGGCGGAAAAGCCTGGTTTCCGCTCCGTAATGCCGTTTTGCATGTTAGCGAGGTCGAAAAGTTTCCGATCCAACCATTCTTTTGCGTTCATGATGTAAAGGGGGTCGGAAAGTCTTAGTTTCCGCTCGACTCGTCTTTATTTTTTTCATCAGCAACCATTTGGCTCCATGGTCGCCTATCGATGGGTTTCAAATGAATGGTAGTGTGATGCTTATCGTGGCATCGCCGGCACCTCTCAGCACTTGTACAACCATCGGTGCGATGGGTTATTGGAAGACAATTGCCGCAAAATTTGCCTAGCAAGGCCTCCCGCAATCGCTCTTCTGGCGTTTTTGACTATACACCGGACATAGCGTGATCGGATGCTTCCCGTCGCATAACCGGCAACTTTGAGGGTAGCGGTGAGCTTGTTGCTCTGACTTTTTCTTCAGTTGCGCGTAACAAGTCATAATCTCTGCAATATATTGTTATAATTTAAGACTCGTTCTCATTAGGAATAATTTTCTAATACACTGTTTGAAGGCGAGTGAAATAAGTAGGTATAACTTGTATATGGGGCATTTATAATTTCGCTTATTTACCATTGCAAGAGTTTGTCAGTGTAAAAATGACATTATTTTATTCAATTTTTCAATATTGAAACTGACCGCTGTAAAATTGGTATTATATGAGGCTTGCGCTCTACAAAATTGACATGTGGGTCAAACAAAAGCCACACATGTCAAAATAAAAACTGCAAGTGTTTTTGGTTTGAACTCCAAATTGAGCCTGCCGTCATTATATTCTGCAATTCTTATGTCCGAATTCAGTAAGCAGTATCAGTCTCTAATAGAGACAAAAGTCACAATTTTAGACCAGTAGCGCGATTCAGTAACTTTTTTAAGAATACTCGAAGTTGCCAAATCAGCTAAACAACAGAAGTTAACAATACTGCTATTCAGTAACTCTTTATTTGACAACATACGTTATTGCTAAATCAGATGTGTTGTTAAGCTAGCGGCATCTAGTTTTGTGTTGTTAAGAAACGCGATAGTTAATTTATTTTCATATACTTACATGTTTTTTACTTTATTATTATAAATTTGTAGTTCTATCTTTTAACTAAATCGATTAAATTAACATGACTGTTTTATTAAAAACGTATATATTTTATTAAAGCAATGAATGTTAAATGTAGATATAAGTGAAATATACGCATTTGCAACATAAACAGAAACATTTTATAAATCTTATTTATTTTTATTATTTTTATTAATTTATTATTATTTATATATTCCATTGGCAAGCTTTCTGTCACAGAGAGGCACTCTAAATACTGGCTTCATATCAACTCCAGCACCCGCTCATCCAGCTGCGTTATGGGTGGCTGCTTTAATGGCCTGTTTGGTTAAAGACTGCTGCCTTTTCCGGTCGCGCACTCGGACACTCGTCCTACTTTTTAAATGGTGTCAAACCTAAGTATGTATGTTAGAAGAAAAAAAAAACAATATGAAATAAACAGGAAGAATTATGCATACATACTTATATACAAAGAACGTCTGTGCGTAGTGGATATACATGGAATTGGCCTCGCAATATGCACTTGGTTATCTACACAAATTAGATATTTATTTTTACAAACATTCTAACACATCTGAATTTATTTATACACACGCGGTTTAATTTTTCACAATTCCAAGCACAATGCACATTTGTCACCACCGCACAGCTCCTTGTGGTTACATTCAAACCCAATGGGGTTATTACTTACTGTGCGCCAGTGTTCGGCGGACTTTTCTGCACCTCCGATGGCGTTTAGGTTGACAGCCATCTCCTCTCACATATTTTCTAGTGAAATATACGCATTTGCAACATAAACAGAAACATTTTATAAATCTTATTTATTTTTATTATTTTTATTAATTTATTATTATTTATATATTCCATTGGCAAGCTTTCTGTCACAGAGAGGCACTCTAAATACTGGCTTCATATCAACTCCAGCACCCGCTCATCCAGCTGCGTTATGGGTGGCTGCTTTAATGGCCTGTTTGGTTAAAGACTGCTGCCTTTTCCGGTCGCGCACTCGGACACTCGTCCTACTTTTTAAATGGTGTCAAACCTAAGTATGTATGTTAGAAGAAAAAAAAAACAATATGAAATAAACAGGAAGAATTATGCATACATACTTATATACAAAGAACGTCTGTGCGTAGTGGATATACATGGAATTGGCTTCGCAATATGCACTTGGTTATCTACACAAATTAGATATTTATTTTTACAAACATTCTAACACATCTGAATTTATTTATACACACGCGGTTTAATTTTTCACAATTCCAAGCACAATGCACATTTGTCACCACCGCACAGCTCCTTGTGGTTACATTCAAACCCAATGGGGTTATTACTTACTGTGCGCCAGTGTTCGGCGGACTTTTCTGCACCTCCGATGGCGTTTAGGTTGACAGCCATCTCCTCTCACATATTTTCTAGCTCCATCCTGCCATGAAGCCGATGAAACTTTCTGCTGTCTAGCCCCGGATTCACTTAAAATAAATTTATCATCCCTTTGCTGCTGGGCTTGTTGAGGCCATTCTGAAAATAGAAAAAGAAAAGTAAATAATCTATTTAATACCTTTAATTAAGTATACTTGCCTTTGGTTTGCTGAATTTGCGCTCCAATGCTCCAACTATTGGCCGGATGATTTGCAATGTTTTATTTTTTTGCATTCCTTTTTGTGTTTTTCGTAAATTTTGACACTTCGTTGCCAGAGGTGCCACTTTTTATCAATTTAAATAAATAGTAAAAGTCAGCTGTTCGGTGTTGTTTAGTATGAGTTAAAGAATCGCACAATCGCTTTGCAAACAGCAAACATTGTTAACAATTTAATATGTTGAATTGTTAGTTAACAATGTTTGCTGTTTGCAATAACGAATGTGCTATTCACTAACTTATGCTTAACCACACTGAACAGCTGATTTTTCTTATTTATTCAAATTAACAAAAAGGCAGAGGTGCCACTCTGCTTTACGAAATGTCAAAATACGCGAAAAGCACAAAGAGGAATGAGAAAAAACAAACTAATTTCATCGCGTCAATAGTCTTCGAGCATGATTCAGTTATAAAAGGTTATGTACTTACTGACAGCTAAATTCTGACACTCCTTAATCTATAGTTGTATTTGGGAAGTACGCAGAAAGGGGGAAAAATTTGATCCCTTTTTGCGAAAAAGTATTAGAAAAATACTAAGTAAAATTCGTATTAAAATAGTGTTTTTAAGTAATTATTTCATTTTTGTACTAACTATCTTATATCTGCGGAATTTTACCCTTCCATTTTATACAAATAAATATGTGGAGATTTAACTATATTTTAATTGGCAAATAATAAAAATATAAGGTCGAGCCTTGAGCCAGCAAAAGAACTAAATTTAAAATGGAAAGTTGGCCAAAATCAATATTATCAATAAAAATTTAAATTAAAAAACTCAATCGTCGTGGTTGTGTATAAAAACATAATTCCAGTTTTCTATCGCACATATATATTTTCCGAGAAATGCGGTATTAAAAATTCAAATTTAAAATATTTGGATTATATAGGCCTATTCTGTATTTAGATATTGAAAATTTGTTCGGAATCGGAATGAATAGCATCGAAAGCGATCATTTTAGATTTGCTTTAAAAGTCTTGTCTCTAATTCTCTCAAAAGAAAAAAATTAAATTCTGATCCTCTTAGAACTGAAGAAACTAATAATATAGCGTCGAAAGGATTTATATATTCCGATTTGCATAACGGGCCTTTAAATTTTTGAAATGAAAATGAAAATAAAACCACAAGTTTATTGTAGAAACTGTTATGATATACTTATATTCCATTTTTATTTTTATTTACCCAAAAACGAAATCTTAAATAATTTAGTATCGTCTTCGTTAATGTACAAGGAAATACCAAGTGTTAGAAGGAACCTGTAAACAAAGTGGTTCAATTATTATAATTTATCCTAAGTTGCTATATTAGAGCGCAGTTACCCACCGACGTGTACGTAGCGTTCTGCGGTGATTAATTTCAATAACAAGGCTCATAAAATAGGTCGGCCGAGCTTCTCAGCCACCAATGTTCAAATAATATCCCACTGAAGGGATATTACACTGGAAATAAGATTTATAAAATGTTTTAATTGAAAAATTGTTATATTGTTATGAAATAACATTAATTTTTGCAAAACTTACCTAAATTCTTGCAATCACAAAATCAAATGTCAACAGTGGAAAAATTATAAATTAGACAATCGAGTCAGTAATGCCAACGTTTTATTTAGTATGAAGATGTTTTCAATACATATACTACTGTTACAAGTGGAAACTGTAGAATATGCAACATTCTTCATGAGTTAAGGAGCCGATTTGTCATGCGGGAAAGAGTGAGCTGCTTTATTACAGAACCTTTTATTATTGAATCATGGTCTTCGAGCACATATTTCAACAAAAGGGAAGTATTTTGAATATATTTATTTAATTTTAACAAAACACTGCTTATAAATGTTTTGCTTTTGTTTTAGAATGGCATCAACAAGTGGATCTGCAACTCCTTGCGTTGCTCGACTTTTTGACGGATCATCAGGGGGGCTAGCCACTGGCAAATTCCAGCGTCTCCATGGGAAATTGGAGAATGAAAGGAAGTGGGCGGAAATGGCAGACAAACTCAACGCCATTGGAGGAGCAAACAAGGCTGTGGAGCAATGGCGCACGGTAAGTACCAATATTGTTTTAAAAGTGCACGTTCAAAGGAAGCAGATTTCCGAAAGTGTTTCAATTTTGTAAATATATTAATATATTATATAATTAATGTTATATATGTAGTTAATATACATATTATATATGTATACATATATTTCACTCTTTTCAACAGGTGTGGCGCGACCTTAAAAGCCGGACAAGCACGAGGGTGCGTGACCAGCAATAGGCCTATGGAACAGGCGCCTTTATCAGAAGTGGAAACGCGCGTAGTTGCTCTGATTGGCGGCAGCTATGTATATATGTCGAGGGCCACAAGGAGGTAGCCCCTTGAAGAGGTAAGTGTATGATTAAGCAAAGCAAAATGCTAAAAAATGTATTACTTTACTTTTCTATATAATTTAATTTAATTTAATATATTTTAGGAGTTCCAATTAATAATGGAGGACGGGGAGTCAATAGACTTCGATGACATTCCGGCAGCGCAATTTGTGTAAATTAGTTTTAAGTTTCAATTTTTCTTTTAATTTTCAAAATGAATTTGTTATTTTCCTTTATATTTAAAATTATTTATTTAGTATCTTAATTGTACCTTATAACTTGTGAATTTGTACCTGAAGTATGTACCTTGAGTTTCTATTAAATGTGTTAAATAGGTTAAAAATGAATATCTTCTTTTTTATAATTAAATTGAATTACCTTTTACACTTCCGTCGTTAAATGAAAAGTTTCGTTTTATTTAATATTTAATTATATCCATTTATTTTCGAAAAGTTGAACTCTTATCATAATTAATATTAATTAGGTCTGAGAGAATTTGCATATACAGTGGCTCACATCCAAAGTCGGGCAAGAGTATGCAATAAGTTGAAGGGATATTTTTTTAGAGAAATGGAAATTGTTTTCAAAAAAGAATAATTGGTTTTAAAAGGTTATTTATTCAGCAATATTTCACAGCGAGTACCATTTCTATATTAATAACATAACGACGTTTAGAAACAAAAATTTAAAAATTCATTAAAAATATAGCCACATTGTAAGTCGGGCAACACACTACTTTTAAACTTGGTTTTGCATAAGTGCGATGTTTAGTATCTTGTTGCGTATCCTTTTTGTTTTTCCACTTCTTGGAGCCTATAAGGAATACTTTCAACCAGTTTACGACAAACTTCTGGAGTTATTTTTGTCCATTCCTCTTGGAGCACAGCTTTTAGTTGATCCCTGTTAGTGCACCTTCTATTTTTAACCCTGCGACCTAGTTCATCCCACATATGCTCTATTACATTAAGGTCGGGGCTTTGCGCTGGAGTTTTTATTACCTTGGGGCAATTATATAGCAACCAGGTCTTCACCAACAACGAGGAGTGCTTCGGGTTATTGTCCTGATAAAACTTGAAATTATCAGCAATACCCAACATACGCACACTCTCTCCACGCTGGATATAATGCTCGTGGGCGTACACGTATCGATTATCGCCCGAATTAAATGCAGACGTCCTCCTGCTTCCACCTCGATTACTGCCGAAGGTGATATCGTCACCATCGGTAAAAGTGCTGGATGAGATGTTGTTGTAATTCCAGTCCTGAAATTTGCCAGAGTGCGTACATAGTTTGTTCTTTTAATCAATTGAATAGGTTGTTGAAGCTGATTCGAGACGCTTGTATTTTTATCCGGGCGGAAAAGCCTGGTTTCCGCTCCGTAATGCCGTTTTGCATGTTAGCGAGGTCGAAAAGTTTCCGATCCAACCATTCTTTTGCGTTCATGATGTAAAGGGGGTCGGAAAGTCTTAGTTTCCGCTCGACTCGTCTTTATTTTTTTCATCAGCAACCATTTGGCTCCATGGTCGCCTATCGATGGGTTTCAAATGAATGGTAGTGTGATGCTTATCGTGGCATCGCCGGCACCTCTCAGCACTTGTACAACCATCGGTGCGATGGGTTATTGGAAGACAATTGCCGCAAAATTTGCCTAGCAAGGCCTCCCGCAATCGCTCTTCTGGCGTTTTTGACTATACACCGGACATAGCGTGATCGGATGCTTCCCGTCGCATAACCGGCAACTTTGAGGGTAGCGGTGAGCTTGTTGCTCTGACTTTTTCTTCAGTTGCGCGTAACAAGTCATAATCTCTGCAATATATTGTTATACTTTAAGACTCGTTCTCATTAGGAATAATTTTCTAATACACTGTTTGGAGGCGAGTGAAATAAGTAGGTATAACTTGTATATGGGGCATTTATAATTTCGCTTATTTACCATTGCAAGAGTTTGTCAGTGTAAAAATTACATTATTTTATTCAATTTTTCAATATTGAAACTGACCTCTGTAAAATTGGTATTATATGAGGCTTGCGCTCTACAAAATTGACATGTGGGTCAAACAAAATAAAAACTGCAAGTGTTTTTGGTTTGAACTCCAAATTGAGCCTGCCGTCATTATATTCTGCAATTCTTATGTCCGAATTCAGTAAGCAGTATCAGTCTCTAATAGAGACAAAAGTCACAATTTTAGACCAGTAGCGCGATTCAGTAACTTTTTTAACAATACTCGAAGTTGCCAAATCAGCTAAACAACAGAAGTTAACAATACTGCTATTCAGTAACTCTTTATTTGACAACATACGTTATTGCTAAATCAGATGTGTTGTTAAGCTAGCGGCATCTAGTTTTGTGTTGTTAAGAAACGCGATAGTTAATTTATTTTCATATACTTACATGTTTTTTACTTTATTATTATAAATTTGTAGTTCCATCTTTTAACTATATCGATTAAATTAACATGACTGTTTTATTAAAAACGTATATATTTTATTAAAGCAATGAATGTTAAATGTAGATATAAGTGTATAAGTATATAAGTGAAATATACGCATTTGCAACATAAACAGAAACATTTTATAAATCTTATTTATTTTTATTATTTTTATTAATTTATTATTATTTATATATTCCATTGGCAAGCTTTCTGTCACAGAGAGGCACTCTAAATACTGGCTTCATATCAACTCCAGCACCCGCTCATCCAGCTGCGTTATGGGTGGCTGCTTTAATGGCCTGTTTGGTTAAAGACTGCTGCCTTTTCCGGTCGCGCACTCGGACACTCGTCCTACTTTTTAAATGGTGTCAAACCTAAGTATGTATGTTAGAAGAAAAAAAAACAATATGAAATAAACAGGAAGAATTATACATACATACTTATATACAAAGAACGTCTGTGCGTAGTGGATATACATGGAATTGGCTTCGCAATATGCACTTGGTTATCTACACAAATTAGATATTTATTTTTACAAACATTCTAACACATCTGAATTTATTTATACACACGCGGTTTAATTTTTCACAATTCCAAGCACAATGCACATTTGTCACCACCGCACAGCTCCTTGTGGTTACATTCAAACCCAATGGGGTTATTACTTACCGTGCGCCAGTGTTCGGCGGACTTTTCTGCACCTCCGATGGCGTTTAGGTTGACAGCCATCTCCTCTCACATATTTTCTAGCTCCATCCTGCCATGAAGCCGATGAAACTTTCTGCTGTCTAGCCCCGGATTCACTTAAAATAAATTTATCATCCCTTTGCTGCTGGGCTTGTTGAGGCCATTCTGAAAATAGAAAAAGAAAAGTAAATAATCTATTTAATACCTTTAATTAAGTATACTTGCCTTTGGTTTGCTGAATTTGCGCTCCAATGCTCCAACTATTGGCCGGATGATTTGCAATGTTTTATTTTTTTGCATTCCTTTTTGTGTTTTTCGTAAATTTTGACACTTCGTTGCCAGAGGTGCCACTTTTTATCAATTTAAATAAATAGTAAAAGTCAGCTGTTCGGTGTTGTTTAGTATGAGTTAAAGAATCGCACAATCGCTTTGCAAACAGCAAACATTGTTAACTAACAACTCGACATATTGAATTGTTAAGAGTTAGCGAATTGCACTACAGTTGGCATTCATTAGTTGCAAAATAAAGCTTCTAGTCACAAAATAAAGTCTCTAAATTGTGACCTGTCGCGCGATTCACTAACTCTTAACAATTTAATATGTTGAATTGTTAGTTAACAATGTTTGCTGTTTGCAATAACGAATGTGCTATTCACTAACTTATGCTTAACCACACTGAACAGCTGATTTTTCTTATTTATTCAAATTAACAAAAAGGCAGAGGTGCCACTCTGCTTTACGAAATGTCAAAATACGCGAAAAGCACAAAGAGGAATGAGAAAAAACAAACTAATTTCATCGCGTCAATAGTCTTCGAGCATGATTCAGTTATAAAAGGTTATGTACTTACTGACAGCTAAATTCTGACACTCCTTAATCTATAGTTGTATTTGGGAAGTACGCAGAAAGGGGGAAAAATTTGATCCCTTTTTGCGAAAAAGTATTAGAAAAATACTAAGTAAAATTCGTATTAAAATAGTGTTTTTAAGTAATTATTTCATTTTTGTACTAACTATCTTATATCTGCGGAATTTTACCCTTCCATTTTATACAAATAAATATGTGGAGATTTAACTATATTTTAATTGGCAAATAATAAAAATATAAGGTCGAGCCTTGAGCCAGCAAAAGAACTAAATTTAAAATGGAAAGTTGGCCAAAATCAATATTATCAATAAAAATTTAAATTAAAAAACTCAATCGTCGTGGTTGTGTATAAAAACATAATTCCAGTTTTCTATCGCACATATATATTTTCCGAGAAATGCGGTATTAAAAATTCAAATTTAAAATATTTGGATTATATAGGCCTATTCTATATTTAGATATTGAAAATTTGTTCGGAATCGGAATGAATAGCATCGAAAGCGATCATTTTAGATTTGCTTTAAAAGTCTTGTCTCTAATTCTCTCAAAAGAAAAAAATTAAATTCTGATCCTCTTAGAACTGAAGAAACTAATAATATAGCGTCGAAAGGATTTATATATTCCGATTTGCACAACGGGCCTTTAAATTTTTGAAATGAAAATGAAAATAAAACCACAAGTTTATTGTAGAAACTGTTATGATATACTTATATTCCATTTTTATTTTTATTTACCCAAAAACGAAATCTTAAATAATTTAGTATCGTCTTCGTTAATGTACAAGGAAATACCAAGTGTTAGAAGGAACCTGTAAACAAAGTGGTTCGATTATTATAATTTATCCTAAGTTGCTATATTAGAGCGCAGTTACCCACCGACGTGTACGTAGCGTTCTGCGGTGATTAATTTCAATAACAAGGCTCATAAAATAGGTCGGCCGAGCTTCTCAGCCACCAATGTTCAAATAATATCCCACTGAAGGGATATTACACTGGAAATAAGATTTATAAAATGTTTTAATTGAAAAATTGTTACATTGTTATGAAATAACATTAATTTTTGCAAAACTTACCTAAATTCTTGCAATCACAAAATCAAATGTCAACAGTGGAAAAATTATAAATTAGACAATCGAGTCAGTAATGCCAACGTTTTATTTATGTAGTATGAAGATGTTTTCAATACATACATATACTACTATTACAAGTGGAAACTGTAGAATATGCAACATTCTTCATGAGTTAAGGAGCCGATTTGTCATGCGGGAAAGAGTGAGCTGCTTTATTACAGAACCTTTTATTATTGAATCATGGTCTTCGAGCACATATTTCAACAAAAGGGAAGTATTTTGAATATATTTATTTAATTTTAACAAAACACTGCTTATAAATATTTTGCTTTTGTTTTAGAATGGCATCAACAAGTGGATCTGCAACTCCTTGCGTTGCTCGGATCATCAGGGGGGCTAGCCACTGGCAAATTCCAGCGTCTCCATGGGAAATTGGAGAATGAAAGGAAGTGGGCGGAAATGGCAGACAAACTCAACGCCATTGGAGGAGCAAACAAGGCTGTGGAGCAATGGCGCACGGTAAGTACCAATATTGTTTTAAAAGTGCACGTTCAAAGGAAGCAGATTTCCGAAAGTGTTTCAATTTTGTAAATATATTAATATATTATATAATTAATGTTATATATGTAGTTAATATACATATTATATATGTATACATATATTTCACTCCTTTCAACAGGTGTGGCGCGACCTTAAAAGCCGGACAAGCACGAGGGTGCGTGACCAGCAATAGGCCTATGGAACAGGCGCCTTTATCAGAAGTGGAAACGCGCGTAGTTGCTCTGATTGGCGGCAGCTATGTATGTATGTCGAGGGCCACAAGGAGGTAGCCCCTTGAAGAGGTAAGTGTATGATTAAGCAAAGCAAAATGCTAAAAAATGTATTACTTTACTTTTCTATATAATTTAATTTAATTTAATATATTTTAGGAGTTCCAATTAATAATGGAGGACGGGGAGTCAATAGACTTCGATGACATTCCGGCAGCGCAATTTGTGTAAATTAGTTTTAAGTTTCAATTTTTCTTTTAATTTTCAAAATGAATTTGTTATTTTCCTTTATATTTAAAATTATTTATTTAGTATCTTAATTGTACCTTATAACTTGTGAATTTGTACCTGAAGTATGTACCTTGAGTTTCTATTAAATGTGTTAAATAGGTTAAAAATGAATATCTTCTTTTTTATAATTAAATTGATTTACCTTTTACACTTCCGTCGTTAGATGAAAAGTTTCGTTTTATTTAATATTTAATTATATCCATTTATTTTCGAAAAGTTGAACTCTTATCATAATTAATATTAATTAGGTCTGAGAGAATTTGCATATACAGTGGCTCACATCCAAAGTCGGGCAAGAGTATGCAATAAGTTGAAGGGATATTTTTTTAGAGAAATGGAAATTGTTTTCAAAAAAGAATAATTGGTTTTAAAAGGTTATTTATTCAGCAATATTTCACAGCGAGTACCATTTCTATATTAATAACATAACGACGTTTAGAAACAAAAATTTAAAAATTCATTAAAAATATAGCCACATTGTAAGTCGGGCAACACACTACTTTTAAACTTGGTTTTGCATAAGTGCGATGTTTAGTATCTTGTTGCGTATCCTTTTTGTTTTTCCACTTCTTGGAGCCTATAAGGAATACTTTCAACCAGTTTACGACAAACTTCTGGAGTTATTTTTGTCCATTCCTCTTGGAGCACAGCTTTTAGTTGATCCCTGTTAGTGCACCTTCTATTTTTAACCCTGCGACCTAGTTCATCCCACATATGCTCTATAACATTAAGGTCGGGGCTTTGCGCTGGAGTTTTTATTACCTTGGGGCAATTATATAGCAACCAGGTCTTCACCAACAACGAGGAGTGCTTCGGGTTATTGTCCTGATAAAACTTGAAATTATCAGCAATACCCAACATACGCACACTCTCTCCACGCTGGATATAATGCTCGTGGGCGTACACGTATCGATTATCGCCCGAATTAAATGCAGACGTCCTCCTGCTTCCACCTCGATTACTGCCGAAGGTGATATCGTCACCATCGGTAAAAGTGCTGGATGAGATGTTGTTGTAATTCCAGTCCTGAAATTTGCCAGAGTGCGTACATAGTTTGTTCTTTTAATAAATTGAATAGGTTGTTGAAGCTGATTCGAGACGCTTGTATTTTTATCCGGGCGGAAAAGCCTGGTTTCCGCTCCGTAATGCCGTTTTGCATGTTAGCGAGGTCGAAAAGTTTCCGATCCAACCATTCTTTTGCGTTCATGATGTAAAGGGGGTCGGAAAGTCTTAGTTTCCGCTCGACTCGTCTTTATTTTTTTCATCAGCAACCATTTGGCTCCATGGTCGCCTATCGATGGGTTTCAAATGAATGGTAGTGTGATGCTTATCGTGGCATCGCCGGCACCTCTCAGCACTTGTACAACCATCGGTGCGATGGGTTATTGGAAGACAATTGCCGCAAAATTTGCCTAGCAAGGCCTCCCGCAATCGCTCTTCTGGCGTTTTTGACTATACACCGGACATAGCGTGATCGGATGCTTCCCGTCGCATAACCGGCAACTTTGAGGGTAGCGGTGAGCTTGTTGCTCTGACTTTTTCTTCAGTTGCGCGTAACAAGTCATAATCTCTGCAATATATTGTTATACTTTAAGACTCGTTCTCATTAGGAATAATTTTCTAATACACTGTTTGGAGGCGAGTGAAATAAGTAGGTATAACTTGTATATGGGGCATTTATAATTTCGCTTATTTACCATTGCAAGAGTTTGTCAGTGTAAAAATGACATTATTTTATTCAATTTTTCAATATTGAAACTGACCTCTGTAAAATTGGTATTATATGAGGCTTGCGCTCTACAAAATTGACATGTGGGTCAAACAAAATAAAAACTGCAAGTGTTTTTGGTTTGAACTCCAAATTGAGCCTGCCGTCATTATATTCTGCAATTCTTATGTCCGAATTCAGTAAGCAGTATCAGTCTCTAATAGAGACAAAAGTCACAATTTTAGACCAGTAGCGCGATTCAGTAACTTTTTTAACAATACTCGAAGTTGCCAAATCAGCTAAACAACAGAAGTTAACAATACTGCTATTCAGTAACTCTTTATTTGACAACATACGTTATTGCTAAATCAGATGTGTTGTTAAGCTAGCGGCATCTAGTTTTGTGTTGTTAAGAAACGCGATAGTTAATTTATTTTCATATACTTACATGTTTTTTACTTTATTATTATAAATTTGTAGTTCCATCTTTTAACTATATCGATTAAATTAACATGACTGTTTTATTAAAAACGTATATATTTTATTAAAGCAATGAATGTTAAATGTAGATATAAGTGTATAAGTATATAAGTGAAATATACGCATTTGCAACATAAACAGAAACATTTTATAAATCTTATTTATTTTTATTATTTTTATTAATTTATTATTATTTATATATTCCATTGGCAAGCTTTCTGTCACAGAGAGGCACTCTAAATACTGGCTTCATATCAACTCCAGCACCCGCTCATCCAGCTGCGTTATGGGTGGCTGCTTTAATGGCCTGTTTGGTTAAAGACTGCTGCCTTTTCCGGTCGCGCACTCGGACACTCGTCCTACTTTTTAAATGGTGTCAAACCTAAGTATGTATGTTAGAAGAAAAAAAAACAATATGAAATAAACAGGAAGAATTATACATACATACTTATATACAAAGAACGTCTGTGCGTAGTGGATATACATGGAATTGGCTTCGCAATATGCACTTGGTTATCTACACAAATTAGATATTTATTTTTACAAACATTCTAACACATCTATTAATGAAAGTCATGAATTTATTTATACACACGCGGTTTAATTTTTCACAATTCCAAGCACAATGCACATTTGTCACCACCGCACAGCTCCTTGTGGTTACATTCAAACCCAATGGGGTTATTACTTACCGTGCGCCAGTGTTCGGCGGACTTTTCTGCACCTCCGATGGCGTTTAGGTTGACAGCCATCTCCTCTCACATATTTTCTAGCTCCATCCTGCCATGAAGCCGATGAAACTTTCTGCTGTCTAGCCCCGGATTCACTTAAAATAAATTTATCATCCCTTTGCTGCTGGGCTTGTTGAGGCCATTCTGAAAATAGAAAAAGAAAAGTAAATAATCTATTTAATACCTTTAATTAAGTATACTTGCCTTTGGTTTGCTGAATTTGCGCTCCAATGCTCCAACCATTGGCCGGATGATTTGCAATGTTTTATTTTTTTGCATTCCTTTTTGTGTTTTTCGTAAATTTTGACACTTCGTTGCCAGAGGTGCCACTTTTTATCAATTTAAATAAATAGTAAAAGTCAGCTGTTCGGTGTTGTTTAGTATGAGTTAAAGAATCGCACAATCGCTTTGCAAACAGCAAACATTGTTAACTAACAACTCGACATATTGAATTGTTAAGAGTTAGCGAATTGCACTACAGTTGGCATTCATTAGTTGCAAAATAAAGCTTCTAGTCACAAAATAAAGTCTCTAAATTGTGACCTGTCGCGCGATTCACTAACTCTTAACAATTTAATATGTTGAATTGTTAGTTAACAATGTTTGCTGTTTGCAATAACGAATGTGCTATTCACTAACTTATGCTTAACCACACTGAACAGCTGATTTTTCTTATTTATTCAAATTAACAAAAAGGCAGAGGTGCCACTCTGCTTTACGAAATGTCAAAATACGCGAAAAGCACAAAGAGGAATGAGAAAAAACAAACTAATTTCATCGCGTCAATAGTCTTCGAGCATGATTCAGTTATAAAAGGTTATGTACTTACTGACAGCTAAATTCTGACACTCCTTAATCTATAGTTGTATTTGGGAAGTACGCAGAAAGGGGGAAAAATTTGATCCCTTTTTGCGAAAAAGTATTAGAAAAATACTAAGTAAAATTCGTATTAAAATAGTGTTTTTAAGTAATTATTTCATTTTTGTACTAACTATCTTATATCTGCGGAATTTTACCCTTCCATTTTATACAAATAAATATGTGGAGATTTAACTATATTTTAATTGGCAAATAATAAAAATATAAGGTCGAGCCTTGAGCCAGCAAAAGAACTAAATTTAAAATGGAAAGTTGGCCAAAATCAATATTATCAAAAAAAATTTAAATTAAAAAACTCAATCGTCGTGGTTGTGTATAAAAACATAATTCCAGTTTTCTATCGCACATATATATTTTCCGAGAAATGCGGTATTAAAAATTCAAATTTAAAATATTTGGATTATATAGGCCTATTCTGTATTTAGATATTGAAAATTTGTTCGGAATCGGAATGAATAGCATCGAAAGCGATCATTTTAGATTTGCTTTAAAAGTCTTGTCTCTAATTCTCTCAAAAGAAAAAAATTAAATTCTGATCCTCTTAGAACTGAAGAAACTAATAATATAGCGTCGAAAGGATTTATATATTCCGATTTGCACAACGGGCCTTTAAATTTTTGAAATGAAAATGAAAATAAAACCACAAGTTTATTGTAGAAACTGTTATGATATACTTATATTCCATTTTTATTTTTATTTACCCAAAAACGAAATCTTAAATAATTTAGTATCGTCTTCGTTAATGTACAAGGAAATACTAAGTGTTAGAAGGAACCTGTAAACAAAGTGGTTCGATTATTATAATTTATCCTAAGTTGCTATATTAGAGCGCAGTTACCCACCGACGTGTACGTAGCGTTCTGCGGTGATTAATTTCAATAACAAGGCTCATAAAATAGGTCGGCCGAGCTTCTCAGCCACCAATGTTCAAATAATATCCCACTGAAGGGATATTACACTGGAAATAAGATTTATAAAATGTTTTAATTGAAAAATTGTTACATTGTTATGAAATAACATTAATTTTTGCAAAACTTACCTAAATTCTTGCAATCACAAAATCAAATGTCAACAGTGGAAAAATTATAAATTAGACAATCGAGTCAGTAATGCCAACGTTTTATTTATGTAGTATGAAGATGTTTTCAATACATATACTACTATTACAAGTGGAAACTGTAGAATATGCAACATTCTTCATGAGTTAAGGAGCCGATTTGTCATGCGGGAAAGAGTGAGCTGCTTTATTACAGAACCTTTTATTATTGAATCATGGTCTTCGAGCACATATTTCAACAAAAGGGAAGTATTTTGAATATATTTATTTAATTTTAACAAAACACTGCTTATAAATATTTTGCTTTTGTTTTAGAATGGCATCAACAAGTGGATCTGCAACTCCTTGCGTTGCTCGGATCATCAGGGGGGCTAGCCACTGGCAAATTCCAGCGTCTCCATGGGAAATTGGAGAATGAAAGGAAGTGGGCGGAAATGGCAGACAAACTCAACGCCATTGGAGGAGCAAACAAGGCTGTGGAGCAATGGCGCACGGTAAGTACCAATATTGTTTTAAAAGTGCACGTTCAAAGGAAGCAGATTTCCGAAAGTGTTTCAATTTTGTAAATATATTAATATATTATATAATTAATGTTATATATGTAGTTAATATACATATTATATATGTATACATATATTTCACTCCTTTCAACAGGTGTGGCGCGACCTTAAAAGCCGGACAAGCACGAGGGTGCGTGACCAGCAATAGGCCTATGGAACAGGCGCCTTTATCAGAAGTGGAAACGCGCGTAGTTGCTCTGATTGGCGGCAGCTATGTATGTATGTCGAGGGCCACAAGGAGGTAGCCCCTTGAAGAGGTAAGTGTATGATTAAGCAAAGCAAAATGCTAAAAAATGTATTACTTTACTTTTCTATATAATTTAATTTAATTTAATATATTTTAGGAGTTCCAATTAATAATGGAGGACGGGGAGTCAATAGACTTCGATGACATTCCGGCAGCGCAATTTGTGTAAATTAGTTTTAAGTTTCAATTTTTCTTTTAATTTTCAAAATGAATTTGTTATTTTCCTTTATATTTAAAATTATTTATTTAGTATCTTAATTGTACCTTATAACTTGTGAATTTGTACCTGAAGTATGTACCTTGAGTTTCTATTAAATGTGTTAAATAGGTTAAAAATGAATATCTTCTTTTTTATAATTAAATTGATTTACCTTTTACACTTCCGTCGTTAAATGAAAAGTTTCGTTTTATTTAATATTTAATTATATCCATTTATTTTCGAAAAGTTGAACTCTTATCATAATTAATATTAATTAGGTCTGAGAGAATTTGCATATACAGTGGCTCACATCCAAAGTCGGGCAAGAGTATGCAATAAGTTGAAGGGATATTTTTTTAGAGAAATGGAAATTGTTTTCAAAAAAGAATAATTGGTTTTAAAAGGTTATTTATTCAGCAATATTTCACAGCGAGTACCATTTCTATATTAATAACATAACGACGTTTAGAAACAAAAATTTAAAAATTCATTAAAAATATAGCCACATTGTAAGTCGGGCAACACACTACTTTTAAACTTGGTTTTGCATAAGTGCGATGTTTAGTATCTTGTTGCGTATCCTTTTTGTTTTTCCACTTCTTGGAGCCTATAAGGAATACTTTCAACCAGTTTACGACAAACTTCTGGAGTTATTTTTGTCCATTCCTCTTGGAGCACAGCTTTTAGTTGATCCCTGTTAGTGCACCTTCTATTTTTAACCCTGCGACCTAGTTCATCCCACATATGCTCTATTACATTAAGGTCGGGGCTTTGCGCTGGAGTTTTTATTACCTTGGGGCAATTATATAGCAACCAGGTCTTCACCAACAACGAGGAGTGCTTCGGGTTATTGTCCTGATAAAACTTGAAATTATCAGCAATACCCAACATACGCACACTCTCCTTTACATTTGCCTTCAATATATTTAAATAAATATTTTTATCCATTATTCCTTCAATAAAATGGAGTTTGCCCACACCTGAGGCAGCCATACATCCCCAGACCATTACGGAACCTCCTCCGTGCTTAACGGTCTTTTTTGTGTTTTTATTGTTATACTCCTGGTTAGCTTTACGCCACACAAAACGCCTGCCGTCAGATCCGAACAAATTAAATTTGCTCTCATCTATGAAAAGGACATTTAAATAATAGAATATACTTTTTATGAAATGTTCAAAAATAATGGCATTTACAATTTACCTGACTCCAAAAGGAGAAGTCTTTCGTTTTGTATTCGCGCGCAAAATCAAGCCGATCTTTTTTATTTTTTGCACTCGTCCGTTTATGTTGTTTTTCCGTAACACTCTACAGTTTCAGCACAAATATTCAACCCAAAATTTTCCTTATGAGATATAGCAAGTTTTGGGGCGGACACAAACGGATCCTTTTGAATTTCTCTTAAAATATATTTTTCATCTCTCGAACTTAGCTTTCTTTTAGCTGCTTTTCTTTGCTTATTTTTTAGCCTTTCGCTTTCTTTATATCTTCTTATGATGTCATGTACAGTCGTCTTACTTTTATTTACTAAATCCGCAATTTCTCGTTCAGTTTTATCTTTCAAATGGTGATAAATTACCAATTTGCGCTCTTCGATCGTAGACTGTTTCAATTTACGCGACATTTCAAAAACTATAATAACGAATGTTGTGAAATGTTACTTTCTTCAAACGTTGCTTTGAACTAAAATTTTCTCGATTTACAATTTATTTTTATTCTGTTCCTAACGGTAAATATTTCACTCGGTTTTGCGCGCAGGTTTTCTACCCGACTTTCAATGTGATCGTATTTACATCAAATTTTTTCTTCTTTTGCTTGCAGTACCGTTATACTAATGCGTATGGCTTTAACTATTGCAGGCACTTATTGCGTTATAAGTTAGTAATTGTAATGGGTATAAAGTTAAGAAAAAACATGAATTTTAAATATTTAAATTAACCAACAAAAATATGTTGACTGCTGGCCCGACTTCCGGTGTGACCCCCTGTATTCACATACATATAATACATATATAATACAACTTTTTTCGATATTTTAATTTTTTAATTAGCTTACCATTTGCACGTTTAAAGAGTGGTATCTGTGATGGTTCACGTAAGCCTCCTCATGATTTTTAGGAGCCAAAATCGACACATGGGTGCAATCGATTGCCCCGATAGTGCCTCCAATGAATGGAGAAGGTGCTGACGCAAATATTTGCTTGGCGCTCAACTTGGGTCATTGGGAATTTGATATACTTGAAAAATAAAGAACTGTTGATGGCATCTGTCACCCGGTGGATACAACGGCTTATCGATGACTGGCTCATCGAAATGCCCCACTGTTCTCCTACAGGGCGTTGATAACAACCACAGGCGTAGAAACACAATGCAGACAGCACCTATCACAATTAATGCGTTTATGTAATTATTTTTTACACGCAAAAAGCCTTTATCGTTTCTTAACAACACAAAACTAGATGCCGCTAGCTTAACAACACAGCTGTTTTACAATAACGTATGTTGTCAAAAAAAGAGCTACTGAATAGCTTATTGTTAACTTCTGTTGTTTAGCTGATTTGGCAACTTCGAGAGTTGTTAAAAAAGTTACTGAATTGCACTACTGGTGATTAGTAGGTCACAAAAAATTAAAATTAAAACAAAAAAATAAACGTGAAAGCGAGGGAAAGCAATAATCTCTAGCTCATTTTGAGACTTGAGATGAGACTGAGTTACTGAATTCGGGTATGAATCTAATCTTGACTGATGTCGGTTGCTGCCGCTGTCGCTGCAGCTGCAGCTATCATGGGAGCTATTTTGTTTTATAATGTACTCGTATTCAGAGCGACGATTTAGATTTCGCATTTGAATAGTTGTTATTATCGTTGTCAGCAGTTGTCGTGGGAAGGCGGATGTATTCCTTAACTAGCAGTTTAGTTTTATTTCTACATTGTACTTGTATTTGGAGTGATGATGCAAATGCCACATTATTTGAATAGTTATTATTTTCTTTGTCAGCAAAAATGATGGGAAAGCGGTTGCGCTCCTTAACTCCCCCCTTTGTTACATGAATTGTCCCGATTCAAGGGCGAGTAGTAGTTGATCCTTCCCATCATTTGTTCTAGGGTCATTGCCGTTGCCGGTTCTTGCATTGGGACTTGTTCAATATTTACCTCCACCTTTTTCCTATTTTTCTTAAACTTCCAAATTATTAAAATTATTATGACTAACGTCATTGTAGCTATGTATTATACTGTAGTTAAATGCATTAGTTGTTTTTGCTTTATATTTTAATTCCGTTATAAGTTTAATATTTTCAATGTGATCAAAATGGAGTGCTTCCATAGTTAAATTTTTCATTATATATGTACATATATATAATTTTGGCGCGTACACTATATAGCTCAGTGTTTGGCCGAGCTTCTCCTACCTTTTGTGGTGTGCGTCTTTTATATTATACCACAAATGGAGGGACCTACTAGTTGTTCGAATTACAATTATGATAAACAGTTTGGTTTTTACCGTTGATTACATATATGTAGGTATATAATTAGCATCTAATTCGATAATATTAACTTCGTTATTTTTTACATACATAGCTGCAAAACATTTTTCCTTTTAATATATTTTCAATACAACTCTTCATATTTTTGCAGTTCTTTCTTAAATTTTATTACAGTTTCTTTAATACAAATTGAGGTATTTTTTCTTATATTACAATATTTTCATCTTTAGTGACAATTACAATTCTTATGTCTTTAAGTGTTTCGAAAGTAATATTAATTGATTCTGATTTTATTTGTTTCAATATGCATTAAGTTTTCCAATATTCGATTATTCCATCTTTCTTTTGCTAAAGCCCTAAATTCTGCGTTAATACTATTCACATCCTTTAATAATTTTTTATAGTGACTGTTTAAGTTCATAGTTATTGATTCTATTTCGTGGCAACATTTTTTTGTTGATATTCTGCTGTTTGTTAATTTGTTCAATTGAATTATGTGCGTTTTGCGTATTAACACTTAACTTTCCTTCAATACCATAAATATATTTAAGTCCTGTTCTTAGAATGTTAAATAATCTCCTTTTTTGTATAAGATGATGTAGGGTAAGTGTATCAATTTGAATTTTAATATGTTTAAGTTTAACCAAAAGTGAGGGGTTAGGCTCCTTTTCTTTTACAATAAATTTTCCTAAATTATATATTTGAGCATTATACATTGTGGTATTTATTAAATATGACTTCAATTAGTTTTAGTAGTGAATAGCCGTTCCCTTGGTTTAAATCTATTATTTTTCTCTGTTCTGTGATTAAGATTACTGCCAACATCATTGTATTGTATTGGGCTGCTCTAATTATTACCTCTATGTATGTCAATAACTACTTCTCTAATGCATTTTCTATTATTGTTGAATGCACCCTTTCTATTTGCCCATTAGTTGTTGAATGTCTAGGGTCGCAGTATTTTATTTGTATTTTCATTCTTTCTGAAAAAGATTTAAATTAAGCTGAACTAAACCCTGCTTCGTTATCGCAAGTTATCCTTTTTACTTCGGGAAAGCTTTGAAATGCTTCTAATACTTTATCATGGAGCTTAGTTTTATCATCGATGTGTTTAATTACCAAAAACTTTGAATATGCGTCCATTAGTGTTAAGAATTTAAATTTTAGCGCAAAAAATATGTCAATATGAATCTGTTCTCCCTCCTTACTTGGGATTGGTCCCTCACCGATTGGTATTTGGGTGTCTATCGTACTTATTTTTTTTGCAGATATCACTATTTCTAATAAATTGTTTTTTCATTTCATATTTTCCTTGTAATTTCTGTTTGCTCTAGTGTGGGTTTGTCTAACAATCTTTACCTGGTCTTCTGCGTTGATAATATCTATTGCTACTATATCTGTGTAAATTTTTTTTTTCATATTCCATTCATTAAAATTGGTTTCACACTTATTCACTCCTAGATTGCAGTTTATTTTTGTTAAAATATTTATATCTAATCGTTTTTTTATTATTTCTTTTAAAAATTCCATGTCTTTATATTTAATATGATGTCTGAATGAATTAAAGGTTTTTGTTCGGAAATGGTCATTAATATTATCCTTGCTTAGTATTATTTGCTGTAGAAATGAATTTAGAGGTTTATTGGTTGTTTCAATGTGAAAAATATCTAAGCTTTCTGCTGAATGTGCAGTTTATGTTAAGTCAAGGTTTCCTCTTTCTAAATTGTTATTGTTTAAAATCTGTCTAGAAAGCGCATCTGCTACATGATTGGTATTTCCCGGTTTATATATAATTTAAGGTGCATATTCTTCTATTAATGCATGACACCTTTTCATCTAGAATTCGGGTTTCTGTCGGACTCTGCGAATGTTAAAGGTTGGTGGTCTGTATGGATTTCTAAATCTGCTACTCCGTATAAGTAGTTTCTTAAATTTTTCAAGACCCATACAATTGCATACAATTCCTTTTCATCAATCGCATAATTTTGTTCGGTTTTATTTAGGGTTTTCGAAATGAACGTAATGGGTTTACTGTCTTTGAGAGTACAGCTCCTATGGCTTCATTAGAAGCATCTGTTGTTAGATTAAATTTCTTATTAAAATTATGTTGTGTTAATTCTACTTGCTGGGTTAATTAATTTTTAGTTTATCTATTGCATTTAATGCCTCTTCATCTAATTCATATATAACATTTTTTGACTGGTTTTGAGAAATTCTTCCATTTTCTCCTGCCAAATATTTTGTTAATGGTTTTGCTATATGTGCATTCATGTGCGCAAAGTTCCTATAATAACCTGTCATTCCCAAGAAGCTTCTTATTTGCCTTAGCGTTCTTGGTAGAGGTTAATTTCGTATTATTTCAATTTTCTTTTAATCTGTTTTAATAACATTATGAGCTACTTGGTAGCTCAAGAGTTCTACACTTGGCTTGAAAAATTCCGATTTCTCAATTATTATTTTAATTGAATGGTCATAGTGCTCGTCAGCGTCGCTAAAGTAGACTATGATATCGTCTATATGGACATGACAACATTTCCCTACGTATGGGCGAAGGAAATTGTCCACAGCTCTTTGAAAAACACTGTGGAACAAATTCAGGTTAGCAAAAGTTAGGTGGATTCTGAGAGTGAGGGGTGAAAATAGACGCTAAATTAGAAGACCCGTGACGCAGCGTTTGTTTATGTTAGTTCAAATATTTTTTTAATCGACCTTCGAACTTTGCAGTCAAATGCCGATTTTCAGCATATTGTTTATATGGTTTTTTGGCGATAACTCGTCGACTAATGGATATTTTTTCAATCTGTTAAATTATTGCTAGAGACCTGTGCAACAATTAAAATTTAAAAAAAATTGATTTAGAAAATTTTTGTAGTGCTTATGAAGCAAAATGTTGAAAATATTTTTTTCATGCTTTTTGAACATATTTTCCACAAATCTGGTTCTTTTTTTTCTGTTTGATCTATAATCATGATTCAATAATAAAAGGTTCTTTCATAAAGCAGTTCACTCTTTGCCGCATGACAAATCGGCTCATTAACTCATGAAGAATGTTGCATATTCTACAGTTTTCACTTGTAATAGTAGTATATTGTAAACTTCTTCATACTTAAAAAAGCGTTGGCATTGCTGACTATTTTTTTTATTTAAACTTTTTTCATTCATTGATATTTGATTTTGTGATTGCGTGGGTAAGTTTTGCAAAAAAATCATTGTTATTTCATAATAATATAACAATTTTTTATTTGAAACATCTAATATATCTTATTTCCAGTGTAATTAACCACAACTTTATATTATTATAACATTTTTTGGCCAAGAACCTGGTAAGTAAATACCAGTTTTTTTTTTTTTTTGAATGCATCAAATATAAATCCATTTATTTGCAGAACAGCTTTCCCTATTCAGCGCAGCTGGATATTATTATATGTATACTATATTTCCATAGTCGATCGACTGGAGCCTTTTTCCTGTAGCAGATCGGTAGCACTCGATTGCGAGTATAAACATAACAAGGATGCATTTAACGTTAAATTTAACCGTTCCGAAATGTTTTCTCTTGTTTCGGTTAAAACATTTCAAAATATTATCGTTAAAGCAATTTCATAATAAATTTCATTACGTTTTTAACCGAAACGAAATGCTGGCGTTAACGTTAAAACGTTAAGAGAAACGCTGGAGATTCACTCGTCGCAAAACGCTGCATACTTTTAGGCACATTAATATTAACGAAAACGGAAATTTTATAACGTTGCAACATTAACGATTTGATTTCGTTTTGACAAAGAACATAAATGTATAAGCAAAGAACATAAATGTATAAGAATGGACAACACGTTATTATTAGCAACGAGTGAATCTCCAGGGGCATGCTTTCTTACTCTAGCCAATCAAAAAATTCATTTGAGCAAAAGAGAAAGCATGCCCCTGGAGATTCACTCGTTGCTTAAAGTAACGTGTTGTCCCTTCTTATACATTTATGTTCTTTGGTATAAGCAAAGAACATAAATGTATAAGAATGGACAACACGTTATTATTAGCAACGAGTGAATCTCCAGGGGCATGCTTTCTTACTCTAGCTAATCAAAAAATTCATTTGAGCAAAAGAGAAAGCATGCCCCTGGAGATTCACTCGTTGCTAAAAGTAACGTGTTGTCCCTTCCTATACATTTATGTTCTTTGGTATAAGAATGGACAACACGTTATTATCAGCAACGAGTGAATCTCCAGGGGCATGCTTTCTTACTCTAGCCAATCAAAAAATTCATTTGAGCAAAAGAGAAAGCATGCCCCTGGAGATTCACTCGTTGCTTAAAGTAACGTGTTGTCCCTTCTTATGTTTTGATAACATGGCGCTGAAACGCAACAAACTCATTTCGTTAAGTTAATTTTGCTCGTTAACAAAACAAAATGGTATCGTTTCGTTTGTTGAGCAGCCCTGCAACATAACCATCACGAAGGCACACACACACGTAAGTAAAATGTAATATAACAACTGCAACTAGAATAAGGAAGTATTCTAATAATTAAATCTTTTTGTTTACAGCTTCCTTCGTACGTTTAATAGTTTCCTGCCCAATTGAAAAGCCACCTTCTTCGAACTTGTTTGATGCCTCAGACGCACACACGCACACACGCACATAAGTTAAAAGATATAGCAACTACAAATCGTCGCTCGCATGACCAACTAACGGAACTGACATTTTTTTCCAAATTGAGTTAGGACCACTATGGGACTTCTTTAGGCATGTCGTATCTTGTGTGTAAATTATGTGATTGTATATAGTACCGTTATCTCAGAAAACGCCATAACATTTTCAACGTATCTGCAGATGGACCAAAAAAATTTTTCACTAACTAACGTAACTGCAATTTAATACCTACTGCTATACTTTATAAAGAAATTTCAAAAGGAAGAAGAAGAACAAAAACACATGTTACTGCAATTATGTGCCATAATTTTTACCGTTACAATGTCGTGCGATTCTCATCAATTGTAATGTTCATTGGTACACGTGTAGTTAAAAAATCTTTTAATTGTTATTATCAAAAGGAATAGTGGCATAATCAAAGGTAAGTAGAAGTGTACAAATATTTTGTTAAATCAAAAACAAATGTAGAATTTCCTTAGTGAAGGTCTTAAACATGGCAGAAAAATTGGAACAATCTTGTGAAGTTCTAGGATGCGGCAGAAATGTTATCAGTTCCTGCTTTAAATGTGGTTGTTTGCTCTGCTCTACTCATTTTACCATAAATATAACATGTGAAACGCATTATGATCCCTTACCAGGAACTTCGCACTCCATAGAAACGTCTGATGATTTTCCTGAAATGTATGAAGTAGAAGCTGGTGAATCTCATGCTCAAAAACATAAAGCTACCAAATCTAACAAAAAGAAAGTGGCACAAAAATTGAAGAACTCTGGAAAGGAGTATCAGACCCGAATTCATAACAAAACAATACCTAAACGAATACTGGGTCCTACGTGCAATATAGAACTTTGTAAAAAGAAAAGGCGCAGCTGTTTTTGTTTTTCCGAACAAACTCGTCAGTTAATATTTAAAGACTTTTGGGCATTGGGATCATTGCAATTCCAAAGGGAATATATTGTACGGTATATTGAAAAAAATTCAACAAAACGTAAGACAGCTGGTCCGCTCACAAGAAGAAAAAATAGTCAGAAATATTACCTTCCATTAAATGGCGTACGTAAACAAGTTTGTAATTTTTTTTCCTAAATACACTAGCAGTTTCCGAACAAGTAGTCAGGACAGCGATGTCTAAAATTACCTCAACAGGAGTTGTAGACAAAGATAAACGAGGAGGTCGTCGTCAAAATTACATCGAAAGAGATCGACTTATAACTCTTCAAGTGGAAAGCCATATTGATAGATTTCCACGAGTGGAGTCTCATTATTGCCGTAACAACTCGACTCGAGAGTACCTTAACGGCGATCTGACAATAAAAAAAATGTATAGTTTGTTTACAAAGGAAATTGGAGAGGGCGCTGTTGCCAGCCTTTCGACTTATCGAAAGATATTTCAAAAAAAAAATTTGTCATTCCATCGGCCCAAAAAAGATCAGTGTGGACTATGTATGAGTTATCATAAAGGAACTGAAGAAGTCAAAAATAATTTAAGCAAACGGTTTGAAATACACAATGAGGAAAAAAACAAAATTTCGACTAATTAGAAATGGATGTAAAGAAGCCGCTAAAATAGACCCGACAATTCTGTGCGCAACTTTTGACATGCAGCAAGTCATAAGTCTTCCAATTTCAATGGACAATGCTGTATTTTATAAGAGACGCCTTTCTGTATATAATTTGACATTCTATAATATTGCATCTGGTGATTGTTCTTGCTACACGTGGCACGAAGGAATTAGCAAACGAGGCGCATCTGAAGTGTCTACTGCTGTTTATCATTTTCTTCAGAAGTATGACAATAATGGCTGCAAAAAAGTTTATCTGTTTGCCGACGGATGTAGTGGTCAGAACAAAAATTCAGTGACAGTTGCTACTTTACTATATATAGTAAACAACTCAACTAATATTGCAGAAATAGAGTTAAGAATATCGGTACCTTGCCATGGACAAAACGAAGGAGATTCTGCCCACAGCGCTATCTCCTACGCCTTAAAGAAAAGTGGTGATGTTCATGTTCCAAGTCAACTAAACCCAATATTCAGATAAAGAAGCCATACGATGTAGTTACCATGGATTATTCTGATTTTTTAAATTTCAAGAAATTGTCGACCGATCTTAAACTATTATCCATTCGAAAAGACGACTCAGGAGAACCAGTAAACTGGACCGAAATGGTTGAGTACAGAGTAGAAAAAGGAGAACCTTTCAAATTGTTTTTTAAAAATAAACATACAGACAAAAATTATAGATCCTTGACTCTAAAACGCCCTGTTGTCAGTTTATTGACGGGAGAGATTTCAAAATTAAACACGACTCCTCCTAAAATACCTCAAAATAAATACGAAGATTTAGTATCGCTTACTACTGGAGATACGCCAGTAATCAAGTTATGTGAACATACAAATTTTTATAAATCCCTTCCTCATTAATTACAAATATTTTTTTCATTAAATTTTTTTATTTTTGTATTTCATATCTATAGTCCAATAAAGATTTAAAAAAAATTCAATTCAAAATCCTGTTTTTTTTTTTTAAATAAAAAAAAAACGTATCTGCAACTGGCAAAAAAAAATGTCACAAAGGTAACGTATCTGCATTGCAATCTAAAAATCGCATTAAAATCCAATATAACACCATTTTGCCATAATAATATTGAAGAGTAGACGTCAGAGTACATAATTAGAAAAGCAGACTGAAAAAAATATTAAAACTGCTCTCCTGTAAAATTTTGTAAATGTCAGTTCCGTTAGTTGGTCATGCGAGCGACGAAATGTTAGGAGAAATTTTAATAGTTGAACTTCTTTGTTTTCAGGTTCCTTCGAACGTTTGGTGTTTCTGTCGTGTATAGGCAAATAAGAGAGGGTCTTCTCGTTACAGTTTTTAACTATAATCAAGTGGCTTTATTTTTATTTTATTTAAAAAAATGTACAGGGCTGTTCTGCATTCGATAAATTTGGTCGGAATCAGAATGTATAAATCTATTCTCCAATTCTGTGAGGATCAGAGTTTACTCTTTTCTTTTCGGGGAATCGGAGGCAATACTTGAACCAAAAAAAGATGTTTGCTTTCAAAATCGAAATGCAGAACAGACTTGTTAAATTTGCCAAAAATATACATATACATGTACATACATACATACATACATATGTAGGCAATACAAAAATTATAATTCTAATATTAAAACTGTGAAAGTTTGTACGTTTGAATGTTTGTTGCTCAATCATGCAAAAACGACTCAATGAATTTAAATTAAGTTTAGCAGAAAGACAGCTTATAACACGTTATAAAAGATAGGAAATTTATTATAAAATATACATACATAAGTGGGAATGGCACTTTACGTTACATAAATGCGATGGACTGATGGAATTTGTTACGGGTGTTTGTATATAAAATCCGTTTCATGTCCATGGGTATTGGAAGGGTGGGCGTATTACTGAGTAATATTGAGTTTTTTTTTCAATTAAGATTTTATTATATGCCAATTTAAATATAATTCATCCTCTATGCGTTTTATTTGTATAAAATAGCGGAGTAAAATTCCGCAGGCATAAGCTAGTTAATAAATAAATAAATTTATTACTTTAAATCCATCATATTATAAAACGTGTTTTATTTATTTCTCCCCTTTCTGCGTACTTCCGAAATACAACTATAGATTAAGGAGTGTCAGAATTTAGCCGTCAGTAAGTATAGAACCTTTAATAATTAAATCATGATCTATAATATGCTTCTCAGTTTCTTCAATAAATTTCATTTGAAGAGAAAACAATCATAATACAAAACTTGCGATTTCCAGCTAAATATTAATTTATTTCTCATTTCTTATGTACCAACTTTTTCGGTGTTGGTTTTGAAGAAACATTGAAAACGAAAATAATAAATATATGAAAAAAAATATAATTTTGAAATGTTAGTTATGAAAAGTTTTAAGTAAAAAAATTAAATTAATTAAATTAATGATTTGGCCAGTTGCCGTTTAGCAGGTGGCTGTGGATCAACATCACTGTTCTCCCTAATATCTTGGTCATCGTCATCATCATCAGAAAGGTCGATAATTTCGTCCAACAGATATTCTGGAATTTCATCTTTGTCTTCCCCTTCTTCCTCGTCTTCCTCTTCTGCAAAGGTGTTTTTATACCATTAACAAATTTCAGCGAGTATTGCATCTGGAGATTTCTTTCCTCTGTTTCTGAAACGAAAATAGTTTTCAATCGTTAACATGTTTAAATTGTGCACTCTGACAAAGATATTAGAAAAATTTAGGAATTCAAAATATGCACACTCTTATTTCAAATGGAAGCGCAGTTTGGTGATAACGTTCGCCTTGCTCATCAGATTCAGTTGGCAACTGTTGAGCGAGTTGATCAAGATGATGATGTAAGAGATGAATTTTGTAGACATATTAACCCCAATTACATCGAAAGCTGCCAACATGTTTGCAACAGAATGCCTGCGATCTTTAACCAAAAGTCCTTTAATGACTGCTTTCAATGCGAGCCATGCATTTAATTCACGGTCTGTCAGAATTTGGGCAAAATCTTGACGACTCATTAGTTTCCGTATGTCGGGACCATTAACAACCCCTTCCTGAATTTTGGCGTTACTTAGTCTTGGGTAAATGTCTTTTAAGCGGATGAATACTGCTGGTCTTTTTGCGATACATTTCAAAAAATGTTTAGCAATGCCAAGTTTAATGTGGAGCAACGGCAACAAAATTTTCATTTCAGGAACAAGACTTTCGTGTAGCCTATTGCCTTTAGGCCATTTCCGTTCAATGCGAGTCTTCCAGTTATGCTGTTTGTACCTGTTTCTTCCTTTAATACCTTCTCCGTATCGTGAATCCCAGATGCTGTTAAGCCTGTAATCAATGAAACTATTTTGAGGTCGCAGCAAATTCGCCACTGGTGTTCGTTATATTTGACTACTTCCAGAATGTGTTTCAAATTATCGAAATTTTCACTAGTGTCAGTGCTATACGCAATTGGAACAGAAGGCATTATATTCGTCTTGTGCAAAAGCACAATTTTTAAGCTGATTAGTGAACTATCGATGAATAAACGCCAATTATCTTTTTTATAGGTTAACTCTATCGCCTCCATTAATTTTTCGATATCGTTGCAATGAGCGAAATTTTATGCATCATTCCCATTCAGAAATTTTTCTAACTCTTTTTGGCATTTTCGATATGCTGTTACTTTGGTACCTTTCGCCAGCAAACTATTTCCTTTCAAAAATGAAGCCAGTTGTTCTGATTTTTTCTGAGTCAAACACAACATGCAACAATTGCATCCAATTGCTTTTGTGTGACTAGGATTGGGTCCTTTGATGTTTCATAGGATGTACCTTCACCAGGGTCGTATTCTGAGAAGAAATGCATTGATATAGCAGCGGCGGTTGTAGGACAAGAAAAAGAAGAAAACAATAGCGGTTGTAGTACTTATATCTGTTTGAAGATCAATACTTCGGTGTTTTGGTACTGGAACGAATTCTGAGTGCGGTAATGGTAATTGGACACTTGGCACTGCTACATATGTAAGTTTTATTCTTTGCTTTCCTTCTATTCAAAGTTTTATGGTAGTTGATACATCCATAGCAATTTTCGTGTTGATGCGAGCTGTTGTCTAACCACATAATTGGTATACCAAAAGGCATAGCATTCTTCTTTTCACTTTTCCATTGCATAACACTTGAATATCAATTAAAGCAAACAATCACTCGCATTGCCACATTTTTCATCGCGTGCTATGAAACGTCCACAAACATTACAAAAATGTTCCATTTTACATTTTGGTTCCAACATTTTTAATACAATATATATTATGCAATGTTGTTTTCGTTATTTTTATGAAACCGATGCACTTAACTTAAATCACTCACAAAATGAAATTAGTTCGTAAAAAATTAATAGCGAATTGTATCACGACCGAGCGAAAATTAAAAGACATCAGCTTCGGAGTTTCGAGTCTTAACTGAATCTTTATTTTTGATATTAGTTCGCTTGTACGATATAAATAAAAATCGCTATCTCTGCGTTGGTTGGAAACAAAAAAGAGGAAAAAGAGGAAGAAGGGGAAGACAAAGATGAAATTCCAGAATATCTGTTGGACAAAATTATCGACCTTTCTGATGATGATGACGATGACCAAGATATTAGAGAGAGCAGTGATGTTGATCTACAGCCACCTGCTAAACGGCAACTGGCCAAATCATTATTTTAGTTTATTTAATTTTTTTACTTATAACTTTTCATAACTAACATTTCAAAATTATATTTTTTTTCATATTTTTATAATTTCTTTTTCAATGTTTCTTCAAAACCAACACCGAAAAAGTTGGTACATAAGAAATGAGAAATAAATTAATATTTAGCTGGAAAACGCAAGTTTTGTATTATGATTGTTTTCTTTTCAAATGAAATTTATTGAAGAAAGTGAGAAACTTATTATAGATCAAACAGAAAACAAGAAAAAACTTGTGTGGAAAATATGTTCAAAAAGCATGAAAAAAAAAATTTGCAACATTTTGCTTCATAAGCACTACACAAATTTTCTAAATATATATTTTTTTTAATTTGTAATTGTTGAACAGGTCTCTAGCAATAATTTGGCTTAAACAGATTGAAAAAATATCCATTAGTCGACGAGTTATAGCCAAAAATTCATATAAACAATATGCTGAAAATCTTCAATTGACTGCAAAGTTCGAAGGTCGATTAAAAAAAAGTCAACTAACATAAACAAACGCCGCGATACGGGTCTTCTAATTTAGCCTCTATTTTCACCCCTCACTCTCAGAATCGACCTAACTTTTGTTAAACCATTCTGCTCCTGTATCTACCAAGACTTTTAATTCTCTGTTTGTCCCTCGCATTTGTCGGAATATGTAAGGCAATGGGTTTCTTCGTCTAAAAAATAATTTTCTTGGATATTATTAATCCTTTGTTGTTCTTGTTGAGGCTGGAGGCTGTTGATTGATTCTATATTTTAGGAACCCTATCGAGATTATTGTTATATTGCCCAGAAGGATCTTGCCTAGATGGTTGGGAGGTTGGTTGTCTAAATTGGGCAGTATTATCTACTTCCATGGGAGTTGGTTTAGATTGGTTTTGTCATCCAAAGGTCCTATTATCATAACCAAACTGCTGTTGCCTTTGATTAAATCTCAAATTATTAAAACCGTAGGTGGCCCTGTTGTTATTTAGGTGATTATTTTGTCTTTGTAAACTGTACGTATTTTCAAATTGCATGCGAGTGGTTTGGATTGGTTTTGTCATCCAAAGGTCCTGTTATCATAACCAAACTGCTGTTGCCTTTGATTAAATCTCAAATTATTAAAATGTTGGTTATTTTTATTATTTTGTCTGTAGGTGGCCCTGTTGTTATTTAAGTGATTATTTTGTCTTTGTAAACTGTACGTATTTGCTAATTGCATGCAAATCTGGTTTGATTTCATCTTTTGGGCTTTTGCTAATGCGTTGGGCAAATCTATCGGATTTAATGACATTATTATCTTATTAAGAGGAGCGTTGAGTCCTACTCTTAAGGCATCTGCGCGGTGCCTTTTGTTATATTCTTAAGTAATTTCACTTTATTATAGTAGTCAACTAAGTCCATATCCATTTGTCTTAATAAATTTAATTCATGTTCAAGGATATGCAGAGGCCTTTTGTCTGCATACGCGAAATCTAAGCGACTAGTTATCGCGTCAAAATCTTAAACCGTCCCGTGATTAGTCAGAGCGTCGTTTGCTACACCAGTAATTTTGTTTCTCAAAATTGTCAGCGCTGCAAAATATTTACGGCTTTCCTTTTTATATAAAAACATTGTATTATTGGCAGCATCTCGCCAACTAACGTATCCTTTACCATTAAATTCAGGAAGGGACTTTATAATATCTAAGGTTTTGTCACAAGTTATTTCCGCATTTATTGTTTGTGGTCTGAATTCAGTCACGTTATTCACATTTGTTACATTGCTTAATTGTAATTTAATATTTTCTAATTCTTGTTTAAAACCTTGTGTTTGTAATGCAATTATCTAATTAATGTGAGTTTGTAGCCATTTTCACTTTCTTATTTTTGCCACTTTTCACAAAAATTTTAAAATATTAATAAATTTAAAAATATATTTACTTTTCTCCTTCCAGCAGGGTATATGATGATCTGCCTTGGACCCCTTTGTTGTGGGAGGCCCTTTACGGATTATCTTCCTTCTCCTTAGGATACTTGATTGTGAGACAGTCTGGTTTGGAGCTCCTCGTGGTCCTTTCTTTTTCAGATTATCTATCACTATCGCTTGTTATTTATCCTTTTATGTCTAGGGATACTTTTTAGTGCGAAGGGAAAAAACCATTCTTAAGGATAGTCCACGTTGTGCGCCAAATAAAAACTGAAAGTGTTTTTAGTTTGAACTCCAAATTGAGTCTGCCTTTATTATATTCTGCAATTCTTAATTTAACTTTGACTGATGTTGGTTGCTGCCGATGTCGCTGCAGCTGCAGTACCATGGGAGCTATTTTTTTTTATTTGTATAATGTACTTGTATTCGTAGCGACGATTCAGATGTCGCATTTGAATAGTTGTTATTATCGTTGTCAGCAGTTTTCGTGGAAAGGCGGTTGTATTCTTTAACTAGCTGTTCAGTTTTATTTCAACATTGTACTTGTATTTGGAGTGATGATGCAAATGTCACATTATTTGAATAGTTATTATTTTCTTTGTCAGCAAAAATGGTGGGAAAGCGGTTGCATTCCTGAACTTGTCATTGTGCAGGCGTGCATGGCCAATGGTAGAATAAATTATACCCGTAAAAATTTAAAACTGCTTTTATTTCAAAAAATTTACTGTGCCATCACCTCTAATTATAAGAATTTTTGCTTTTGTGAACAGCTTGGTTTGCTTATATTCATAATTAGCTGTTTTAACTGACACCAATGCAATTCACAAAAAGCGTTTTTTAGCCAATATCGACACCCAACAACTGACCTGTTACCCGAAAAAAAGTTTGACTATCACAGGATGCGATACTGGGCTAAAAACAGGGTAGCTCATATGCAGCGAATGTTTTTATAAAAATAAATATTTAAAAAAAAATGTCCTTTTGATTAATTATGTGTAAAAATATGTATGTATAAGATATTTAAAACCGTGAAAAGTCATATCTTGTTCAAGATATTATCAAAAAATTCATATTTCAATGCAGAACCACATTGATAGTAGCTAGTATAGCATGCTATCTATTGTCCAAGGTGAAGCGAGTGGATTTTTTGTGGGTGCTAAGTTAAGCCATTTCCGTGAATGGTTGTCAAATATCATTCATTAAACATGCGGTGTAATTTTCCAATTATCGAATTTTATATTTTTCTTTTCATGCACATGGGCAATGCAATCGAATATTTTTGGATTTACCGCTTGTCGTACCTGTGGTTTTCTGTCATTGGCTTTCTAATAACCGCCGTTGCTGGATATGGACTCAGCCTATTGCTGTAAGCCTTGAAATGGGCCGAGCAAATTTACCTAGATAGTAAGCAAATTGATGTTGATTTATTCATACCACTGCTCGCACGAAGTTTAAGGAACAATCACGCAGAAGACATGACAAAGATGCGTTGGATCAAGGGTTAAAATTAATTATACAAATTTAGACACATACATATACATGTACTTACACAGATACTTAAAAGGTTATTTAGCAAATTTTCGTCTTATAGTTTGTATCCCCTCTGTTGCATTTACATAAGTATGTACATATTTTTGGCAAAGATGTCGTTTATCTCAGTGGTTTAGCAAATTAACTGATAGCAACTTAGTCTGATGTAGTTTTAGTTTTTAGAGCGTTTTTAGTGTTTGTGTTCGAAATTTTGAATAATATTCGAGTGCAAATAGATATTTTAATAGTGTAACTTAGTTAGTCGGTATCGGTTTGTAGTGTCAATAGTCAGCTATTTAAGTACACATATGTATATTGGTTTTACGCTTTCGTTGAACAGTAATTTAAGCTTAAATAGATGATAATGAATATATTTATTTCCGATCTTTTGTTGTTGCTTCCGACAGGGTGTGAAATGATTGGTTTTGGAACGAATTTTGCATCCCTTGTCAAGTTTGGTTTTAAGACAAACCGGTTTCGGCGTTGTAACATTTTCAGTGTAATTTTTCGTTCGAGAGAACCGATTTATCTTAAAATCAACCTTGACAAGGGATGAAGAAAATTCGTTACAAAACAAATATTTAGTTCCCTTTTATCAAACTTGAGAACTTTTGGAAGATGTAATTTTTATTGGTCTTAAGAACGCGTTATTTATAAGTGTTGGAGCACGCCACATTTACTATTTCAAATACATTCACTCAGTTATTTCATATTCATTGCATTTAGTTTATATAAACATTTAGTTTAGTGCAGCCCTGCGTGGCTGATGAAGTGTACTCACACACATATGTACATACATATACGGTGTTCATACATATGTACTGAACTTGAAATAAAATGAATCATTATAAAACGAATATTCAACAAGTTACCACGCATTTTTAAAATAGAAGAATAATTAATATAAAAAGGACAAGTTATTTAAGTAACTAAGTTTAGTTGTTGTTGGGTGCATAAGACTGCCCCATTATTAAATTATTTCACTTTATTAATTTACGAGCGTAAAATAACGCTCCAACAATAAGTATACAGTCTAAAAGTGATTTAGCATAAAATACTTGTAATACATATGTACCTCTGTATAGCAAAATAAGAACTGTAGAAATATTTGATATCTGCTGTGATCAAAGGAGTGGAGTACTGAAATATCTGGAAGTAAAGGATAGGAGGATAGGGTCGTCTTAATTAAGTTTTGTACACATATAATTATATATGTAGGATGGCGCAATTAAATTGAGCCACACAGTTTGTGATGCGGTCAAATCCCATCGGCCATCGTGAGCATCTATTCGGCCTCGAATGAAGGGTTCCACTTCTTCATGAACTCAGCGACTGTGATAGTTCATCCGGGTCCTTCGTGCTTACCCATCTTCTCGCCGTCGTATCTTCCATGCTGCAGTTTTCTCACAATTTTGTATGGCCCAAAGAATTTCGCTCTCAATTTCAATCCTGCTCGGTACTGAGTCCGTTTGATGGCCACTAGCTCGTTGACTTCGTTCTCGACCTCTGCTCTACGTTTCTCGTTGAATGGTTTTCGGTTCTCCTGCTGAATTGTGGCAATGTTGTTTTTCGCTTCTCGACGCGTTTCTTCTCTTGATACATCGAGTTCGTCGACTGCTGCTTCTTCCATCAGCTCCTGTAGTTGCGGCATGCCTGTCGTTCGCATTTCGAGTCCTGTCAAAATACGGAACGGTGAGTACTTGTGACTTCTAGGAGGCGTACTGTTTATGAGTTGTTGCACTCTATGAACGTGGCGGTACCAGTGTCCGGAATTCTCGCCACACAGCTTGGCTATCATGGGGATTAGGATTTGATGGATACGCTCGACTTGGCCATTACCTCGCGGCACGCCCGTTGCAATCAACAAATGCTGAATCTGTTCATTCTCGCAGTATTCTTTGAACAAGTTCGACGTGAAGGCCGTCCCTCTGTCAGTGATGACTCGCTTTGGGTTTCCGAAAGTTGCTGACTGTTTCCGCAAGCATTCGACAACTGCTTCTGCGCCGGTGCTCTTTGTTGGATACAGCCAGACAAATTTGGAAAATGCATCCACGGTCACCAGGATGTAGTTGTAGGCTTTCCTGGTGGACTCCAACGGTCCGACGTGATCGAGATGGAGAGTTCCGAGACGTTTATCCTCTTTGTTGATGGGATTCAAGAATCCTTCCTTCTTGCCAGACTTGGTGTTGTTGATGATGCACTGGATGCAGCTTCCTATAATCTTTGCAGTTTTCGCTTTCAGATCTGGAACAAAGAACGATTTCTCCACGGCATCTTGCGTTTTCTTAATAGAAAAATGCCCTTGCTTATATGCCATCTTTATAATCTCAGCTTCCATGAGGGATGTTTCGACCAACAGTTCTCTTGCCGAATCCTTATACAGCACACCATGCTTAATGTATAAGTCCTCGTAGTCACTCTTCTCCAGCACCTTAAGGACTGCTCGTACCCAGTCGTCTTGTTGCTGCGCTTGCTTCAACCGATAAATCAACGAATCTTCCAGCATGAGGCAAGATACTCTGCTTAAAGCTTCAACATGACGCATTTTTGTTCCGCTTCGGTGTTCTATTTGATAGTCAAAGTCTTGCTGGAACATCGCCCAACGAGATACTCTTAATGGAATATCCCATTTTCGCATCGTCATTGCGAACGCGTTGCAATCGGTTACTAGTTTGAAGCTGATCCAGAGATACACTCTCCACTTTTTGAGAGCTTCTATGATAGCGAGTACTTCAAGTTCATAGGAGTGGTAGTTTTCCTCTGAGGGTTTAGTTTTCCGGCTCATGTACTGCACTGGGTGGAATGCTTGGTCGTCCGCGGTCTTTTGCAGAAGAACTGCACCATACCCAGCCATACAGGCGTCCGTATGTACCTCTGTCGATGCCCTCGGGTTGTACAACATGAGGACTGGTGCATGCGTCAATGTTGCCTTTAGCTGCTTGAATGCTGCCACCTGTTCGTCACCCAACTGAAGCTTGACCTCCTTCCTAGCCATGTCCGACAACGGTTTGGCGATCACTGCATATCCTTCGACGAATCTTCTGAAGTAAGATGTCAAACCCAGAAATCTCTGCAGAGCTTTTCGATCGTGTGGCAGTGGGAAGTTCTTGATGGCTTTCGTCTTAGCGTCCGATGGCTTGATGGTACCGTCCTCTACCACGTACCCCAGAAAATCAATTTTACGCATGAGGAATTGACATTTGTCCCATTTAATTTGCAGGCCGTATTCCGCTGCCCTCTGCAATACTTAGTAATCCTTGGAGGGAACAACCAAATCGTCCATATAAGCTACAACGGTGTCATCTTGAATAAGGTCTCTGAAGATTGCTGTGATGAACCTTGAAAAAACCGCCGGTGAGTTTGATATGCCGAAAGGAACATGTACTGGCCGCTGTGGGTCACGAATGCGGTGTACTTCCTGGAGTTTGGTTCCACTGGCACGTGGAAAAATCCGTTTGTGAGGTCCAGTGTGGTGAACACACCAGCATCTTGAAGCTTCTCGATGACATCATCAATATTAGGCATCGGAAAATGATCGCGAACTATCTTGGCGTTGAGGCGCCGATAATCGCAGCATAAACGTTTTCTTCCGTCCTTCTTAGAAACTAGCACCACTGGAGCAACGTTATCGGAATTGCTGGGTTTGGATAATGCCATCCTCCAACCACTGCTTCACTTGCTCCTCGACAAACTGCCTGTCCACATGGGACATTCGCCTCGGATTCTCGTAAATTGGGACGTCGTCAGAAAGCTAAATTTTCATATCAACGGGCGACTTGAAGGTGCTTGTTATTGTTGGGAGCTCATATTTCGCAATCATGCTTCTTACCACAGCCGTCTTTTCGCGGTCGAGGTGTGCAATTTCGATTTCTTCCGCAGGTACCTTTTCTATATCAGCACCCAGACAGATTGCTCCGAATTCCTCAATAAGGTCGGTAATCCTATTATCTTCAGCAACTGGACTCGCTCGTAACGTGAAATGTTATTTCCAACTGAATGTCGTCTACTTCCATTAGTGTGGTGAAGCTACCCATTGTCGTGAGTTTCTTGTATCAATCCCCACCAGTCGTCGTCGATCGTTACTTAAATCAACATCCAGATTGAGCGCCATTAGCGTATCGTACAGCATTAGACATAGATCGCTGCCTGCATCGATCAACGCTGAGATCATCGTTCCGTTGAAGTTTATCTCTATAAAGATTAACCCACACTTCGACTTCGACTTGACGTCGTCTTTATTCGTCATGGTATTCACGCTGTTGTGTTCCGACTTGACCGTTTGGTTTTGTGACTTACAGTCAGCCGCACGATGACCTTCTTTACCACAAGTGAAACACGCGTTCCGCTTACGAGAACAATTTCTAGCAAAATGCGATACATCGCCGCAGATATAACAACCCTTGCTTGTTCCTGCTGAATTCTGGAAAGCTTTGTTTGAGGACGATGCCACTTTGGCTACGTATGAAAATTTTCGCGCCACCTTTCAAAAGTTGCTTTGCATAAATAAATTTTTGCAACTCGTTCCATCGCACCGCAGTTGCATTCGCCTCAAAATCCTCAAGCCATTGTTCAAGACTAGAGCGACCGGATCCACTGAATGAAGTCATGAAATCTTCGATATCACGGAGCGTAAAATTATGCCTCTCAGTTCGAACCTCACGCACGCTTCGCTGACTTGCTGTTTCCTCGACGTCGGTATCTTCGCCATCGTTCAGATTCAGGCCGAAGTGTTCCATGAGTCTGTCTTGTAAAGTCGCTTTCCGTCCGCTTGTCGATAGCCCTAAGTCACCCAATTTCTCCTTCAGACCGTCGACAGTCAAGTTAAAAATTTCGTTCCGGTCCATAGTTTACAAAGTTGATTAATTAATATTTATATTAAATAGGCAAATAAATTACAAGGTAATATTTGATGATATTAAATGTTTATGTAGTATATAATGTTTGCAATAGAAATTAAATTATGATTGCTCTTATACAAAATGACACTGTATTGCTATCGCACAATAGCTCTAGCAAGTTATTAAATTATGGTTGCTTTTATAGTACAAGACGATTACACTTTAGTGCTATACCACAGTGGCTCTAAAACTTTCCGCAAATTATGGCAACCAGAAATTTTCTAACTGGGAAGTCTTGTTCTTATTTCTAAGTGAACAATAAGTTAAGCAAGACAAATTTTACAAAATTTATATATCAACGTATGTATTCTATACTCATCTGCTCAATCATCCCTCGCCACTGTCTACTTTGTACATATATTGTTGTTGTCTTCTTTGAATAATCGGTAAAATCCAACGCCGCTGTCGACTGAAGTACTAGTTGCTTCGGTGTAATTCTTCGCCAAATGTGCGATGCTGCTGCCGTCGCTGACGTTATTTCTTGCGCTTGACTCTCAGCCAGCGATTTCTTGCGCGTTGCTTCTGCTGCGCACCACCGTCTGCTTCGCTGTTGTAGTTGGAGTTTTGATTATTTTATCAAATTTAGAGTTTTTTTTTTTAAATACGTTGCCTGTGCGCACTGCAACTTCGTTGTTTTTTTTCGTTTAGCGCATTAGCAATTTAAATACGTGAGGGCGCTGTAAATCACTTCACACGAATGTTCGCAGATTCGATTTCACTTTTGACACCAATTTTGTAGGATGGCGCAATTAAATTGAGCAACACAGTTTGTGATTGGATATAAATGTTTATTTAAACTTTAAATATTAGTGCACATATAAAACACTGTTTAGGTTGAAGCCTGCATTTATGTTGATGTGTTGAGTCCCGTCGTATATCAGCAAATGAATCGTCAGTTATATCGTACGTTTATGATTGTCCACCGTTTCGTCAAGTTTTTGTCTGTCGCTTTGTTCTTTTCCTTTGCCGGTTAGTGTTGTCCCTTGCGTTGCTGTCCAGTGTTGCTTAAAGGCATTTCGGTCAGTTCGTCCTTAGTGTTGTACGGCGGTCAAATCCCACATACATATATACGAAAAAGTAAGATGAAAAGTATCCACCCTTTAATATTTTATAGATCCCAAACTAGTCTCATTTAACTAACTACAGGATATCTCGTTATGTATGTAAATACCCGGACAGAAAACCGTCCATAAGAACATAGTTTTCGGCGAGCGGTCTCTACGTCACTTGCGGTAAGTTCTAAACTCCATATTTCCTATTATTTCGTAGGTTGTGGCAATCGAAAACACAGTCAGATATATTTATCGAGGCTGCTGTATGATCATCACAACCTATCAGTATCGGGGTTAAATACCCGATTTAAACCTGAGAGGAGGTAATTTCCGTTTGCGTGCGGCTGAGAACTGGCAAGCTCCCCACAAAAGATTTGAATAACCAACAGGTTTCACGAATTTAAATGTTATCATACGATTGATTCGTGCTTTAAACATTTGAAAATAAAAATCTTAAGGTTGTCTTCTCTCATGATGACAAGGTCACCTATTTTCATATTCTCCATAAGATGTTTCCACTTAATGCGCTTTTGCAATTCTGATAGATATTCCAGTTTCCTTCGTCTACAGAAGGTCTGATGTAAGGCTTTTAGTTTCTGCCATCGGTTCACAATGGAGGCAGGATTCTCAGTGACATCAAGTTCTGGTGGAGCCATAAGATGCCCGCCAGTTAGAAAATGACCTGGAGTAAGTGGCTCCAGATCGGTAGGCATGCCTCAAAATCCTACAAAGATGAGTATTAAACTCCTCTAATGTATATTTATGGGCGGACGCAGTTTTCCTAAGTGACTTTCAAAACTTTTTACACCCGCCTCCCCTAATCCTCCCAACTGTGTGCAGCGGGTATAAAGCGCCAAGTAAGCAATTGATGACTGTACTCGGAAATGGTTTTGTCTCCAGCATCACCCCCAAAGGCCTTAAATTCAGATTGTAAAGATCTCCGACAAAGTTTGTACCATTATCAGAGTAAATATTTTTCGGACATCCTTTTCTAGCAATGAATCGAGAAAATGCTGCTAGAAAAGCTATGGTACTGCGATAGTGTCTTCTAAGTGAATCGCCTTAGTAGTGAAACAATCAAAAAGACATACATATCGTTTAGAAATTCGACAACCTTTGCCTCGGTAATTTTTAATATCAAAAGGTCCAGTGAAATCTACTCCTGTATTAGTAAACGCTCGCGTCAAGGTAGTGCGTTCCTTCGGCAGTGTGCCTATAATTTTGGTTTGAGACCGTTTTTTATAGATCGTAGAGATATACAATTATTAAGGATTTTCAAAGCACACACACACACGCAGTTGTTTTTTTTTTTTTTTTGGTAACTCCCGTGAAGAGAAAACTGTCATGAGTACTGCTATAGCATGCACGACTTGCAGTCTCTTGACTACACCTACGTTACTAAACTCTCTCCACCACGACCACTCTCCCCGCGGAATTGCCAAAAGAGGTATTACCTCACGGGGCTGGTTAGCTTACTCGCTCTTTACCTGTGTTGTTGGATCTATGTGAATGCGCGATACGAGAGCGCATATTTTTTTCCACCTTTCGCTTAACTGGAGCATGAAGTCAATGATGTTTACTGCGTCTAAGATTGTGCGAACTTGAGGAGCGTAACGTGGACATTGGAACATAATGTGTTCCTCGTCTTCTTCGCTGTCTCTACATGTTGGGCAGCGAGGGGCACTATCATGGCCAAATTTAGTTAAATACTTCCGATATACCCCATGTCCCGAGAGGAACTGTGTAAGGTGAAAGTTTATGTCACCGTGGTTTCTCTCCAACCATTTGCTGATATTTGGTATCAGCTTATATGTCCACCTGCCTTTTTGGGAGCTATTCCAATGATTCTGCCAGGTGCTCATTGATCGGCATCTTTCTTCCTCTTTTACTTCGTTTAGGTTTATTATTCCGTTACTCCCGGAAAGCCTTTCATATATTCGTTTCATTTCATGAGCCATAATATCTACTGGAATTTGTCCAGCTATAACATAAGATACTTCGTCTGAAATTGTACAGAATCCACAAACCGCTCGTAAGGCGCTTAGCCGATAGACAGTTGTTATCTTTTTCGCGTAGCTTTTCACAAGCAGCGCGTCGGCCCAGATTGGGGCCGCATACAGTAGGATTGAGCTAATAACCCTACAGTAGAGGATTCGTTAATTATGTCTCGGTCCTCCGTTATTTGGCATGATGAGCGATAAGCTTGACTGCACTCTAGATGCTTTCTTAGAGACGTACTCCAAATGGGGCTTGAAAATGAGTCGGGAGACCCAAATATTTGCTAACAGGCTTGGAAGTGATTATCTCTGTCTCCACGCTATTATTCAGAAACTCCACTGCCTTTCTGCTGCTTATTAAAAGTGCTTTGGTCTTATGGTCGGCCAGCGTTAGGTGCATTGATTGAAGCCATGTTTAGATTTTAAGTACAGCTTCGGCAGCTGCTGCTTCAATTTGTTGCAAATGTTTTGCAACAATTACAACCGCGATATCGTCTGCAAAACCAACGACTTTTGTGCGTGGAGGCATTTCCAGGTTTAAGACGCCGTCGTACAAAGGGTTCCACAAAAGTGGTCCAAGGACTGATCCTTCTGGGACCCCTGTTTTTACATCATACACCTCTGTATCGCTTCTGTAGAGGAGTTTGCGATGCGAAAAATAGCTTCCTATAATTTTGAGGATATAGTTAGCTTGGAGTGCCTTTTCTTAATAATGTATCCATGATGTTTCGCCAGCTTCCGCCTTGCTTTAGCCGCAACGTCAACTACTGTTTTGTTCGCATCTATCGTGGAACGGGATTTTCTGAAACCGAACTGGTTTATCGACAGGAACCCATTTACTTCGGCGAACGACGTAAGTCTGTTGCATATTATTCTTTCATGAATTTTTCCAAGCGTGTCTAGTAAACATATCGGACGGTACGACGACGGCTCATCTGGGGGTTCGTTGCCTTTAGGTAGCAGCACTAATGTTTGTTTATTCCATGTTGCTGGGAAACAGCCTTCAACAAGGCACGCGTTGAATGCATGCACAAATATTTCTGGGCGCTTTATGATAGCCGCTTTCAGGGCCTTATTTGGTATACCGTCCGGCCCTTGAGCTTTACAATTTGGGATCTTCGTGCATGCAGTTAGCAACTCCTTTTCAGTTACCCTTGGAATTTCACTAGTTTCATAACGTGGAAAGACTGATGGGATGTCTTCGACCCTTTAAGGAAAAAGGATTGTTATGATATTTCTCAACATTACTGGGCAAGTAATGTTTGGTGACTTTACGCTTTTTGCCTTTGATAGCACTACTCTATATGCGGTGCCCCAGGCATTGATGTCAGCTTCGTCGCAAATTTTCCAAAAATGTTCCTGTTTGCTTGCTTTTATGGCTGCTTTAAGGCCTTTCCTTGCCTTCCTCAGAGCAGCTAGGTTTTCGGAAATTCTGAACTTCCTCTGCTGCGTTGCATTTTACGTCTTGCATTGAGACAGGCCCTGTGAACTTTGGCTTTAGCTTTTGTCTCTCCTCTGCTATGTCTATTATAATGGCTTGGTGATCACTATGGGTGTACTCCTCGCTTACCCTCCATTTGATTTTGTTGGCCAGCGAATCGCTTGCAAGGGATATATCTATTATAGACCCCGTTCCCAATTTCCTGAAGGTTAGCGCAGATCCGGTATTTAGGATCGTGACATCAAGCTGGGCAAATGTTTCCTGCGGCGTTTCACCTCTCTTATTTGTTACTCTATTGCCCAGGCAGTGAAGTCCCCTGCGATGATTAATGGAGACTTGCCGCGAGCTTCCAGGGCAATATCGCGTAAAAGTTTTTAAGTGATTTAAATTTATTTGTATAATTCTCATATGCGTCGGTTAGTTAAGGCCTTCCTGAAAGCAGCGCATTTATAGCTACCTGCTATATGGTCAATGTTATCCCTATTATTTGATTTGCACAAAACGCAGTGTGGGCTGTTTTTGCAGTCTTTGACGAAATGTCCCTCGCCGCATTTTCTGCATTGCTTCGATCTATCTATCTCGCTAGTGCAGTTCCGAGACACGTGACCATACTCCAGGCATTTAAAGCACTTTTGCAAATGCACACCTTCACGTATACGGCAATGACCCACCCTATTTTGATTGTGCCAACTTGGAGAAGCTTCTGGGCTGTTTAAGCTGGCAAGCTAAGGGTAGCTGTTTGAGTTCCAGCATATGCTGCCCTTAGCCCCACGATGTCTGAAATATTAATATCTTCTAGCCCTGGGAGGGCTTTTATAGCTCAGTGTACCTCATCTTTAGCAGTAACCTCGTCTATATCCTTGCACTCCAGTGTATAAAACGTAAGGGATTTAAAGTGCTTTATCGATACTCCTCATATTCTTTGCCAAAATATCTAGTATTTGGTCACTTGTAACCTCAATATCTCGATGAATATTTAGCAGCGCAGATACGTCCTCAATCTACGTTAAGTAGAAAAGGTCATCAAGTATCATTCCATGGATTTTATCGACGACTTTTTGTATAACGACTATAATAGACGCCAGGTAAGGGCGTAATTCATTTATATGCACCACTCAATTAAAGTTAATCAAATATAATAAAAAAAGAGTAAGCTTTTGTGTGTGCTATGAATTTGAAAACACGGTTGAAATTTTCTGAGACCACCGATATTTTGGGAGGGGTCCAGACACCCAGGACCCCTCTTAACGGCTGCCCTTGCTCCCAGCAAGGGAAATAAAGAATCTTATAATTCAAAAACCTGTCGTTTCCATCATTGGAGCCCAACGTGGGGCCACAAAAAAGTCCTTGTAAAGGATAGTCGTAGCCGCGGTGCTCGAACGCACATCGAAGACCAATTCTAATAAAATGTTTGTTATCAATCAAGTGTTGTGAAAAACGCATACGTATCTGCGTGAACATTTAAAGCACATTTTAGTGCGAACAAAAATCAATTAAAAAGACAATAAAAAGTTCATTAACAATCAAGTGTTGTTACATATCTGCGTAAACACTTAAAGCATATTTTTTGTCTCTCCTCTGCTATGTCTATTATAATGGCTTGGTGATCACTATGGGTGTACTCCTCGCTTACCCTCCATTTGATTTTGTTGGCCAGCGAATCGCTTGCAAGGGATATATCTATTATAGACCCCGTTCCCATTTTCCTGAAGGTTAGCGCAGATCCGGTATTTAGGATCGTGACATCAAGCTGGGCAAATGTTTCCTGCAGCGTTTCACCTCTCTTATTTGTTACTCTATTGCCCAGGCAGTGAAGTCCCCTGCGATGATTAATGGAGACTTGCCGCGAGCTTCCAGGGCAATATCGCGTAAAAGTTTTTAAGTGATTTAAATTTATTTGTATAATTCTCATATGCTTCGGTTAGTTAAGGCCTTCCTGAAAGCAGCGCATTTATAGCTACCTGCTATATGGTCAATGTTATCCTTATTATTTGATTTGCACAAAACGCAGTGTGGGCTGTTTTTGCAGTCTTTGACGAAATGTCCCTCGACGCCGCATTTTCTGCATTGCTTCGATCTATCTATCTCGCTAGTGCAGTTCCGAGACACGTGACCATACTCCAGGCATTTAAAGCACTTTTGCAAATGCACACCTTCACGTATACGGCAATGACCCACCCTATTTTGATTGTGCCAACTTGGAGAAGCTTCTGGGCTGTTTGAGCTGGCAAGCTAAGGGTAGCTGTTTGAGTTCCAGCATATGCTGCCCTTAGCCCCACGATGTCTGAAATATTAATATCTTCTAGCCCTGGGAGGGCTTTTATAGCGCAGTGTACCTCATCTTTAGCAGTAACCTCGTCTATATCCTTGCACTCCAGTGTTATGCGGTGCGTGAGTGCTTTGACCGAGGCCTCGCCTCCTATCGCCGCTCCTCCGATAGTTTTTAAGTCAGTTCAATTTGGCTTTTGTATTTGTTTTGTACACGCAGGAGTACATTCACACGTGTGTGCACAAGTATATAAGTACATATATGTTAATACTAAATTCAAGCCGTTAATTAAAGTTTTCACACGGACAATAACCCTTTGTTAAGTTTCTCCTTAATGATGGTTGTTCGAGCCACAGATCCTCAAGTGCTGGCGGACACTTCGGTTTTGAACATCAGATACATCCGATCAGCCGCTAACAGGCCACCTTATTATTCCACAGGGGGGTCCATTTATTTTCAACTTTTTACGATATTTTGCATATTTTGAGATATTGGATTATAATCTTTAGGCTATGATTATATCATTTGAATCTGTAGAATCATAAAACGTAAGGGATTTAAAGTGCTTTATCGATACTCCTCATATTCTTTGCCAAAATATCTAGTATTTGGTCACTTGTAACCTCAATATCTCGATGAATATTTAGCAGCGCAGATACGTCCTCAATCTCCGTTAAGTAGAAAAGGTCATCAAGTATCATTCCATGGATTTTATCGACGACTTTTTGTATAACGACTATAATAGACGCCAGGTAAGGGCGTAATTCATTTATATGCACCACTCAATTAAAGTTAATCAAATATAATAAAAAAAGAGTAAGCTTTTGTGTGTGCTATGAATTTGAAAAGACGGTTGAAATTTTCTGAGACCACCGATATTTTGGTAGGGGTCCAGACACCCAGGACCCCTCTTAACGGCTGCCCTTGCTCCCAGCAAGGGAAATAAAGAATCTTATAATTCAAAAACCTGTCGTTTCCATCATTGGAGCCCAACGTGGGGCCACAAAAAAGTCCTTGTAAAGGATAGTCGTAGCCGCGGTGCTCGAACGCACATCGAAGACCAATTCTAATAAAATGTTTGTTATCAATCAAGTGTTGTGAAAAACGCATACGTATCTGCGTGAACATTTAAAGCACATTTTAGTGCGAACAAAAATCAATTAAAAAGACAATAAAAAGTTCATTAACAATCAAGTGTTGTTACATATCTGCGTAAACACTTAAAGCATATTTTAGTGCAAACAAAACTCAATAAAAAACAAAAAATTTAATAAGGCCTTGCACGCCAAGCCCAGGCGTAGCCATCGAGGGACGTTAGGAGCTACAACAAAGTTTGCACGTGCGGGCCATCGAGGGACGGAAGAAGTCTCGAAACACAACCATCGAGGGACGAAAGCGAATAAAGTTTTATTTTAATATGAAAGAAACTATGTAAGTAGAGTGCTCATATTTGTGATTAGGATTAATTGAATTAAAGCATCAGCCTATCTGAAATAGTTTTAGTAAAAATTGTGACATATTTGTGATTACGATTAATTGAACCAAAGCGTCAGCCTATCTGAAATAATTTAAGTAAAAATTGTGATTTGAATTGGAAATAAAAAATGAAAGTAAATAATTGAAGCCAAGAAATATCAGGGAACGTGGACGAAAATAATCTTCGCGCCGTGCTGGGTGCCGCCGTGCGGACAGCAACCGAACAGACGAGACGTGACCTTCAAACGACTATTGACGAACTTACCGCTAGATTAACACTGATCGAAAGACCGGGTCAGGTAAAGAAATATAGGGAGATCGCAATCGACCCCACTGTAAGGTGCGATGAGTCGCTGGATGTCGTGAAATCATTGCCAGAGTTCAATGGCGACCATTCACGATACGTGTCGTAGCGCAAGGCGGCTCATACCGCATATAAAATTTTTGAAAGTGCGCAGGGCAGCTTAAAACATTATCAGGCAGTGGCTATTATTAGAAACAAAGTTGTCGGATCAGCGGATTCACCCGCTATGCGATATCTTATTTTCGTCAAGGTCATCTGACATGGCATCGGCCTTGGCACTCGCGTAAGAACTGAAATCTAACCAGACGCGCTCGTTATTTGCCCAGAGATTTTCAGGCAATAAATTCCCAGCTAACGGCATGCAAACACGTAACTTCACCGGAATGCCATTAATAAGCCCTCACTTCTATAGACAGCCTGGCGGACAACCGCAACAAAAGTCTATTCCAAGGCCCACTCCCATAGATGTGGATCCAAGCCTCTCTAGATATCAACAGCAGAATATAGGTTCCAATATTAAGGCTGGAAGGGTATCAAACATGTGGCATAGCCCTTTTTTGTTACGTCAATTCATGGCAAGAACGAAATCACCAAAAACTGCACTATACATATTTTCAAAACAATTACTTCATTTTTTATTTTACCGACTCTGCATACTTTTGACGGTATAATTGGCTATGACCTTCTACGAGAAACAGACGCCAGACTGGACATAAAAAAGGGCATTATTAATTATAGGGGTGGTTCAGAGAAACTAATGTACTTTTATTGCAAGGATGTTAACAACGTCATTGCCAACGAAGAAATCGAGCAATTGAAATTAAAACACGCTGCTGTTTTTTCCGACCCAAACGAGTCCTTGCCTTGATAACGAACCAGTTTACGCCAAGTCGAATCCATACCTAATGGCGGCTTCCGGGTTCGTAAATGAGGAAGTGAGTAATCTGTTGCGCGATGGCATTATAAGACCATCACGCCTTATAACAGCCCAGTGTGGGTGGTGTTCAAAAAAGGAACGAACGATGCAGGGGAAAGGAAGATGCATATGGTAATAGATTTCAAGAAACTAAATGCGAAAACCATCAGCGATAGATACCCGATTCCCGACACTTCGGTCATTCTGGCCAACCTGGGAAAATCATCAATTTTTACCACAATAGATTTGAAATCCGGTTTCCACCAAATCACGCTGGCGGAAAAGGATAGGGAAAAAACCGCATTCTCCGTAAACAACGGAAAATACGAGTTTTGCAGGCTACCAATTGGTCTGAAAAATGACCCCAGCATTTTCCAGCGCGCCATGGACGACGTCCTTTGAGATGAAATCGGTAGGAGCTGCCACGTCTATATATACGACATAATTATATTCTCCAGCGACTACGAAACATACCTGCAAGATGTGAGTCGGATTTTGGACAAATTGTACTTGGCCAATATGAGAGTATCCTTGGAAAAACTCAGTTCTTTAAAACTGAGGTTGAATTTCTTGGATTTGTTGTTTCCAAAGATGGCATTCGAACATCGAAGGAGAAAGTGAAGGACATTGTGAACAACGAGGTTCCTAAAACGCTGCGCGCCTTGCGCTCCTTCCTAGGGTTGTCTGGTTATTACCGGCGCTTCATTAAAGACTACACGCAAATTGCTTAACCCTTAACAAAGTATTTCGGGGGTGAAAATGGAACAATTGGCGCAAATGTTTCCAAAAAGATAGAAATTGTATTTGACGATGAAGCCCAGAAAGCTTTCCCGAAAATTAAAAATATTTTGTCCTCAGAGGATATTCTTCTTCTCTACCCAGACTACGATAAACCCTTCGATTTAACAACAGATGCATCCTCTCATACCTTAGGCGCCGTGCTTTCACAGGGAGGCAGGCCTATTACTATGATATCGCGAACCCTATCTCAGACAGAGGAGCATTATGCAACCAATGAGCGAGAGCTCCTCGCAATTGTCTGGGCTCTTCAGAAACCTAGACATTACCTATATGGTGCATATAACATTAACATTTATTCTGACCATCAACCCCTTACCTTCTCGATATCGGATAAGAATCCGAATACTAAGTTAAAACGATGGAGGACTTTCGTGGAAGAATTTTTAACTTTATTCCACTATAAGCCAGGCAAGGAAAACGTTGTGGCGGACGCATTATCGAGACAACATATAAATATCTTAGACCCTAAAGCGGACCCCCATCAGATGACGAGACGGCTCATAGCGAAGAATCATCAACGAACGTTATCGCCACGTCTCCGAACCCCATTAATTCCTTTAGAAATCAGATAATCCTTGAAGAAGGGACCACAAGCTCGAAAACCACGAAAATTTTGTTTAAGTCACAAATTAGGCACCATATAACCTTTCCAAACATAGATGTAATTTTTGAACAAATAAAGGACTGCATTAACCCCAATACTACTAACGGATTGCTATGCAAACTTTCTGTCCTGGGGAAAATCCAAACCAAAATCAAAAGTAATATCCTGCCGCGAAGTTCGTCCAAAAGAAATTCTTTATACAGAGCACAGCAGAGCGCATCGCTCCCTTAGGGAAAATAGGGTGCAAATCTTTAGAGATTACTATTTCCCGCATATGCGTAAAATACTGAAGGAAATAATCCTAAACTCCAAAATTTGCCAGGAAGCAAAATTCAAACGTCATCCATCAAAGCCCGAAATAGGAAGCACACCGATTCCTAGCGAACCTGGTGAAATACTTCATATAGACATTTTTTCGACGGACGGCAAACATTACTTGACCTGCATAGACAAATTTTCAAAATTTGCCTTAGTCCAATCAAACTTTTAAGCCAGGTGAAAAGGCTTTTAATAAATCCAACAGGAGACTTGGTAACAAACTTAGCAAATTATAAACGGAAAAAATAGTTCAAAAAGATTTGGGAACGACCGTCCTTATCGACGGCAAACAAATTCACAAAGGTAATCTAAGATAATTTTGTTTTATCATTAGGCTCCTGATTTTGATGGCGGCTGCATTATCTCGGTCGAAAATTTTAAATATTACTGATTCTGTCTACATCCCTATTTCGGACGGAGAGGTTGCAATTTACCGCCAATATAAGCATATCATTCACCACCTGAATTTGACCACTTACGAGAACATAGCCGAAGAAACGCATGACCTTCTTGAGAATTTCCCACAGTCTCACATTAGAAAAACCATCCAACTGGACGTAGACCGCATAGAACGACTAATAACCGACAATCCCGTAGCATAAACTTCCTCGGCACCGCTCTCAAATACGAGCTGGAACTCCCGATTTCGATGACTTTAACCAACTTCAGACACGAATAGAATCCTTGATTGAAGCTCATGAACAACAGATTTATATTAATAGCCAGCTCCAAGTTAAAATTTACCAGTTAACCGACACCGTAAACAAATTAATTAGCTCGACCAAACAGCAAGAGATTGACACTGGACATCTTTTTGACTTGATATCAGCAAGAAACAGATCGTTAATAGATGAATTAGAATCAGCTCTGTATTCCGTCACGACATTCCCGTAGCATAAACTTCCTAGGCACCGCTCTCAAATACGAGCTGGAACTCCCGATTTCGATGACTTTAACCAACTTCAGACACGAATAGAATCCTTGATTGAAGCAAACGAACAACAGATTTATATTAATAGCCAGCTCCAAGTTAAAATTAACCAGTTAACCGACACCGTAAACAAATTAATTAGCTCGACCAAACAGCATGAGATTGACACTGGACATCTTTTTTTCTTGATATCAGCAAGAAAAAGAGCGTTAATAGACGAATTAGAATCAGCTCTGTATTCCGTCACTTTGGGTAAGATACAATTGATTAATCCAATATTGTTAAATATTGAGAATAGAATTAAATAGTGATGAGGTTAAAAATGTATTAACTAACGAGCACTCTACTGGTATTACAATAAGCGAACTACTAACAGTCTCAAAATTAAATTTTTTTGCAAAATTATGACAACATATATTTCGTAATTAAATACCCAATAGTAGAACAAAATTGTAAGAAAATAAGAATTAAACCAGTTGTAAAAAATTTCAAGTCGACTATGATAGAGACTAGTATAGTATCTAAATGTAACAATACATATCAACAACTTGCGAATTGTAAAAATTCCTTATCAACTATACTTTGCCAAGTGTCAAATACGAATAGCTCTCATATCGAAGCAGTGGAAGAAATTGCCGACGGCTTAATTATTATAAATGAGAAATTGGTTGAAGTTCGCGATGGAAACTACCCGCCAGTAATCTTGAATGGAACATTCATGATAAAGTTCAAAGAGAATACCACCATCAATGGCACTACGTACACCAACTGGCGGAAGATTGTACGCGCGCATCCCGAGGCCACACCCGCACAATTTGTGAACCTGACAAGTCATACCACACTTTTGTCACTTCCTTATCTGCACAACATTAACCAAAAAAATCTGCGACACATTGCATCGTTGAGGAGTAGTTAACACACCACAGTAGCCAACAACAACAATAACAACGAGAACAAATTTAATTTATGAAGTCAGTTGTATTTACTCACCGAACGGTAACGGCTGCCCTTGCTCCCAGCAAGGGAAATAAATAATCTTATTATTCAAAAACCTGTCGTTTCCATCATTTAGACACAAATTTTTCACTGGCTCGAAGGCCCATGAAAAAACCAAGATGCGTCGCAGGCTTATTTCGGACGCACCAGTGTTTTTGTTTAAAAAAAGAAACAAAATCGGATTCAATATTAATAGTTGGTTTATTTATATGTATATGGCTTACAAAGTGGTCACTAAAAAGCTTCAGGCATCGATCCAACCACAGCTCTCAAACGCCGACCAACTGATTAAAATAGTGAGCACACTGTTTCCGGGCCAAGAAGCATTCAATAGAGAGACCCTCTCCCATGCTGAGTGTCAATTCCCCCTGATCATTGCTGGAGAGGTGCTTCTTGCGGTTGATGTATTTAAAGACAAAAAGGTCCCAGGCCCTGATGCAATTCCAAATAAAGTTCTTAAACTTGTAGTAAAAGCGAATATCCAGGCATTTGCTCACACTTTTAACGAATGCCTTACAGATGGCGTATTCCCTAAAATATGGAAACACCAGCGACTCGTGCTGCTACCAAAGGCGGGAAAACCACCTGGGCATCCCTCGGCATACCGGCCAATATGTATACTTAATACAACGGGGAAACTTCTGGAACGTATACTTACCAATAGAGTTACAGAAACCATTGTGGTCGTAGCCAAACACATAAATGATATAGAAGAGAGCGCAAACAACTCAATCACTAGGGTTCAAAACTGGCTAATCGATGCAGGCCTCGAGCGTGCACACCAAAACATCGAGACAGTCCTAATTAGCAGCAGGAAGATTCGAGAAGTAGCGAAAATAAAAATATATGGCCATGAAATAGAATCAGCTCCAGATTTGAAATACCTAGGAATCATACTGGACGCTAGATTAACATTTAAGCCGCATATAGAATATGCAGTCGGGAAAGCAGAAAAAGCCGCAGTAGCGTATTCGAGACTGATGCTGAACGTCGGAGGTCCACAGCAACAACGAAGACAGTTATATGCCAATGTAGTAAAAAGTGTTCTACTGTACGGGTTTCAAATATGGGGTGAAGCCTTTAAGAAGAGGTCATACGCACGCGAAGCGAAGCCCCTATACAGGCTCTGTGCGATTAAGGTATGCTGCGCGTTCCGCACTACATCCGAAGAGGCTGCGTTGGTTGTTGCTGGCCTATGTCCCATAGATATTCTGGCGACGCAGACGTTGGCAAGATCCGTAAATAAGGCGAATCGCGAAAAAGAAATCAAAATCTGCTGGCAACAGTAGCAATGCCGTTGGGACCAGACAGATAAAGGCCGCTGGACTTACCGTCTCATACCTTCAGTAGAAAAATGGTTAAGCAGGAAACATGGAGAAGTAAACTTCCAGTTAACACAAATGCTTTCGGGGCATGGCTGTTTTAAATCCTACTTTTATAGATTCAAGATCGATGATGATCCGTACTGCACTCTGTGCGCGATAGTATCCAAGATGCAAGAACACTGCTTTTTTGCCTGCACATATTTTGAAGAACAAAGAAATTACCTAAACTCACAGGTGAGGAGACTGGCTAAAGTAGAAATCTTGATTGATATAATGCTCGAATCGACCAAAAACTGGTCCGCCGTCTGCAACATGGCAATTATTATAATAACAAAACTACGTCAGGCGGAACGACTCCGCTGAAATACCTAGTTTCTTAACGATCGAGGGACTCATCGAATTGGCGGCTCGTAATCTAGTCCGTTCCGACTGCTTGCATCAAAAAGTTCGGTGACAGTAGCATCTAAGCAGTGTGGCTCTAAATACGGATCTCAACGTACAGCCCAAGGCGGATTGAATCGGCCGGATAGCCCGGAATCTCGTCCTTTCCGGCAACCAAGAAAGGTTAGTGCACGATATACTACTTTCAAGATATTTGAATATATATATACATATATATATGCAGTTAAACTTATGGCTAAAATTAATGTTTTCCAGTAAGGTTCATACAAAGCAGGAAAAAGCGAACCAAGTGAGTAAGCGTCTCGGAACCCAGAAGAAACTATGAAATACCAGAAGAGATGATTCAATCTCCCGCAACAACAAAATCATTATTTGATGCTGATTACTCCGGTGCTGCTGTTGATAAACAAAGAGAGCAGTCGCAGTGTGTGAATTCAGACGTTTTGTCTGGTAAGCAGGTCGTTGACCATAGCAAGAACTCTGAGCTTGAAGTGACTCTCGAAACTTTATTTCGACAAGTAGTTGAGCTTAAAGCTGAGAACAAACAAATGTTCTCTTTAATGCAGTCGCTGGCCGATAAAAAGAACACTGAACACGGAGAGACTCTCAAAGTGGTGCTTACTGAAGTGCGTGCTTTTAAAAATGAGAATAAACAAATGTTCTCTCTACTGCAGTCCCTGTCTAATGACAAGAACGTTTTGCTCAAAAAAGTTGCCGATCTCCAAGCTGAGTTGCGCTCTATGATTTCCACAGTACACAACTCAAACCAAAATTCTACTGATGCTACACCTCTTAATGCTGAAAATCCATTACTGCATACTGCTGCTGCTGGCATTTTGACTGACGCTGCAGCGGATGCACATGCAGTTGCTATGACAAATCCTACATATATAACTCCTACTGCTGCTGCGGCTGTCTCTGCTGCCGCTGTACCGGCTATCAACATACCTACATCTACTATGGTATCTTCTTCGTTATATTCTCATGTCGCTCGCTCTAGCGCCATGCCATCTTCTAATACTGCTCTGTCTACAGATACACCTACTATGCTCTCTTCATCGTTATGCCCTGATGCTGCTGTTTCTCAAAAACCTACTGCACAATCGCCTATTGTTTGTATGGATTCTAATGGTTGGACTACTGTGCGACAAAAGAAAGTACCTAAACATACAAATGTTGTCGGTGGAAACAATGGCAACTTTGATTTTTGAGCTTATTGATCGAGTTCTTTAATGTATTTGTTGTTATTGTTAACTTAGGCTAGTCGATCTAATTTCTTTTGTGCAAGAAAAGTGGAGAAATTGTTTTTTCTTGCACAAAAGAAATTAGATCGACTAGTCTAAGTTAACAATAACAACAAATACAATGGCAACTTTGATTTTGATATCGTCACCAAAAAGAAATGGGTTCATGTTTCTTTTTTTAAGCCTACATGGCGTTTCTGCCATGTTTTATGATAAACTTTTTAATGCGGATGTTTGGCCTTCAAATGTTAATGTGTGGCCTTTTCGTTTTTTTTCAAAAGGAACCAATTACTGAACCGAACAAATAGCTTAACTAATAGTAATACCATCCTACCTAATAATCTAAAAATATACTTCCAAAATATTTCGGGCCTTCGGACCAAATGCTCAGTTGTTTATACGCTAAGTTCTTCCCTAGATTTCGATATATTTATAGATTTCGATATATTTATATTTTTTGAATCTTGGCTGAATGAAAACTTCTTCGACTGTGAAATGTTTGATCCAAATCTTTATGATGTTTTTCGTAAAGATCGCGATCTTGCCAAAACAGGATGTTCTAGAGGTGGTGGGGTTATTATTGCTGTGCGGAAAAAATACCGGGCGGCACTGGTAACCCTTGCCAACTCAGATTCCCTTATTGATCAGTTATTCGTCTGATTAAAAACTCATCACTACCGTTTGAAGCAAAACACCCAATCCTTCTTCCAAAGGCTCATCCATTTGTTCGCACACTGGTTGACACACTTCATCGCCGCCACCTACATGCTGGATGCCAAACCCTGTTTAGTATACTTCGTGATAGGTTCTGGCTCATCAACGCACGAAGTCTAATCAGACAAGTAGTTCACCAATGCGTGCTGTGCTTTCGCAATAAGCCACGATTTGAAAGCCAGCTAATGGGTGCCCTTCCTCAAGAACGTGTACAGCCAACATTTCCATTCGAAATATCGGGCGTTAACTACTGCGGCCCATTCGCAATCACTTAACGAATTCGAAACAGGGGTCCTCTCAAGGTGTATATCTGTTTGTTCATCTGTTTCACAACAAAGGCAGTACATCTTGAGTTGGTTTCCGACCTAACCACGATGTCTTTCATTGCCGCTTTGAAACGTTTCGTCGCTAGGCGAGGCAAATGCAAAACAATTTTCTCGGACAATGCAACGCACTTTGTTGGTGCAAACAGAGAACTACGGGAAATGTTATCAACATTTATTTCAGAGCAACACATTGCGACAGTTCAAGAGAGGAAGGAATCGAGTGGAAATTTATCTCTCCTCGGGCCCCCCATTTCGGCGGCTTATGGGAAAGTGCAGTTAAGCGTGCATTTGCTAACCTTCGAGGAATTGCACACAGTGTGCTGCCAAGTAGAAGGAATGATAAACAGCCGCCACAGAGAATGTACCGCCATTGAAATGGCCACTGGGTAGGGTCGTGGATGCTATTCCAGGTAATGACGGAGCTGTACGGGTTGCAGTTGTAAAGACTACGGATGGAGTTCATAAACGGGCTGTTGATAGGCTATGTAAACTGCCCATTGAACAAACATATCCATAACAATTTTGTACTTGCTCTAGTTGCAGTTTTTGAAGGCGCTACCTTCAAGGTGGGGAGGATGTTGGAGCACATATTGCTCCAAGTATACCCATTTCAGAACCTCTACTGTATTTGCCGTGTCAGCTGTTTGCAAGAGCACCAATAGGCAGTAGCTGGTATGAACATACATATGTATATGTATATACATACATACATCCACCTGCGCATAACTACACAAGTCGGTTATCAACATAAATATGTACACACATTCATATACGCATAGTAACAAACGGAAAAGGACGTGGTACCGAGCAAAATCGAATGATGCAGTACGCTGTGAAAGTGGTAGAAATCTCACCGGTCTGCTATAGCGCCACTTATTGCTTCCCAATTTCGGATAGAGCTAAGAAACGATCGCTAGGGAGATTTTAAGTAATTAAAATCGTCAAAGTGTAAATAAAACACGGGTTGGAACCGAACGCACTCCTCCCGTGTAATCAGGACGGATCTGGATATCGTTCGCCGGACCATCCAAACAAAGTTTAGCCCCGTTAGATATAGCTCGGAACCTCGTCCGTTTCGACAGCTACGAATGAAGACATGCTCTGCGAATGACCAGCAAAACTACATCCGAGTCCCTCTACCTGCTAAACCGATGCTGCCGTAGAAATTGCCCACCAGGATCTACGGCTGCACAGCATACAACATAATGGGTGCCGCTTGGAACCAAGTTCGTTCCAACGGTTTCGCCAGGTTGTGGACGGTAAGGTAAAGTGAGAAGAAAACGCGGGTTGGAACCGAACGCTTTCCTCCAGCAAACACGATGCGGATCTGGATCTCGCTCGTTGGACCACCCGCACAAAGCTTAGTTCCGCTAGATGTTGCTCGGAACCTCGTCCGTTCCGACAAATATGACTGGATACAAGCTCTACGTTTGAGTAGGTAATCTTAAGCGCCAAAGTGAGGAAATTATGAGGCTGGAACCAAACGCTCTTCAGCTCCAGTTTATTGCGGCTCCTGGTATTCGTTTGCTGGACCACCTCGGTCATGCTACTCGCTGAGTCTGCGCAGCAAGGGAACTTGTTCATCGGGCTCGCTTTGTCTGCAGAGTTCATAGCCGGGCAAGAAGCCGCTCGGAACCAAGTCCGTTCCGACGGCCTCGGCTTACTATAGCGCTCTTTATAGTGTCAGTAATGCTTAGTATCCGGAAATCAACTAACCTGTTCAACTTCGAATTATATAGATGTCAGGCATAAAAACGCAATTAGCCGGACATTACATAAGTGGGCGGGGATGACGGACCCGACAAGGGGGGGCTAGTTAGACCAACAGAGGTGGTGCCAAGTAGGTGTAACTTCCACGGACTGCATCAAGACGGTAACGGACTTAGAGCTTAGTGCTCAAACTGCCTCCCGACGAAATACTTGACGGTAGTACCGGGAGGGGAACGGTACGTGACAGTAGGAGGTTTAGTGCAGGTTAAAGTCCCACACTGACGGGGTGAAGGCTTTCGATGCTTATTCCTCGTAAAACAAAAAAAAAAAAAAAAAAAAAAATAGTAACAAACGCACTCGGTCGCGGTGGCTACAATAGGTAGACACCCCGGCGATGCTCTTCGCTGTTCAATACAACCACATTATCGTCGCATTGACTTCATAAGCAAGCTGCACTGGCGACGCTCTTCGCACATCACCTGATCGCTATGGCTATACCATAAATAGCGGTCAGCAGCATTATGCAGATATCGCGGCACACGGCGATCAACAAGTCCGTTTATCATTGTACATAGCAATGTTTAACTTCGCAAATCGCTCTCAGCCACTGCATATCTGCTACAAAGGCAAAGCGATGCTCTTAGTAATGAGGAAAACGGTACCATTATTTGATGGGTCACTGATGAAATGTAAATATGTATGTATGGACCATATGCAAATTTCAAGGCCATCGATCAACGGCACAAATCATAATAATATTTTAGTATATAAGAAGCATAAAGTTCAATTATACCGCATGTGATTTTTCAGAGTTTAACGAAATCCTGTCTATGTAGTTTGGATTGGTGTGATGCCCTCCATGGCAATAATGTTTCCTATTGTTTTCATAATTTTAAAACTAAACTATTTGAGTTGTGCTTGAAGTACGTTCCCGTCTTTAAAATGAAAGCGTATAAAGTTCCATGGCACACTAAACGGTTAAAGCATTTAAAAAATTATATTTTGAACTTTGAAACCAACTCTAAAGCGTTTTGGAGATTCATCAAGACAAAAAGATCTTGCTCGTCAGTCCCAGTCAATGTGTTCTTTGATGGAAAATTCGCAAATTGTGCTAAGGATTCTGCCAATCTATTCGCTGATATTTTCTGCTCTAATTTTGAATCCGACTTGGATTTAGATACTGTTTCTCCTCCTTCTTGGAGTGACTCGTCGCTAAATTTTGGATCTTTGCGCGTGTCAATTACTGACGTCATTAATGGCATTAGTAAGCTCAAGCCCTCATCTAAAACAGACTCGGATGGCCTTTCAGCTATCTTGTTTAAAAATTGTTTATGTCTTGCTGAGCCTTTAGCAATAATTTTTAATAAGTCTTTGGAGACTGGTACTTTTATAGATGACTGGAAGCTGACATAGGTTACGCCTATTTTTAAGAGTGGAAACAAAAACGACGTTCGTAATTATAGGCCGATCTCGAAGCTCTCGTCTGTCTCAAAACTTTTTGAGATAACTGTTAATGAAAAATTATATTTCGCTGTTAAAGGCCTTATTTCCATCACTCAGCATGGCTTCGTTGCTCTACAGTCACAAATATGTCCATTTTCAGTGAATACTGCATTTCTGCTTTCCAAAAACAATGTCAAGTAGATATAATATATACAGATTTCTCGAAGGCGTTCGACAAAGTATCACACCGTATACTCTTGTTCAAACTTGCGGCATTGGGGTTTCATTCTACATTTTTATCGTGGATTAATGTTTTGAGATCTCGTTGTCTATTGATAAACTTAAAATCCCTTGAGAACAGAAGATCTATACTGTCGTCTTCATTTGTCATTGGTATCATTTCTGGGACTATTGATTGTCCTACGCTTCTAAGTAAGATTCAGTTTAATGAGGTTATAATGTATACCCACTGCGAGTAGACGTGTTCTTGTGGCGCTGCTTTAAATCACGCTTTTCAAAGTAATTACCGGCTTTTAAAATCAATTTGTATTTTCAACCTTTTTGTGCCAACACCCACTGCAAAGCTTGATCGCTATTTGCACTACTTTGTTAACGTTTTCAAAATTGTGAGAATAATAAAAGTTTAATCAACAAGCAAATAAATATGTCAACACAAAGGAAAAGTGCCCGCAATGCATCCTCTCCCCAAAAAACTCCAGTACAACAAAAACAATCAAAAGGAGCTTATAGTCCGAAAGTGGCTCAGTTGTTTGAGAGGCTGGAAAAGAAACTGGAAACGTCTATAGAGAGCATAGTTCAAAAATTGAGCGCCAGTGAAGATCGCGTTATGCAAAAAATTAAAGAACTCGCGGCTGAGCTTGCAAATCTTAAATCAGATATAAAAAGTATTAATGATAGAGTGAGTGCGCTAGAATATGAGTAACATAACAAGTCGATGAGCTGGAGAATGCGTTGGTGTCAATCGATGTAATTGTGTATGGTGTACCGCAGGTGGCTGGCGAGAATTTGCCTTCGCTGTTTACTCGGCTTTGCACGAGAGTTAACTTGCCTCCACTTGCCATTCGCTCATCTTTTCGAATGCTTAAAGGTACAATTAGATGTACCATACCATAACGCCATAACCATAACCGTAGTCATAACCATAACCATATTTTAGCCATCGATTAGTGGTACCATAACCATAAACAGCTGATGTTTGCGTTGTCATTTATTTTTTCATTTCGAAAGCGCAAAATACAAAATAACAACATGAACAGTGACGAAGAAATTGAACATTTATTTCTTAATATAATGGCGTTATATGCCAGAAGAAGAAAATTAAAACGTAGAAGACGATGGCGTGTACGGCCTATTAACATGGATTGGTTCCAAAGCGGTTACCACCGGAAAACATTTCTAAAAATGAAGGATATGAACGAAGAGCAATTTTTTATACATACCAGAATGACTCGGCAGTTGTTTGATCTTTTGTTGAAGTTAGTGGCTCCATCACTGTGCAAATTCAAGGAACAAATTCATGCCTGTGAGCGCTTATCTCTCACAATTTTGTAAGTTTTTGATATTTTTAAACCAAATGTTATATTAATTAGAGTGATTATTAGGTACTTGGCACATGGCATTCCTTTACAAAAATTAGCTTGGAGCTACAAAATTGGAAAGACTAACTACATTTACAGCTGTAAGCATAGGAACTTATGGGAGCCACAGTGATGGAGGCATTTTTCAGGTGACAAGATTTGGCGAAGATTTATTGGAAAATCGATTGCCACTACCACACGATACTCCCCTTCCGTTATTATCGCAACCCTTTCCACATTATTTCGTTGGAGATTGTGCCTTTCCTTTAAAACCTAATTTAATGAAGCCATACCCAGGCGCAAATACATCAAGAGCAGAAAGAATTTTTAATTATAGGCTATCACGTGCACGCCGCGTTATAGAAAATGCTTTCGGAATTTTGACTGCAAGATGGAGAGTGTTAAGGACAACAATGGAGTTCCATCCAGAAAATGCTGAAAGAATTGTTCTGGCATGCTTGGTTCTCCATAATTTCATAATGCTGCACGATACGCATCGGTGGTACTGCCCAGAACATTATACCGACGGAGAAGAGGGAACAGCACAATGGAGGGATGAATTGAGAACATGTGGAGGGCCATTGCGTTCCGTGCAAACAGTCAGACGTAGAGGTACAAATAGAGCGTATGATTACAGAACACACCTAACAAATTATTTTATGAATGAGGGCGCAATACAGTTCCAACACCATATAGAATAAAATGTTCACATAAACATACGTTGTTTAAATATATTTACATGTAATGAGATATAAATAAAATATAGAGTATTTTAATTTCAAAATCACTGTATTTTATTTCAGTTCATTTTAATACAAATTACATTATAAGTAATATACTTAAGGATTAAAAATAAATTTTAATTCCAAATTCACATTGTTTCATTTCAGTTCATAGTAACTTACATTTAATATTATTGTCAAACTAAACCAACATATTATATTCTTTGTATAAAACTACAAAATCACAGTTCATTGCAAAATAAAAAATAAATTAATCTTTTCAATAAATAAAAAATAATAAAAACAAAATAATGTATGTATGCCTCTTAGGCCTCTTCTTCTTCCTGCATCTGAACTTCCATTACTATGTCTGTGCAACGACGCATCACCAGCGCTTGGTTGGAATTCTTCATCCGTGAAATGGCGGAGCATATCATCGTCCCAAAACTCCTTATCTCTTCGCTTAGTTCTTCTCGACGAGCTTTCCGTGCACCCTTCGCTTCCTTGCGCAAGATGTTGACGGCGTCGACTGAACAAGCGGAATCGAGTTCAACTCTGCAGGAGTTACTGAAATTAATTGCCCAGGGGAAAGTGGAGCTGAAGATGGCGTCTCACCAAAAACGTCTAAAAGTTCGCCATTTGCAGGGCAGCTCTCCGACAATGGCGCACTTTGTCTCATTCTGTAAAAATATATACATACTTCAATTATAATTTTTACATCCAATAATATATTTTACTTACGGGCGAGGAATAATATGACTTCTTAGAAAGTCTAAACTGTCTAATAACGCCCACTTCTTTCGCAGAAACGCACCACTTCCTGAGCTGTTTCCTGTACACCTAATCTCCTTGCTGAATCGCTCCCTCAAATTTCCCCATCGCTTCAATGCTACAGTTTCTATTTAGAATAAAAAAGAAAACACTTTTATTATTGTAACGCTTTGTAACTTATTTATTACTTTCCACTAATGTCCAACTTATTGGCCACTCGCATCCAAGCGCTCCTCTTCAGTTCTGTATTCTTAAAATTCGGATGCGTTTTGTCATACAGACATGGGCATTCGCGTACATACGAAATTAGTTTTTCCTCATCCATTTGACTATATTATATCTAAACAAACAAACTGAAAGTAAAGAAAAATTTAGTAAAGTATGTATGTATGTAAAACGCGGACGCAAAATATAAATTAAAAGTCACCAAAACAAAATAAACTGCACACGAAGAACAAAAATATCACAATAAACAAGGCGAATCAGCAATCAGCTGTGTATGGTTAAGGCAAAAACCAAAATTCAGTTGGTCGCTATGGTTAAGATTATGGTTATGGCGTTATGGTATGGCACCACTAATCGATTACAGTGTAACCCATAAGGTTGGTTGGATCAGCTGTTAAGGTTCAATTAGAGGTGCCATAACCATAACCATAGAAAACAGCTGATCCAACCAACCTTATGGGTTACACTGTAATCGATTAGTGGTGCCATACCATAACGCCATAACCATAACCATAACCATAGCGACCAACTGAATTTTGGTTTTTGCCGTAACCATAAACAAATGATTGCTGATTCGCCCTGGTTATTGTGATATTTTTGTTCTTCGTGTGCAGTTTATTTTGTTTTGATGAGTTTTAATTTATATTTTGCGTCCGCCTTTTACATACTTTACTAAATTTTTATTTACTTTCAGTTTATTGCAAATATCAGCTGTTTATGGTTATGACACCACTAATCGATTGCTTAAATATGGTTATGGTTATGACTACGATTATGGTTATGGCGTTATGGTATGGTACCTCTAATTGAACCTTTATCTATGGTTATGGTTATGGCACCTCTAATTGAACCTTAAAACTAAGAACAATAAAAACTCCTCTCCAATCATATTTAAAATGAATTCAGCGTATGACCGTTTACTTTTATTCAAAGCGATCGCTGGCTGCTTTAAATCGAGCCGAACGTCTTTGATTCTCCGCGACATTGGCATCAATGCTGAGGGGAAGTTCTTCGTACATGAATGCTTGACAAAGGCGAAGCGTAAACTAATGCAATACGCAACTCAACTTAAGAGACAGAAATGTTTGGTGAGTGCATTTTCAATTCGTGGGCACATATGTATATGTATGTAAGAAAACATCCCGAAAGTGAAGCAGTGAAGGTTTTGGATCGTAAAAGCGTCGATCACATTGCAGCTGCTACATAGTTTACAATCATACATACATATGCTATACTAAATATATTTATACTTATAAAATGTTAAAAGCGCTAATTTCGTCATTTGGTAGTATTAAGTCATTCTTCTATCTCTTGCTTTTTTCATTTTCTTTTTACTCTTTTCTACCTTCTATCTATTTTCTCTTCGTAACTGGTCATTTGCAAGCATCTCTTGAAAGCCACAGACATGAGCAATAACATAAGCATAGGCACTAACGAAAATAATCTAAGGCTTGCTCTTAAATTAACATGCCAATATCAAAAAGGGTTCAATGTATATCATTTTAATGCACGAAGATTAACAGTAGACAAACTTTAATATTTAAATTATATTTTCCGTGGCCTCAGCATTGATGTGGTGTGTGTAACAGAGACTTGGTTCAAACCCTGTATTGAGAATTCAGCATATGCTCTGTGTGACTTTTCAATTATAAGAAGCGATAGGTCCACTGGTAACAGAGGCGGTGGTATAGCTATTTATTTTAATACTAAACTTGGTTGTAAGGTTTTACATAAGTCTGTTGAAAGTATGTTCGTTGAGTTTAGTGATAATGTTCAAAAATGTCTTGTTGTTTGTGTCTACAACCCACATAAATGTAATGATTTGGCATCACTGTTTACTAAAATATCTGAGTTATCTGTTAGCTATGTGCATGTCCTCATCTGTGGTGACTTCAATGTAGACATTTTAATGAATAACGCTAGATGTAAACATTTACTGAGCAGCTTTAATGCCAGTGGCATAACCATTGTGTATAACAACAAGTGAGATATCTTATTTGTCAGTTGCTTTTGACAGGATACCTAAGATGGCGTTTGACAGGGTACCTAAGCTGGCCGCCAATATGTCGACAATTACGAATGGCCCGAAGTTGGAAAAAGCTGATCTGAAAATATTTTGGGGGGGGTTTAAATTTTTTAGGATATTTTACATATTTTGAGATATTCGATTCATATCCATTATAAACATAGATATAATAATATTGGGTAAAATGTTGAATGCATTTTTATAAAGCCATCGATAGGCTATGATATAATTTGAATCAGTAGAATCATAAAACGTCAGGGGTTTAAAGTGCTTCATCGATTCTCCTCTTTTTCTTTGCCAAAATATCTAGGTCACTAGTAACCTCAATATCTCGAGATACGTCTTCAATATCCGTAAAATAGAAAAAGACCGTTCACTCGGAGCCACCGTGACTGGCAACGTAACACTGATTTGAAAAATTCGGTAAATGTGTTTGTAAAATTGCATATTACGAATGCGGTTTGATAAGTCATAAACTTTTAGAATAAAATATACTTTTCGGCAAAAAATCATTTCTTTGTATTCCAGTTACTGGGTAATAATTTTTAATTTTTTTGTCTAGAGTGAGTTTTTGTGTGTGCTACGAATTTGAAAACAGGGTTGAAATTTTCTGAGACTACCGATTTTTTGGGGGGAATCCAGACACCCAGAACCCCTCCCCTGTATCATCCCTGCATTCGGGTAAAATATACGAGGAACGCCAGGGTTGCGAATTTACTTTGCAAAAACAGGTGATCTCAGCTGTTCCAAATTTTGACGTTTATCGAAAAGATATCTCACTTGTTATTATACACAATGGGCATAACTATCGTCAATAAATATGCAACGCGTTTTTCACCACAATGCAAGCCAAGCATGTTAGATATTTTTGGCGCAAGTTTCGTCAATAACATAAATCATATTGACCAATTTCCCTTAGCTGGAATATCTGACCATGAGTTAATGTTTTTAAGTTATAATATAAAATTTAATAAAGTGAAACCAATTACCGACTTGACGTTTAGAGATTATAGGAACATAAATATGGCTGCGCTATTAGACGAATGTGCCGCAATAGACTGGAACTCCTGTTGGTTCTTTTTAGATGTTGACGATAAACTAGCATTATTTAACATGCTCGTGAAATATCTGTTTGCAAAATATGTCCTTGTTAAAAATATTAAAATTTCTGACAAAAGAAAGCCGTGGTTTACTAAAACCATTTTAGACCTTATAAAAGAGCGAAACACTGCCTATAAATATTGGAAGCGAAGTAATACAGATGACCGTTGGGTGAAATATAAGTATGTTAGAAATAAAGTAACAACAAAACTACGTCAATAAAAAAAACATATCTCGAAACTAAATTTAATGCTAACGTTCCCTCCAACGTTTACGGAAAAATATAAAACCAATGGGAGTCTGTAATAAGGATAAACAAATATGTACCGTTGACGCCAATGTGATGAACTCGTATTTTATAGGAATAAATAAGCAAACAAATCCTTCGTCTTATGAGATAAACCAGCATCTAATCTCCAAATCGGGTTCTGAATTTACGTTCAATGTAGTCACTGAAGACGAAGTTGTTAAGAGTATATATGCTATTAAATCGAATGCGATTGGTGTGGATGGTATTAGCCTGCGGTTTTTAAAACTGATTCTTCCCTATGTGCTTCCCTCGCTTACACACATAATCAATTTTGTTATAACCTCTTCTATATTCCCAAAACAATGGAAAGTGGCAAATGTTATTCCGATTCCTAAATGTAAAATTTATGACTGCCCTTCGAACTATAGACCTATCAGTGTTTTGTCGGCACTATCAAAAGTCTTTGAAAAATGTATCTCTAAACAAATAGTGTTACATATGAAAGAAAATAACCTTTTAAGAGAGTTTCAATCTGGCTTTAGATCCCATCATAGTTGCTCAACAGCATTAATAAAGGTAATCGACGACATTCGCCCCGCCTTTGATAGCAAATTACTTACGATATTAGTACTACTGGATTTTTCTAAAGCTCTCGATACTGTAAACCACGATATTTTGCTATTGAAACTTCAATATTATTTCGGGTTTCACGCGACCTCAGTTAATTTGATGAAAAGCTACCTATCGAATAGGGTACAACAAGTGCAATGTGGAAATTTATTTTCGAAACGCAGTATAATATCTTCTGGTATTCCTCAGGGATCAATTTTGGGTCCAATACTATTTACAATTTTTGTGAATGACATTGTCCATTGCTGTCAAAATGCCTCTATCCATCTTTACGCTGACGACACTCAGATATACTACTCACGACTTATTGGTCTTGGGGAAGACTTAGTAATCAGGTTAAACGACGACCTAAGAAGAATTTCCATCTGAGCCAAAACAAATGACCTTTGCTTGAACGCAGGTAAAACGCAGGCACTATCAATAGCGCACGACTCTTTTGACATGAGTGGTTTGTCGCCAATTGTTTTGAACGATACAGAGATCAAACTTCAATCGGTTGTGACTAGTCTTGGATTTAAAATAAATTCCCGTTTAAGTTGCAAAAACCACATTAATCATATTATATCAAAGATATATTACATCTTAAGAAATCTGTGGCAAACATGTTACTGTCTACCCATCAACACAAAATTTAAACTCGTACAGGCCCTAATTGTCCCCCATATATCTTATTTTGAAGTGGTATATGGTTATATAGAAAGCGAATCTAGAAATAAATTAAATCTAGCTTTAAACAATGCCGCAAGATTTATTTATTTCAAGCGAAAGTTTGATCATATTTCGTTTTATACAAAAAGTATTTTAGGTTTTATTCTGGAAAATTACCTTAATGTTCGAAATATTTTATTCCTTTTCAAAATAATTAGTTATCATCAGCCTCGCTACTTGTTTCAAAAATTAAACTTTGTTCAGTCCGCTCGCACACATAATATTGTTCTTCCAAAATATACAACTTTAACGGCTTCCAGATAGTTTTTTGTTAGTGCCATCAGGCTGTGGAATTCCTTACCATTATCAATTAAATGTATTAAATCAAGTAGATGCTTCAAACTGGCAGTTACAAATTTGTTTATGTAATACTCTTTCAACTCTTTTCCTTTGCCTATTCTATAGTATAAGGATATTACTTATATATAAGCTAACTTAAGTTTTAAAAACATAGTTAATTGAAAATTGAAAATAAATGTTTGTAATTTAACTTTCAAATACGTACACTGAAAAGACTTCATGACTTACTGTACACAAATGTGAAATTAATAAAAAAATAAATATATATAAGAATCTCAGGCAGTTTGAAACCTTACATATTGATTTCTCCAGAACCAATTATGGAGCGAATGCCCTTATTTCTAGGGCATGTTCTGATTTAAATTCGCTCTTCAGTTCTTTTGATGCTGGTTTTACGTTGCCGTATGCCATATTATTAAACCATCTTAGATCATTTTTCTCTTAAAATTACTATTGTATGCCAATTATTTTTACCTATACTCTATTAGAGTTTGCAATTTAAAGGCGTAATATACATATTTACATGTATCGGTTAGTGTGTTACTTACTATAGAAATTTTCTGTACTTCTAGTCTGTAAGATTTTTTGTAATCATAGACCTAATAAAGAATGAAATGAAATGAAAATTAAATAAAAACAAGTAAGAAAAGCTAAATTTGGGCGAAACCGATTTTTATATACCCTCGCGATATATTTTTGTATGGTCGGTGCCCATGATTTCATAAAATTCCCGTTTTTTCGTTTCAAATCGGAGCTAGTATTAAACTTTACTCAATTTCTTCCAATAAATACTGAAAAACGAACTTTTTTGAATTTTTCAAAATTTCCGTTATTTGGAAGTTGGGCGTGGTTATGGTCCGATTTCAAAACTTATTGACGGTAATGCTAATGGGATCAAGGCCAATATGTTCACCAAATTTTGTAATGATACCTTACATCGTTGTTCAGATAACTTCCTACGTTTTTTATAACTTCCGTTATATGAGAGGTGGGCGTGGTTGTTGACCGATCTTGACCATTTTCAATGCCTACCCTGTCCAAAGAGCAATATATGTATCAAATTGCATTGAGATATCTAAATTTTTACTCAAGTTATTGTAACCACGGACAGACGGACGGACGGAAAGACAGTCAGGGCTAAATCGATTTCTCTTTTAATTCTGATCATTTTAGTATATATATGTCTATATCTATCTCGATTATTTTATGCTGTTACAAACAACCGTTATGTGAAAAAGGTTATAATACCCTTGCGTAAAAGTACGCTCGAGTATAAAAATTATAGAGTGTAATTTTTGTTCGTCGGGAGAGGACTTTACTGCTAATTTGCCACTCAGTCCAAAGTAACCCTTGGCGGTAAAAGATATTCAAGGCTGACATTATTATTGGTGATAATCATGGTTCCTAAGTTAGCGAAGTCCCCTACATTTTCAAAGTTGTAAGTGTCAACAGTGATGTGATTGCCCCGTCGTAAATGTGCTGACTGTCTCTTTGACAACAGGAGATACTTTGCCTTGCCTTCGTTCTGTTTCCCTATCCAGTTTGTAAAAGACAGAACTGACTGCGTGATTATGTAGGAGAATGATATCAATGTCATCGGTACGCTAGCAGATATACCCTTGTATAAAAGATGTCCTTAACCGATTTAATTCTGCGGCTCAAATTAACTCTTTCATTATAATTTTAAAAAATAACGATTTTTATCAAACGGCTCAATGAGGTGGTTCCTACTTTAAGCAGGTGGTGTTGCTCAAATCATTTTACGTATCCGTATTAGTTTCATCGGACAGACATTGCGGGATATAATTTTTTTGTTCTTGTGTAGTCGAAAGCGGCTTTAAAATCGACCAAAAGATAGTCCGCATCGCATCGTCTTTCGCGGGTCTTTTCCAAGATCTTTGTGAACAGTGAATATATGTCGATTGTATGCTCTGATATGGTTCAATTAATTCACTAACGGTTAGTGTTTGTCTCACACACAATAAGCTCAAATTTCAGAATTGTTGATTGGTCAGAGCACACTTAAACTCCAATCAGTAGGCATTAAATCGTCCGGCCATACTCTGCAGATAAGCTGATGCATGCGCTTTATCAGCTCTTCACCACAGTTTATGAATAGTTCAGCTATTTGGGGCTGGTTAGTTAGGATTTGGGGCTTTATAATTCTTTAACATTTTATTGCTTTACGAATTTCATCACAGTCGGCTAATGGTGCGTTTTGGGGTTTCATATACTCCCACTATTCACTGCCAATACCACTAAGAAGCCTGTAGAAGTCTTTTCTTCCAAAGCGGAGTATGTTTTGGACGCCTCCACAAGACCGCTGCTGCCTTTCTAACATAAATTTGTCGCGTTATTGAAATCTTCTGTAAACCATCGCTCCTATCGTATTTTTCGTGCGCATTTTCTGTCGGCTAGCTTCTCAAGCTATTCGCACTCATACATTTCAGACTCTCTATTCTTCTCACAACAAATGCATCTAGTCTCCTCTTCAGCTCGCATTACGCCCGATCCCAGCGTTGGTCTGTAGGCAGCATCTTTCCATTCCGAGGCGTTGCGACATAACTCATAGTACCTTTTGTTCTTTTGGGCTCGCTTAAATCTAATGGATTGTTCAGCAGCGGTACGTATAGAGCGAGGAATGTGGTTCCATTGCTGATTGAGCAGAAGAGCGCAGAAGTGCAAGTTGAGCAGTAAAATGTGTGGCATTAGCTGTGATAGCATATTTCCAACGTCGAGCTTTCCTTGGGTTAAGTTGCGCGCACTTTTTGCTGCACAGAGGCGTGTGCAGATCTTGGCTGCGACAAACTGATGATCCGAGTCTATGTTAGTTCGTCGGATCATGCGCACATTAAAAACACTTGAAGTATTGCATTTTACCATCTGTGGACAGCCACATAGCTTGATGGATTTTCAGGAAGCTGGTCTTCAGACTACCATATTTCGGGACTCGGCGATGTCCGTTATCGGACATTTTGTTATGTAGTCTGAATTTTCAGACTGTGGGATTAAAGATACTATCCTTGCCTCATAGAAACGATCTTTTGTCACATTGTCTCTCTCTCCAGACTTAATTTTGGAGACTAATTTTTAATTTTTAAAGTCTGCGAGAGACTTGTCAATAATATATACAACTATATCAATATCTCGAGCCCACCTTTCAGGAAAACACTTGAATAAGTATATTTTTTTTGGGAAATTTAACAAAGATGTTCTGATTCTTTTGTTTGTGAAATCAAATATTATACAAAACTAATTATTGTCTTAAATTTTTTTATGCAAATTTTTTAAAAGATCAATAATTTTGTAAAATGCATATTTTTTGTAAAGCTAAATGCAACAATTTTAAAAAATATGAAAAATCGTAGTTCGATGTACATGTACTCACTACAAGAACTTGTACTCGTACAACAAGTACTGATTTGCATAATACCTTAATGGTATCGATTTATTTCTATTTCTTCTTCTAACTCATACGGATCAAAGAGTTATTTATACATATGTATATACAAATACAAAGAAATTACATAAAATAAAAAATATTCATAGTAACTTTTTTTTAACTTTGCTCTTTTTAAGTATTGAATAGCCTACTCGCTGTTATAAATTTGTTAATGGTTGAATGAAGTCTCTCGAGAGCTCAACTTCGAGAAGTATCAACAGCCAGAAAAGAAAAATTCAGCTCCCACGTAGACGGGCCGTATTTCGTGATTCTAAATTGCAACGCGCAATATATACTCACAAATTAGTAATTTTATTTGTTTACAATGATATTTGTAAGTGATTCTGATTTTTTCAAAGCAATTTTGCTCAAAGGTGCAATTAAATTGAGCACATTGAAAAACAGATTGACAATTGTGTTGTTCCAAAAGAGAATGCATTTTAATTTAATGCTCAACATTGTGCTTTTTTAACATTTTCTAGAAAATGTTTTTGATTTGGGCAACAGTGATGGTATTGAAGCAATTTTAGACATTTAAAATCAACCCGATATTGACTTCTGCGATATAAAAGCGATAATGAGCAACGCTCTGTTGCATGCTGGTTGTGCGATGGCATTTATTTATTTTATTTATTTGATTATTAAGGTACATGCACAACAACCAGAGGTTTTAAATTACAGTGCATGTACTCGTAGATACCTAATTATAACATAAAATTTGTCTTAAATTTAGACTTAGATTTAGACTTAACAAAAAATACAAATATATGAATTTAAATAGATATTAAGATAGAAGATATAATAAGATTAGTAAGAAGGTTTAGTAGAAGAAAAAAAAAAAAAAAAAAATATAAAATGTGCCGGATTGAGTGGTAGAGTCCTAGACTTAATAAATGAAGGAAGAGGTATTCGTTGGTCTTGTTTAAAATGCAGATCAACTGAGGTTGAACTTTTCCAATTTTTTAGAGAAACCAGAAATGGATTTTTCGAAACCGGCAAAGACTTTCGGGCACTTAACGATAAATTTAAATGTTATGAAAACGTGTTTAAATCATTTAAGTGCCTAGATAAACAAACTTCGCAACCTGTAAGAGAGACCAAACGCAAACGGACATACAGTCCACCCAAGGAAAGTATTGTGGCTCCTCTTACATTACATCAAAAAAAATATTTTGCCTCAACCCCAACAAATTGAGCTAATTAATCTTTTGTCTCCTTCATCAAGAGCTATCTGCACTCGCGCTTCTTCCTCTAATAAAAGCAATTCTGATCATGAGAACTTACAGGCATCTTCATCGGAGGTGGGTCCATCACCGCCTCAATCGCTTCCACCATCCCAATCTGCTCCTATTGTTGCAAAAACTGTAGCACCATTGGATGAGGCTGACTGCTCTGCAAACAAGCTGGTTGTGGTTCCTTTGAGAAAATCGATTTTTGTTTCTAGATTTGCTAGGGACACTTCTTCTGATGATATAGCGTTTTACATTTCATCAAAAATTAAGACTTGTAACTTAGCAATCCGAAAATTTAACTTTAAATACGAACGTAACGTATCATCTTTTAAAATTGATGTGGCACCTGAAGTTTTTGATACTTTGCTTAACAATTCTTTTTGGCCAACCGGGGCATTTGTTCGCGAATTCTAATACAAGCCATATAAAAATAAAAATAAAATAAATAACTTATATTCAATTCCTAATCGTGACACTGAGCCAAAAAACTAATTTTAAATTCTACTTTAAGTATTTTCTACCAAAACGTTAGAGGTTTAAATACTAAATTGAACGATTTATATTTAAAAGGCTTAGACTGTGACTATAACGTAATTTGCTTTACTGAAACTTGGCTTAAACCACATATTTTTAATTCAGAGATCCTTCCTAATCAATATCAAATTTATAGAAATGACCGTAAGGACAGAATCGGTGGGGTTGTTCTTTTTGCAGTTCATTCTTCAATACCATCCGAAGATGTTAATATCCCCCTCATCGAGTCAATCGAATTTAAAGCCATACGAGTTATGGTAGGAAATGGTTTCTTTTATTTAGCTGCTTGCTACATCCCTCCTAACTCTGACTTATCGGTTTATTCTCAACATATTGCGTTACTTAGATCTTTAAGTTCAATGATTACTGCACATGACTCGATGATTTTACTTAGTGACTTCAATATGCCAGGCATATCATGGACTCTTATAGACGACGTTATCGTTCCAATATCATCAAAGGATAGATACAATGTGTTTTTAGAAGATATGGCTGAGCTCTGTCTAAATCAGATCAATTTAACTCCAAACAATTTTGGCACCATTCTGGATCTTGTTTTTGTTGATGACGTATCTAAGTCATCTATGAAGATGTGCGAACCCTTGGTTATTCCAGAGGACTCTTATCACCCTGCGTAGTGGATTCTGAAGTGTTTCAAGGGGATGAAACATTTGACGATTGTGGTTTGGACCATCTATAGTTATGAGATCAAATATATTTTGACAGGTTTTTACTACTATTCCACTCATAGAATCGTTATACGAATTGGTTACCAGGCAGCAGGCATTCAATAATGACAAATATAATATCTAAATCCGTTAAATTGCCTTTGGGCGAAGTTATAAACCGCGGTGATATCTTTCAATTTATAAATAGTAACAATATAGCATTTATCAGGTGGAAGGGTACAAAATCGGTTCTAGTTGCGTCAATTAAGTGTAGACTAAAGACATAACAAATCAAGAGTTACAGATTAAACCATACAAACTTATACGGTGCAGTTCTTACAGTAGGTTGGTGTTTTTATATATGTACAGAACTCTATCGACTTTAAAAAAGGTAAGCTTCCAATAAATTCATCTGGTGTATAACATGAAAAACTAAAAATATATATCCACAACACCAAGTTGGTCTGCTCTATCATTCCCCTAGTTCGATTTTACTTCTGATTTACAAGCAATTTTAAATAAAAATTGTATAACCAACGATCACGTAGTCTTTATTGGTGATTTCAATATAAATCGATATAAGAGTACGACATACAGTAAACAGTTAGTTGATCTACATACATATTTCGATCTTTCGAAAAGGGGATAATACAGAAACAATGATTTATTCCCTCTTTACAAACAGTGAATCCATTTCTTGTGAAAGATTTGATGGCCATCGGATGTCGGATCATGAAACTATTTTGTTTAAATTATTATTATTTTTTATTATTATTATTTATTTCCAATGAAATATGTACATTTCAAGAGGATATGGTTTATCACTAAACCTTACAACTAGACTATTATATATTGTATAAAATAAAATTTTTGGTAATGAATGTTATAAATGATCTTAAAGGAAAAAAAAACTACTACTCTTATGAGTTAAAAAAACCATTCAAGGTGAACAAAGTATAGTTGCTGTATGTGTAACTAGAAAAAATTAAGGTTCATTTATACTACTAATTAATGGATTTGTCGATATATCACAGAGACGCATAAATTTATCAGTAATTTTGTCAATACGATCCGATAGAAGAATCATATTATTTTTGGTATGTAACATCATTTTTAGTAATTTATTTTTTAATTGTAATTTTTTTCCCATTACTAAGTTTAGATTTCCTGTTTATTAGCGGATATAATAGTTTGAGGGCTATATTGAACTTGATGATTATGTGGTGAATGTGATCTCTGAAAAGAAGTTTCGGGTCAAGTACAATCCCGAGATATTTAATATTGGTGGAGCACTAAAATTCGTTGTTGCAAATATGAATATTCGAATTTGGATAATAGCAAGAGTTTCTTTTTCTCGTGAAAAAGATGGCTTGCGTTTTGCTTATGTTTACTTTGATTTTCCATTTATGAAAATATTCAGTGGTCAGGTTTATAGCAGACAGCAATATCATCTGCGTACATACCATAATTACATTCGGTAGATTTAGGTATATCTGAGCAGTAGATAATAAAAAGCAACGGTCCGATAACTGAACGCTGGGGAACCCCTGCGGGAACAAAGTTTAAATCGCTATATTCATTACCAACCTGAACACAAAAATAACGATTACTTAAAAAGCTTTTAATAATTTTTATTAAATGTGGTTGAAAACAGTAATCAATTAATTTAAAAATTAATCCGTTATGCCATACCGTGTCAAAAGCCTTTTCTATGTCTAGTGAAACAAGTGAGGTGGATTTCTTTACTATGAAGTTACTTTTAATGTGTTTAAAAATTTTTTAATTTGGTGTGTAGTGCTATGAAATTTACGAAATCCAAATTGTTCATTTGGCATAATTTCTTTTGTATCTAAAACGTTCCATAATTTCTGTTTTAAGACTTTCTCTAGGCTGCTTAGAAGGCTGATTGGGCGATAACTAGTCACCAGATTTTTAGGTTTTCCGACTTTGTGAATTGGAACTACGTTTGCTACTTTCCAAGTCTCTGGAAAGTATTGAATTTTCAAGCATGAATTTATTATGAAAACTAAGTAATTATCGCACATTCTGGAAAGTATTTTATCATAATGTTTTTTATATCATCTATGCCAGAGGCTTTTCTTGTCTGCAATTCGGAAATAAATAGAGACACAGTTTCGCGATCAACCTAGAATAAACAAGGCGTAGAAATTTGAAGATTGTCAAAATGTATCATAGTAGTATCCACAATATTATTATAAGCTTGTGTACCAAAATTTTCTGAATTTTTATGATAGCCGCAAACTTTTTTTTGAAAATAGCTCAGCTTTGCTTTCATATGTACAGAGTACGTCATTTCCAGAAACAATTTGTGGTATTCCTTGATATTTTTTCTTAAGAATTTTTCCAAGTTCCAAAAAGGTTTCGATCTATTTTCGAGATTGCTCAGTTTTTCTGACCACGTCTTATTTCTGTGTTGTGTTATTTTAAAAATAATTAAATAGACGACGATAAGAATTTCTAATATTAATTAATTTTAAGATATATGGTGGTAGATTAGTAGAAATTTTGTACTTGGTATTTTGGGAACAGCCACTCTCACTGCTCCTAAAATTTCCTTTGACAGAAAGGCAACATTTTCATCCACTTGAGATTTATCAGTAACAGTTTCTAAATTCGTCGATAAATTTTTCAGCGATTGCTGCAACATCTTTCTATATAGGTTCCAGTTTACTACTGTAGGCTTGGAGATGGTCTCAGGTGAATTTGAGATAATTAAGTCAATATTTGAAGGGTTTGGTCGTGCAGCTGCTGGTATGTAAGTGGGATTTTGCGAGTATAGTATAGTTGTAGGCAGAGAATCATTAGTTTCACGCAATACATTTCCCCAAGCATTAGCCCTCAAACATTCCCAACATCTGTGTCTACTATTAAAATCGCCGGAATGATAAAGCTTAATGCTACTGTTAAGCCAAGTTTCGGAAAGTAAGCATATGTCGACTTTGCTTCTTACTCAAAAATCAAACAGCTCAGTGGATTTATTTCGAACACTTCTGCAGTTCCACATAATAACATTAAGAAGAGATAGAGACAATAACAGTTGTTATATGAATATTTTACAGCTAATTGTGCAATGGCATGAAATGAATCCTCTTTAGTTTTACATAATTTTAACTTAGAGACTATGTCAATAGTGAGTAGCGTTATTTCTTCTTCTGTAAATAGGCTTCTATTTGTCTGCTTCTCAGCAGCTGTTTGGCGCGGCCAGACTGGAACTGATAGAAAATTTTCTCTGCTTGGTCTTTGTTGGTTGATTTGTGCTGGAAGGCCCGGGAAAGACTTGGCATTATATATGTACATACAAATGTTTTGCTTGATGTTGGCATGTTACGACTTCGATTGCTTTTTAAGTTAGCACTCTCTCTTATTTGTATATAAGTTCACGATTTGGAAAAGCAAAATCTGTCGATTTATGGCACCCACTGCAGTTTGCACAGCGTTTCTTTTCTGAAGTTGGACAATCAGAAGACTTGTACTTTCCAGCACAGTTTGAGCACAATGATTTAACATTGCAGTTTTTTTCAGCATAAAATTATCTATAATATAGCCCTGTTATATGGGAACACCTTAAAAATTGTATATCTTTGTCTAACGATAATAATATCATAAATAAAATAATGATAAACGACCAACTTTCCATAATAGAGACTGAAATAACGCAGTCGTTAAATAACTACATATTTCATTGAGAGCTGTGCTGATTTCCACAAATATTATAGCACTACATATGTAGTGACATTGCAATGTTTAAAAATAGCACTATTTTATTCAAATTGCCAAAAATCCCAGCAGAAGACATACTTAATATCGTTAGAGTATTCAAAAATAAAATTGTTGGTAAAAAACGCATATCTGAACGAGTCATTAAAGATTCCATAACCTATACCGGATACTTTTCCGCTCAAATTGTAAATGAAAGCTTAGAGAAAGGCGTAGTCCCCAATCTATGGAAAACCTCCATTATATATCAATTAGAGAAAATAAAAATACTGTCAGGGTTGATGATATAAGGCCAATTAATACGTTACCGTGTGACGAATAGATAATCGAAACAGCGGTAAAAAACCAGCTTGTACAATATTAAGAGTATAATAAAATTAGTATAATACAGCAATTAGGGTTTCGTAAGAGGTATTCTTGTAAATGTGTTTTAAACTTAGTCCTTGGAAAGAAGACTTGGGTAGAAATAAAAATATAGTAGCTATTTTTTTTAGATTTGAAACGCGCTTTTGAGACAATTGACTAAAAGCTGCTCCTAAAAAAGTTATCCAATACATATATCTTCGGCATTGAACTAAAATGGTCTGAAAGCTGTACTACGAAACAGCAATTGCATTGGCACATCCGATTAATGAGATGTTACTGTTGGACTTTCACAAGGATCTGTGTTAGTTCCGATTTTGTTCAATATTTATATCAATGATATTAATAATTGCACTAATTATTGCGGTATCAAATTATTTGCTGCTGATACGTATCTCATGCTAAGTGGATATAATATCAGAGATATATCAACTAAACTGGATGATGATCTAAATGAAGTCTACGATGGGTTTACTTGAACAGACTTAAACTCAACGTCAATAAAACTAAATATATGGTCATATCAAGGAGACATTTTGAGGAAAAGGAATTGCACAGTCTAGATATAAACAACGAAATTATTGAAAAAGTTAGAACGTTGAAATATCTAGGAATACAAATTATACTTCACTCAACAAACTTGTAAATACTTAAGTAGAAAATGCAAGACTATGGTGTAAAGATTTATAATTAATTTTAAGTATTCACTGTCCCACAGTGTTCTTCATAACGAGAGATAGTCAAATCTATAATTCTCAAAAGCAACAGAACCGAGCAATGAGATTCATTCTTATTAACCGCTATGACACGCCTATCAGAGATATACTGGCGACGCTTTATTGGCTGAGCGTTAAGCAGCAGAATATTATAGAGGAAAACTTGCCCGATAACTTTAATAGTAACGTAAAATATGTCAATAATGTACACTCCAAAAATAAGCGTAACAATAATGATTTTAATCTTCCGGTTTAAGAAACAGCAGCAGATAAATGTCATTTGTATTATAAAAGAATTAAAATGTTTTAAAGCGTTGCCAAATGATATTAAATGTAACAAAATGAATGAGTTTAAAAGGAAATTGTACAATTATTGTAGTACCCTTCCAATTTAGTGTAAGATGGGTGATCTTTAGAACTATTAATCGCATTGAATTCGTACATTGTACACTCCAGGGGTTTGTTGGTCCCACATGCAACCATTAAGTAGCCGAAGCTAATCTCATCTCAAAACGTATCACTAGATCAAAGCACTTTATATGCATAAATGGCCCATATACTGCAACAGAGTGATACCTACAATCATTATATTCTTTATTAATCCTTGGTGGTACAAATAAGTAGCTATAACTCTATTTTTTTAGTTTAGGTTATAAAGATTCAGATTTACAGCTCGTTTATGGGTGTAGTTGACTTGTGTGACCAAATGCTGGTGCAATATAGGATTAAAATGAAAACCAAGACATGTACAACTAAAGTTTTTTAAATCTGGCAATTTGCAACTCCCAGATGGTATATAGAAGGGATTATGAGACTGCCAGGGTCAAAAATCAATTAATTTTTATCTTTTAAAATGGATCCTATAATTTTTTGAAAGTTAACGAAAAGATTTATTTTTTCCTTTCGAAAATAATTTACAGCTTATGAGCTAGACCACACAGTCCTTTTACCAAAAAAGTGTAATGGTAAATGATTTTTAGAAGAAATTTATAGAAAATATTTTAATTACAATAAATATTCCATAACAAATCATAAGCGATATAAAACTCAGGTCTGAAAGGGATATACCAGTACACAATTGAAATGGTACTAGCTGAACTTACATTGTATGTTTAGTTGAAATACCATTTTTAACGCCTAAGTAATTTTGGCCGAGTTCAACAAAGCTCGAAAGCTTTCCCTATCTCTTGCTAACTGACGCCAATTGGAAATTTAAAGTATAGCCAAGTCTTTTTCATCTTGGTCTTTCCAACGGACCAGCGGTTACCGCGTCAAAACCCTTCAGGGCTGGAGCTATTTCATCCATTCGGACGACATGGCCTAGCTATCGGAGCCGTAAAGGTCGTAAAGGTCCATAAACCTTTTGAAGAATACCCAAGAGCCCTCTCACCTGATGCTGTCATCGTCTATGCTTCTGCGCCATACTATAGGATGGGCATAATTCAGAAATATGCAGTTGACAAAAAGATGGTGTTTTAGTGTGTCGATTCTTTTTTCTCGGGTCTTTTCCAAGATATATAACTGAAATAAGAACAATTAATTGTGTTATGTTCATATTGGCTTCAAATGCCATTTAATGTAAAAACATACTCGTTAAGCCATCTTAACAATATAACAATAAGTAAAAATCGCATGGGCAATAATCCTGAATAAAGACTAGCCAAAAAAATTACTGCAAGGATAGTATTTTTTAAGAACACCTGTTTGTTATTATTTCTCGTTTCATTGTTGTTAATCTTGAAAATTAAAACAAATAAATAAATTCAAATTACATTTAATTTTGAACTTATGCCGTATGCGAGTAACACTAAGTTGCTATCTAAGAGCCAGTTTTAAAATGTCCAAATAAAATTGAAGCGGTAAGCTCGAGCTATCAAATATTTTTGAGAATTAATTTTCATTATAATTATCAGAAAAAAAACATTAACATGCATGTGACACTAAACAACGTTTGAAGTTCATTTTAAAAGAAGACAAATTGAAAATTTTAAATAAACAAAATATAATAGAATATTAGTTTAGGAACTACTAATTAGCTCAACTCGCACACACAAAGAAACACAAGTCCTTTTGAATGGAGTTTTTTCGATAAATTATCAAAAAGAATGTCTACTGTGACGCTTACTCATCGATACACACCTAGTGTATTCCATGATTCAATTATTAAAGGTTTGGTAACTAAGCAGCTAACTCCCTCACTTTTTGTCAAGGGAGCCGTAGCATCAAAACCGTGTTGCTTTTTAAAAATAAAACTTTTCAATACCAAAAACTAACAGGCAACACTTTTTGTTTGTTATGTGCGCGTAAACAGTAAGATTAAGTCCGGATTTTAATGACAGCATTTTTTCTGATTACAAGATTGACAGAATGACAGAGTGGAAAGTTTTGTAATTTCTTTGTAAAAACTAAATTCTTGAGTAATGAAATTTGATTTACATTTCTTTTAATATATAAAAATTCTCTTTCTAAAACCTCGAATTATTGTGGTTTTCCTACAACTCCATTAACTCCATAAAGTCACTTACTATTTATCGGAATAAAATTGTTGGTCCTTTAAACGTCCAGGGGTTCATCACAATATTAATAATAACTCTGATACCGATTAAATTTGCTTTATACCATAAAAGCGTTTAGTTCATGGGACAAATAGATTGAAAATTTAAAAATTGAAGAAAAAATATCTACTAAGAAGTACATAATTATTAAAATTTTGAAAGCGTAGCTATTGTATTTCTTAAATTAAATGAAATGTCTCTGAAATTTTTAATTTAAAAAATCACTAACATTTTACTACTTATTATTTACTTTTTAAGAGAGGGTAACACAATCTAACCCGTTTTGAATACTTCGTAAAACAACCCTTTATAAGGGAGTGTCAAAATTCGAATGTCATTATTTATCTAACCTTTTATAATTGAATCATGAGTGTATTCAAGAAAATTTTTGAATTACATATGTAGTTTGAAAAGCGAGTCGTGAAGATGTATCGATAGAGAGCCTGAGATATAATTTTTGTTTCTAAAGCATTGTCTGATAAAATGAAAAGAAATACATTTAATATTTATTTTATATGTATTTTTATTGCTTAGATATTTCACGATTCATTTATATTTTTACTACAACTTAAAATATGTGAGCAATTTTTCGGAAATGTACAGTTATGAAATGAGTCGGATTTTATTCCTAGCAATTAGAACTTTACATTTTGGTAAATTTTACAAAACCTGAGAACGGAATTATCCAAGCTTTGAAAATCCAATTCTTATGTCAGAAAAGTTTTCTTTGAAATGTGCGTAAACTTCTCTAAGTAACATAAAATTAAACGTTTTTGAACGTTCGCACGGATATTTCCTACTTTTACTGAAAGGCAATCTTTTTTGCCAGGCATGATAGGGCTGTTTTTATAACTTCTGTAAAACTCTAATTTGTCCTAAGTATGGTTAGTGTTTATATTCGAGTTCTTTTTGGAGCAGAAACGTCGATCCCTTTTCCTGATGGTCCCAAAAAACTCGAAGGCCTGTTTAGAATGAGACATTAAAAGTTGTCTGAATTTTGGTAATTGACTTTGGAAGCATTGTCAAAAAATGAATTTTATCCAATGGTTTATCGGAACTTTTTAGCTTTTTTTTGATTTCGTCAATCATATGGTTAATATCTGAGCAATCTTCAGGATTACCTAAATTTTGTCAATTGATTCCTAAATATCCTCGGTCGTTTTCCTTTCTTTAGAAGCAGCCAGATACTCGAGGTGATAGGTTGTCCTAATGATGGTAGAGCTTTATTTAATGCAGTTACAACGATTTCTTGCTGCTCCGTATTATTGAATTAAAACTCCGCATCAGAGCTTTCCCGGTCACTAGATTTAGACAAAGTAGTTTTTCAAACTGCAAACATACCTACATATGTACGTACTAAACATTTGGTTTGTTTTATTTTGCGTTTACAGACATTAAAGGAAATTTCGCGGTGATAAGTTGTTTCGAGTTACTTAGTGGTGGACTTCAATTCGAATTAAGGGTAATTTCGTACGAGTTGGTAGTGTTACGGAAGTTTTTTTTTACCAATTATTTTATTAATTTTAGTTAAATCATGAGGAACTTTTCAAAATATACTCGAACACTTAATTTGGAAGAAATCGAAGCTCTTTTATAGAACTCGCTGAAATACAATTTGATCAATTGTGTACGACTTGAACTGTGTTCGAATATCCCACAGTTGGCCGATGTCGCTTTTTTATAATACATATGCTTAATATTTCTTGCATTAATTCTTGCATTTTTTATAATCACGATAGCGAAAATAATGGTGTACAATGAGTAAACAGAAAGCATTATAGGATAAGTCTTTATGAAGAATTGGTAAAACCTTGCCTTGAGTATCGATTTGAATTGTCAACTTTGCAGCGGTCATTCACTCGAATGGCATCCGATATAGGTATTCTGGATTTGAAAATAGAGGATCATGAAGTGGTTCTTATTGTTTAAAAGAAGATAACCTGTTACTTGTGCCCGTCTCAGAAATGCAGAATAACTTTACTTAATTGCAGTCGTGCACGTTGCTGAATACCGTGCGACAGCAAAAACTAATTAGATCTCAATTAGTGGATTGTTTTATTCCCTTATGGTTGTTTTTTTGTTTTAAACCACTTTATGTACATGAATCGAAGAAGAAGTTGTGTTTTTTGTAAAATTTACGAGGTCATTGCTTAATTAACCGCAGTTGATGGTTGGTATTCTAGAGTTAAAAAAAGCGAGCGCTAATTAAAAAAGGGATTCAAGCGCAAATTATCTCTGTGAAGGGAAACCAATATACATACACATATTCGTCTTTTATTGGCTCGATAACCGCCTATGCGATTTTGGTCGAGCTTAGCATATCACGCCAGTTATTTCTCTCGTTCACGAACTGGTGCCAGTTGGAAATACCAAGCGTACCCAAGTCCGTTACGGCTTGGTCTTTCCTACGCCGAGGAGGCCTCCCTCTTCCTCTGAGCTCATCTCACTTTCTCATCGTTCCATCTTCTACGGTATTCGCCATCGCAAAGGCCCATAAATCTTTCGGATAATCTTTCTCTCGAACACTCTTAGAGCCTTCTCATCAGATATCTTCATCATCCATGCTTTTGCGCCATACATTAGACTTATAGAGCGTGATTTTTGTCCGTCGAGAGAGGACTTTTCTGCCCAATTGCCTACTTAGTCCGAAGGAGCACTTGTTGGCAAGAGTGATCCTCCTTTGGATTTCGAGGCTGACATTATTATTGATGTTAATGCTGGTTCCTAAGTAAACGAAGTCTTCTACTTTTTCAAAGTTATAACTGTCAACAGTGCTGTTTGATCCCAGTCGTGAATGTGCCGACTGTTTATTTGATAACAGGAATACTTGGTCTTGCCATTGTTCACCTCCAGACCCATTCGCTTTGCTTCTCTATCCAGTTTGAAGAAGGCAGAACTAACTACGCGGTTGTTAAGGCCGATGATGTCAATGTCATCGGCGTACGCCAGCAGCTGCACACTTTTAAAAAAGGTCGTGCCTACCCGATTTAGTTCTGCGGCTCGAATTATCTTTTCCAACATAAAGTTAAAAAAGTCACACGACAAAGAGTCACCCTGTCTAAAACCTCGTTTAGTATCAAACGGCTCGGAGAGGTCCTTCCCAATCCTGACGGAGCTGGTGGTGTTGCTCAACGTCAGTTTACATAGCCGTATAAGTTTTGCGCGGATACCAATTTCAGACATTGCGGCATAAAGGCAACTTTTTTTGTGCTGTCGAAAGTGGCTTTGAAGTCGACGAAAAGGTGGTGCGTGTCGATTCTTCTTTCTTGGGTCTTTTCCAAGATCTGGCGTATTGTGAATATCTGGTCGGTGGTGGATTTACCAGGTCTAAAGCCACACTGATAAGGTCCAATCAGTTCATTGACGATGGGCTTTAGTCTCTCACACAATACGCTCGACAGAGCCTTATATGCAATGTTAAGAAGGCTGATACCACGATAGTTGGCGCGAATTGCAGTATCACCCTTCTTATGGATTGGGCAAAGTACACTTAGATTCCAATCAGTAGGCATGCATTCGTCCGACCATACTCTACAGATAAGCTGGTGCATGCGCTTTACCAACTCTTCTCCACCGTATTTGAATAACTCAGCTGGCAGCCCGTCAACTCCGGGCGCTTTGTTGTTCTTGAGCCGTGCTATTGCTATACGGATTTCATCGCAGTCGGGTAACGGAACTTGAATTCCGTCGTCATTGATTGGGGTTTCGGGATCATCATCTCCTCTAAGGTGGTCTCTGCCACTACCACTAATTAGTGTGGAGAAGTGCTCCCTCCATAAGCTAAGATTATTCTGAAATTCAGTCAGCCGTCGTACCCGTCGTTTTTCCCGGCTCGCCAAAAACCAATAGATTGTTCAGCGGCGGTACGTAAAGAGCAACAGATGGTGTTCCATTAGTGCCCTCAGAAAGCAGGAGTGCGAGTCGAGTAGCGAAAGGCGTGGCTCTCTGTTGTGATTGCAGCTTTCCGAAGTCGAGCTTTCTTTGTGTCCATTTTCGCACGCTTTTTGACGCACAGAGGCGCGTGCGTATCTTGACTGCGACAAGATTGTGGTCCGAGTCGATGTTGGCTCCTCGGACCGTGCGCACATCTAGGACACTGGAAGCGTGCCTTCCGTCTATCACAACATGGTTGATTTGGTTTCGTGTCTTACCATCTGGAGACAGCCACGTAGCCTGATGTATGCTCCTATGCTGGAACCTGGTACTACAGACTACCATGTTTCGGGCCCCGGCGAAGTCGATCAGTATCAATCCGTTATCAGACGTTTCGTCGTGGAAACTGAATTTTCCGTCTGTGGAACCAAAGATGCCGTCCTTGGCATTAAAATCGCTTAGCACGATTTTGATATCGAGTTGGGTACAGCGTTCGAAGGTGCGCTCCAGGAGTTCGTAGAAGCGATCTTTGGTCACATCATCCTTCTCTTCCGTCGGGGCATGGGCGCAAATCAGGTAGATGTTGAAGAATCTCGCCTTTATGCGGATTGTGATTTGGACAGATCAAGTGCTTGACATTAAAGTAAAGTTTTATTTGTTATTGTTTGGCCATTTAACTATTTATTTTAAATATTTTGGAGCTTTAAGGCCGATTGGTTAATTGGAAAATAATTAGGAAAAAAACCACAATACTCAAAGCGGTAGAAGTTATAGTACTATTTCGGAAATAACCACATTTTCTCATCAGACTTCTTTCTTCTTGGCTTCTGCGGGAGTCGAACCCGCAACAACATGCGCAATACTTGAGCCGGCAGCTAAACGCATTCAGCTAAGCTTACGCAGTGTGAGCTGTTGTAATTATTCCTGCTTTCCCTTCACAACTTCCTTCAATCAAGTGCGGCTGTATTGCCGCTATTTCTACTTGACTGAGTAGTTCTTGTTTGTACAATTTCTATTTTTGTTAGAATTTGTTTGTATAAGGCTGGCTCTTCCTTTTATACATTTTATTTGTTATTGTTTGGCCATTTAACTATTTATTTTAAATATTTTGGAGCTTTGAGGCCGATTGGTTAATTGAAAAATTATTAGGAAAAAAACAACAATACTCAAAGCGGTAGAGGTTATAGTACTATTTCGGAAATCACCACATTTCCTCATCAGACTTCTTTCTTCTTGGCTTCTGCGGGAGTCGAACCCGCAACAACATGCGCAATACTTAAGCCGGCAGCTAAACGCATTCAGCTAAGCTTACGCTTAAACTATATTTTTGAAAATTTTGGCAATTTTGCATTTATTACCAGTGTTCGGTTACTAAACCAGCGGACTGTAAATTAAACGGAAGGGTTTCATTCTTTACAAACAAAACTTTATTTAACTTCAGCACACATGAGATTTCGTAGCGAGTCTAAAACTAAAAGTGAGAAATAAAATTATGAACACCTTAGGTGACCCAGTGGGCTGATATTACCGTACATATCTGCATTACAATATGACAAATAGAGCATTCGCATTCGAACATCCTTCCGCCCTCTGGAGGACCCAAGTCCTACAGAGGAAGGCAGCAGGGCAAGCTTGGTTATCGGTCGTACGTTGTTATGTAGAACGCATCGTGCTGCGAGCAGCAGTGAAGGCTGGCATAACATCTCGGGTGCTCTGTGGCTAGTCATTGTCGGCTGGGGCGGGTTCTTGCCCTCACTGCTGTCCTCTGCGCCATAAGCAGAGAAACTATTATGCTTTACAATCAAAATTCAAAATAATAACCGCAAAAATAATCAAAAAAAATAATTTTAATAAAAACGACTGCAAACGAAAAAAAAGAAAAAACCCCCAACCTTTGAAAATCAAAAAAAAAAATACGGAAAACTGAAAACTAGAACGGGCCGAAAGGGGGGCGCCACCGGTGGTGGTGTGGCGCCTGATGCTGGCTCACCCTCTCCATGGCAACCGGCGCACCCTAATGTAGGTAGCCCCTATACAAACCTCTGGCGCTTTCCTAATTAAAGGCTAAATAACATAACTATGAAGATTATTAATAATTTAATTAGCGACTGGTTTCATCAGCAATAATCAAATGTCATACTATACCTATTAGGGTTAAGTTAAGATAAATATGACGTTCATATGTACATTTTAAAGTGTGCTATACGAAGAGTTATAATGCCGAAACGTTACATTTAAACTCTAAATGCTTACCGGGTGTCCCCGTACTACTTACTTTTTTCTGTTTTAGTTCTCTACTTAACTTAACTAGCTTACAATGTCGACCCGTTATCTGTAGGCTAATTTAGGTAACAAATAACTTATTATATATATTTTATTTAATACACAAAATTTTTCCCCACCCAATAATTTGTATACTATTATACTTCTACGGTCTTACCACCCGATGCAGCAGCCTTTGGTGGGGCCGTGCTGTGGTTGTCTGCTAGTTGTTCTTGTCGGGCTGTTGATGTTGACGCATACGCGCTAGTTGTTATGCCCACTTTTGGTGCATGTTGCCGCTACTGTACGAGGAGGGCCAACCCTTCACTCGTCTGCTGTTGTTGTTATTGCCGGTTCCAGTGCGTTGCCGCATTCCTGCTAGTTGCTGCCACTTTTGTGCCGGTTGCTGCTACTTTTGTGCACGTTGCTGATACTACGGTACGAGGAGGGCCACCCCTTCACTCGTTCACAGTTGTTGCTGTTGCCGCTTCCAGTGCGTTGCACTAGTTGTTATGCCCACTTTTGGTGCATTGCACTAGTTGTTATGCCACCTTTTGGTGCAAGTTGCTGCTTCTGTACGAGGTGGTTGCTGTCGCTGTTGTTGCTTTTGCCGCTTCCAGTGCGTTGTACTAGTTGTTGTAGCTGATACTATGTAAGTGCATGTAGATGATTAGATGTTTAGCATTTATGGATTTTATTGTTAGTTTGCAATTCCGAGGGTTTTTAATACTCCCAGTTCAAATATTTTAATTATATTTTATATTTTTATTATCAGTTATATATATTCAGTTGTATAAACTTCTCCGTTCGTTTAGTTTTCACTGCTTTTATCACACGTAGATTACCATACAAAGGGACAATTCACGGCTTCGTTTCTGATTGCGTTTTTGACTATTATAGAATAGTCAAATTGTAAAATAATGATCACTCGCGTGCGCGATTTGTTATCGGTTGTTTTTGAGTTTTTGCTGACTTTGTTATTTCGTTTTCGATGGTATTTTAGAATATTACAAAATCCACGACACCGCACAGTAATTAAATTGTAAAATAATGTTCACATGGCCGCAACGACGAACTGCCAACCTCTTAAAAAAAACCTCCAACTGACTCCGTGTTCGCAAAAAGCAACTCTCACTGCCACTCCGACTGCTAACTAACTAGTGCCGTGCTGCCAGCGGGATATGAAAAATGAGTTTATACTTCGAATTATAACTTATTAAAATGCTTTATACTAATATTGACCGAATAAGAAAAGTTAATGTGTGAAGCTTTTCTTCCTATCTATTTATTTGGTTAGGAATAATCATGAAATTTTGGCAATCATTTCGAAAATGTTATATGGTAAATTTTTACTTGGATTTTAAACGCGTTATATATTGATTGATATTAAAGATATAGAAGAAGAAAATATTAACGTAAAGAAGTTTGGCTGTTTCTGTAATTTTAGTAAAGGGAATTTAATAACATTAGGTGAAACAAATATTTTCACAACGCCGTATATTGATATATTGAAGGTCATTGTGGGCCACCTTCCCCTAGGACGATCAGACCAGTTTATTTTTCCACTATGGTGACGCGTGATTTTCCCGCCATCGCTTATTGCCTTCTCCACTTCTTCCATTATTTTAATGGAAAATAACATGTAGCTATAGGTGGTGTTATTTGGGTTTGACCGCATTCTTGAAGAGTTGGAATTATCATCGGAGTACCCCCGCTGAAGGTTTATGAACCGCGCAATAAGGACTACGATGCAAAAGTTAAGTCAAACCGAGTTTCTAAACTAAATTTAGGTAAGTCCGGTGTTAGTAATGGCTGGTATTTAATAAAGGAATTATCCTCTAATTTAAGAAAGTCCGGTGTTGGTATTGGCCGTTATTTAATAAAGGAGTTATCCTTTCTTTTTAAAAATTTCTTTAATAAAGGAATTATCCTTTATTTACAGAAAGTCCGGTGTTGCGGTGGCTCTCTATTTGTTTAGGCCAAAGAAGCCTACCCGCCCCCAGTGCCGAACTTAGTCGGTCTTAACACTATGCCCCCCACAGCTAGTTCAACACCGATAGGAAGAATCCAGGGCCTATTCTCTTAAAAGGACTTTTGTATGGCTATAGCCCGCCAGAAAGACGGTATGGAAAACATGACGTTGCTCTTTTTGTTTCTTAAGGGAGAACTCGTTCAAACTCCGAAAAATAATTATTTAGGAGAGCTCATCAAAACTCCGAAAATTAATTGTTTAGACATTTTGAGGAGAACTCGTCAAAACTCCGGTAATAACAGTCCTGGTTGTAGAGCGAAGTATCGACTAAATCACGACTCCCAGGGGAGTGCGTGTGATCTACCTTTTGGTTATAGATACTCGGGGAGGATATTGGGCTAATAGTCCCCGACAGCCTAGAAGCCCAGGTTCTCTTTTGCCTTCCCCCCAATTTTCCTGACTTAGCAGGTCTTTACAGCAAAGCCCCTCCGCTAGTTTAAACCTTACATGACTTAGCTTCGCGGAAAAGCCATGCAAGGCCGAACCCCGGGCGATCTGCGTGTGTCCGAGGACAACCCCTCGGCTGGATTTTTCTTGAAAAAACATATGTATATACTAAAAAATTTGTAAACAAATGTATTGAGAAAACTTGTAAATATTTAATTTAAGAAAGCCGATTACTTTTGGGACGCTCTTCGTGACGGATGGAGATGTCACGGTCGGATGTCAGATGCGTGGAACCTACCAATCGGATTGCCATTCAAGTCCTCCAAGTCGTACAAAGCATTACGCATATATATATTTGGCAAGAATTTAGCGTTTACGCATTGCTTAAGGCGAAGTTCTTTCGGAACACTTCTTGACCCTCTCGATAGTTTATTGCCCTTGAGCGCTTGTTTGCGCCGCTCTATCTTGTGCCTGTTCTAAATATTTACGTATGTGTTCGCGGATCTTTGGAAGTTTGTCGGCTCCGCTTACGATAGGGACTTCATCTTGTCTTAGGCTTCCTAAATCCTCCAGTATTTTATAGACTGATGCATGCTGAATCATATTCTGTTCAAATGACGCAAAGTATGGTGAGCATTGAATTGACGTAAGGAAGTCGCTTCTCAAAAATGACAGAATTTCGAGAATGTGTTTGTCTCTAGCTTATATTTAGCTTATTTCAAAAGTTTGTACCAAAACGGGTTTGCGTACAAAAGGAGCAATCACAACCTTGATTTACTAAAGAACTAAAAAATTTAAAAAATAAGAAGTCGCGATCGTTTAAATTGTACAAAAAAACTGGTTTGCACAATAACTATATTAAATACTCAGTTATCCGACACGCTTATTTTGGATTAAATAAAAAATGCTACAGATCTTATTTGTGCAAAGTTAAAAGGAATCTAATAAAAACCCTTAATCATTTTATGACTTCGTTAATTCTAGGCGCAGAGTGACTAGTTTTCCGTATGCTATGAAATATCAAAATACCGTTTCTTGTGACTCCCAATCAATTTCCAACATGTTTGCTCAATTCTTCAGGTCAAATTACTCCATTAACTCGCCTCTGAGCAAACCTTACCCATATAAACTCTGTTCCCTCACCTCTGCTATTATTCCGCAGATATCTTCCGAGAAAGTATTTTATTATTTGAGTAACTTTAAATAATCATTTAAGGCTGGCCCCGATTCGATCCCGACGTGTTTCCTCATAAACTGTGCTAAACATATATATGAGCCCTTAACTAATTTATTTAATCAATCTCTTAAGCTTGGGATTTTCCCTTCAGCTTGGAAAGAATAATTCATTATACCCCTTTATAAGACTGGGAGAAGGTCCTCTATAGAAAATTATCGCGGTATAGCTAAGATTTCTGCTATTCCTATTTGTTGAGCATTTAACGTATTCCATATCCTCTACAATTTCTAGCACACAACACGGGTTCTCTAAGGGTAAATCTACCGTTACAAACTTGCTTGAGTTCACAACTCATATTTCAAATGGATTCAGAGAATTTCTGCACACTGATGTTATATACATTGATTTTAGTAAGGCATTCGACAGAGTAAGTCACTCTTTACTGATCCATAAACTCGATCTCCTTGGTTTTCAACCTAATTTCCTGCATTGGATATCTTCTTACCTCATTGACAGAACACAACGAGTTCTTTTTAAAAATAGTTCTTCAAACATTATTCATGTTTCTTCAGGGGTCCCACAAGGAAGTCACCTTGGTCCGATTCTGTTTTTTACTTTTTATAAAGGACTTACCTTCTGTAATAAATTATTAAAAAATTGTATTGTATGCTGATGATGTAAAGCTTTTTAGATCGTATCAATCTGTTGAAAGGTCCTTACTACAAGCGGATTTAAATATCATGACTAACTGGTGTGAAGTAAATTACATGCCACTAAACCTTAAAAAAATGTAAAGTAATGTGCTTCTCTCGCAGAGCAGTTCAACCAGCTTCTTATGACATATGTAATCATAACCTCGAACAAGTGTTTAACTTTGTTGATCTTGGAATTACAATGGACCCGAAATTTAATTTTAATCTCCACATAAATGTTACAGTTAACAAAGCCAAGGGTGTTTTTCAATTTGTAAAACGTTGGTCAAAAGAATTCAATGACCCTTACATCACGAAGGCTCTGTTCACAACGTTAGTGAGGCCCATACTGGAATATGGATCTGTTGTTTGGAACCCGCGCTATCAAATTCATTCCGACAGATTAGAGTCAATTCAAAAACAATTTCTGCTTTTTGCTTTAAGGAATTTTCGTTGGGATTCTCAGTACAACCTGCCGCCATATATAAGTCGTTTAAAAATCATTAATCTTCCTACACTTGCTAGTCGCAGAGAAATGCTAGGCATTGTATTTTTGGTCAAGTTACTGACAGGCTTGATCTCTAGCCCATCTCTTCTTAGCGAAATAAAACTAAACGTTCCCTCCAGAATTTCAAGACATTTCCGGCCTCTCTTTCTGAAGCCATGTAAAAGTAATTTTGAGTTAAATGAGCCACTCCGTAGTTTGTGTCAGGATTTAAACACTCACTCCGGTTCTTTTGATATTTCAGACTCACTTTTTTACATAAAGAAAACTATACTCAATCCTCTCAATAATTAATACATACATACATATACATATATTACTATTCGATCAGCTGATGAGCATTTGTTCTGTAGCTGAACAGTTTTAGATTTCGACACTTAACAAACCTCTGCCATTCATGACTCGGCGCAACATATATGAAAAAAAAATTTTTTTTTTTATTTATCCGTGCGTCATGCGGATGCGCCCCTTGCGTCGGTCGGGCGGGTATGGAGGGATAAAACCGTTGGGATTATTATTATTATTATTATTATGGTCTAAAACGCTTGACACTAACTTTAGCTGGGAAACATTTAAGCTCGGTGATCGTATAATTGCGCTGAGCATTGTTAAGCTTCTTCGACACAAAAGCTATAGGATGTTCAGCTCCTTCGTCATCTAGCTGGAATAGCACGCCCAAGACCGGCGCCGAACTTAACGAGACCTTCAACTTTTCGAATGCTTTAACGGCCTCAGGAGTTAACTTAAAAGAACCAGGTGGCTTACGAAGACAGTCTGTCAATGGGCCTGCCAAATCAGCGAAGTTGGTAATGAAGGACCTTTACCAGTTTACCATCCCAACAAACCTACGAACTTGACGAGGAGATTCTATCTTGCCAGGGTCTACTTTGATACATCCTTTACCTATCAAATACGCAAAATAATTAATTTATTTCTGGCAGAATTTACTCTTTTTGACATTGATTGTAAGTCCTGCATTCCGCAAACATTTTACCACCTCCTTAAGCAATCCCATGTGTTCCGAGAAATTCGAGCTGCACACCATCAAGTCGTCCAGGTAGACGAAGACGTTCTCTCGCAAGCGTGACTGGATAGCTTTATCCATCAGTCGAATCATCGTTTGAGGCCCGTTGCACTTTAAAGTTATATAAGGGCTTTCCAGGGACTGCAAATGCTGTTTTCTCCTTAGATTATTTCGTTAATTTTTTTGGAAAAAAGCCTGGTTTCCGAAGAGACTAAATGGAATCGAATAGTTCGCGTGAGATTCTTGAAAGTAACAGGCAGAGATATTGAACTGAGTATGGAAACGGTTGCGCCGGAATCCAAAAGACCGACAACGAAACTATCACTAACTTTTACCTTCACCAGTGGGCGTTCATCTCATGTAAGCAGAGCTTTGGTACTCTGCAACACTTTACGCATTTATGCTTGCAAAAAAAAGTCTGCCCTTTTTCGCTTATAATCCTCTTCCCTCTGCTCTTAGCTACCGAACAACTTTGTCTGACAAGAAGCATCCCTACTCGAGGCCTGCAAAATACGAACTGGATGGGTGTTGGCTTGAAAAATCACCGCATCAGCAGAGTCACAATTTGCAACCGAACCATTGGGACAAACTGTGTTGACGATTTGAGGCTTACCCGCGGTACTACTAATATTTTCTGACAATTGAAACCTCCATGCATACGACCGATTCCAGCGCTACTGCCACTTGCCTCCGGACATGATCCTCATGTTCGTGTACTGCCTGCTTCGGGGGCTAGGGTGTTGAACAAGAATACCCGACTGCTTTCTCACTCAGGTTCTTGTTTTCCAGTCTACGATGATCACGTGGACACTTCGGTGTGACCACTCCTATCAGTTCACACTCGAAGCGAAGGTAGCTTCGACTGGCTCTTCGCAATAGATTTAGGAATGACCCATCTGGCCGGAGTTTCATCACTGGATGTCGGAGTAGCCCGGCTTTCGCGTCCTTTGATAATTCAGTGCCTTCACCTGTGGATCGACCTCGCCATTGGTATTTTCATTACCTTCGTCCGTGGTGGTCGTAAATGTCTCGTTGACCTGTTTCGATGGGTAGCGCGGAACTAGACTTCGATTCTCCTTCAGTACCTGTTCTGCCCTCCTGTCAATATCGCGCAGGTCGTGTAAAGACTTCGCTTCTGCCATCGGTTCCTTTAGTCGTGTGTTCATGGCCAACAAGTCCGTATGGAAGGAATTGTAAGAATCGCTGGCTTTCTGTCGCCACATCTATATTTCCACCATTAATTCGTGGTCGCCTTTTAGAGTACCGAATTCCCGTTCGATTGAGTAGCACAGGAAAGGATAAGTCGCATTGGGATTCTGGCGTGTGAATAGCCAGTACCATTCCTTCGCTCGTCTTGATAATAATAGGTGGAAGCTTGCCATTAATTTCTCATATGTGCATTGCGTCCGTTCGTACAGAGTGTCCATTTTGAACAGGAAGTCGGACACGCTACCCGTGCCGTTGTATGACACCTTCCAATCTTAGCGGTGTATAGTGGCTGTCTATTAAGAGGAACTTGAGGTTGGCTACGACCTGGAAAAGTGAGATCGCTCGGTTGTCTTTAACTCAGTTCTCATTTCTTCCTGGGAAGTGCGGAGGAGTTGATGAAGCACGTCTGCCCAGGATTCTCTCGCTGGTACCTCATTCTTGCGCCGCCCATCAGTCTCGCTTATGTCCCTGTTGTTGTTATCTGGCTATGCTCTTGCCTCCTCTAGGGGTCTTCCTACTAATGCCGTCATGGATTCGCTGGATATGTTAGTCCTGGATGTCTCGAGTTGTGTCGCATCCCATAAGTTGGAGCTCCATCAGCTGTCTACCTTTAGACCTTGACCGGGATTATTAGTGGAAGTGGAAGGTTGCAAGCCTTCCCCTCCAGGATTTGCTTTTGGTGAGTGCCTCACTTGACTTATCCGATCCGATCTAAAACTCAAGTAATATTTTTAGAAAAAATATTTATAGTCGCGTCAGGGTTCAAGATTGTAAAAGAAAGTCCAGGAAATGTGGGGTGCCTTTACAGGACTCAGGTACGCAACAGAGTATCCGAGAAAAAAAATCGCTATGTATACTATTACCCCTCCTAGCTACCGATTTATCGCGTAAACTGGATAAGGCAAGATCCAAAACTCGCAACCGCGTACCGGGATGTGTATGAAAAAAAACTTTTTTACCGACAAGTCTAAAAAAAATCAGTTAGCGTATTGAACATAAATAACGAGTTTTACACTGCCACATCGGGTGAATACCAAACTCCGAAGGACGAGACGTTAAGTCGTGGAGGAGCCCTCCGCTCCGGCGTGTTGCGCCTGATGCTGGCCCTCCCTCTCCATGGCTACCCGCGCACCCTTATGTAGGTATCCCCTATACAAACCTCTGGTGCCTTCCTAATTAAAGGGGAGAAACATCATTCCCATTTTATTAGGTAAGTTTATTGACAATTCATATTGTAATAATTCTTAATGCTAAATAAGTTAAATACGAGTGTTAATAATAATTTAATTAGCGACTGGTTCCATCAGCAATAATCAAATGTCTTACTATACCTATTAGTTTAGATTGGTTCTTACGTTCTTCCAGATCGCCATATAACGCGGTTTACGTGGGCCAAAACTCCTTTGCTTTGTTGAGCCACAGAGGGCCATACCACCATATGTTTATTGTTTGAAGTTCCGAAGGCCTGTGGCCTCTGGAAGCAGGATCAGGTGGTTTGTGTGATGAACAAGTATGCTGCCACTGAGATCTTTTATAACTAGTCAGTATCTCTGATGTCCGAGAAAAGCTATACTTCTTGGAAGTAAGGAAACCTAAACGTCTAATAGTACCGACTGCTTTGTTGCAACTGTTGAAGAAGGGGATGAAAGACGAAATGAAAATACGTCATTAAAAGGGTTCCATTTCTATTCCGAGTTATTTTAACACTTTTGTAGACTCTAATTTAATGGCCGACATCTCTCGCATACTTTATGGAAGAGAATTTGGCAACGTATTGCAGTTGCTACTCCACTTACGCAATTAATTCCGGCACTTTTAAGAAGAGCCACTAGTTCTCTATGTATTTTAAGAAGATCGCCAGACGTCTGGACACCTGTCATTACGTCATCCATATAAAAATCATTGGTAATGGATGGATATGTTGAGAATTTTTCGTAAGCTCTTCCAATACTCTCACGACAAGAAATGGTGCACATGCTGCACCATACGTCACAGTTTTTAGTCTGAAACGGGATGCTGAGGTAAATAATAGCACTCGGTATTCGATTTACTAATCTCCTCATATGAAATCTTCTCCATATGACCAAAGACAATATAATCGGACATAAACTTTGAATACTGCAATTTAAGATCCGGGCCGCCGGCAAGCCAGCGTTCTGTAGCTCGCAGTCGTTTAAGAGCGCAATCATATGAGTTCCCAAAATATTTATTTTTTATTTTAACACAAATTTTCAATCGTTCTTTTTTGTAAACCTTCGTGAAAATTATTGTTCTGTCTTTTTCCCAAAATCGTGTAAGTGTATGGTCAATGTCTACGCTATTAAGAAATACTCCAACGATTCTTTCGTTCAGATTTTTTGGTTAATCGCCTCCTACGATAGGTGCATAGTTTTTGTTATTCCCGCTAACCTTTTCTCCTTGTAATATATCAAAAAATTTGCCGTTCCCCAAAAGAATGTCTACAGGTGCTGGTATATAAAACAATCAATCGGCCAAATCTAAACATAAAAATGAATTATACTACTCTTTAGTTAGTTCATTCGCGGGGGTCTTCCTTTTTCCGTTATATAATTATCAACAGTGATGTTTGATCCCAGTCGTGAATGTGCTATTTGATGACAGGAGATACTTCGTCTTGCCCTCGTTCACCTCCAGACCCATTCGATTCGCTTCTCTATCCAGTTTGGAGAAGGCAGAACTAACTACGCGGTTGTTAAGGCTGATGACGTCAATGTCATCGGCGTACGCCAGCAATTGCACACTCTTATAAAAGATGGTGAATGACCGATTTAGTTCTGCGGCTCGAATTATCTTTTCCAGCATAAAGTTAAAAAAGTCACACGACAAAGAGTCACCCTGTCTGAAACCTCGTTTGATATCAAACGGTAAGGAGAGGTCTGAATAGGAGCTGGTGGTGTTGCTCAACGTCAATTTACATAGCCGTATAAGTTTTGTCAGGATACCAAATCACGACATTGCGGCACATTGTGCTGTCGAAGGCGGCTTTGAAGTCGACAAAAATATGGGGTGTGTCGATTCTTCTTTCTCGGGTCTTTCACTGCACTGATAGAGCTTACGACATAGTTGTGTTCTGGATAAAATCCCAGGGTTGTGATCAAGCATGCTTACCGACTCCTTGCAAAAAGAAATCTGCTGTGGTCGAATCTTCCAGTTCAAAATACCGGATTCAGAGGTCTGGTCAAACGAGCCTCCTCAACTAGATCCAAAATATATACACTGGTATACTGACATGTCCAGGATGAAGGGGAGAACAGGTGCAGGTGTCTATGGTCCCGGCGCTAAACTTTCGATTGTAATGAGCACATGGCCTACCGTATTTCAGGCTGAGGTTCTAGCAATCGCTACGTGCGCCAGATTAAACCTTGAAAAGGGTTTGAAAGGTGCTTTTTTAATTATATTTTCAGACGGGCAGGCGGCTATAAAAGCCCTATCCAATAGGGTTAACAATTCCAGGCTCGTCAAAGAGTGCTATAATACTCTTCAACTCCTGGCAGCGAAAAACAAGGTAACTCTCTGCTCGGTACCAGAACACTCCGGGATTGAAGGCGACGAGACTGCTGATGAACTGGCCAGAAAAGGCTCTTCATCTGTCTTTATGGGGCCGAAACTATATGCGGACTTAGTTGGTCCTCTTAAAAATCTTTAATCACTGAGTGGGTGAGTTCTGAACACATTAGGTACTGGGAAGAGGCAGGAGGCCTCAGACAGGCCAAATTATTTGGGTATCCTTTTTCTAGATAGGACATAATTCATCTAAATAGGGGCAATATTAGGTTGCTTACCGGTTATCTGACCGGTCACAACAATCTACGGATTGGACTCGCCACCAAAACGGACTGTCGTCTATGTCTTGAGGAGCAGGAAACATCGGAGCACATTTTGTGCGATTGTCCGGCTTTGGCCAGACTAAGAGTTAGATATTTCAACTCAGAAACAGTCGAGTATCTCAACATTAGGTACTCGTATACCAAGTTATTATTAGCATTTATTAGAGAAGCAGATAGTATCTTGGGCCGTCAGGGCTATGAAATAATTGCCGGGATACAAAAGATATTTTAGGTCGCGGTGTCCCTTGATCCTACTTTACCCTATAACTTAACTAACTAGAGCTCATGTGAGTTTTCACATTTTGAACATTTCGCTTTCATATTTAAAGTCGATTAATGCGTCTTGATTGCAACTAAACAGTTTACAGTACGTGATGGGGTTGCCGGTGAAGCATCGTCTAAAGTGATGCACGTATTGTCAAAAAACGTCCGAACTCACTGAGTGTTGGAAAATCGTTCACTGATTTTGTAAACTTAGTCTATTCCTTCGCCGTGAAAAAATAAAGTTTACGCAGAAGAATATGAATTAACCCTTTTTTCTGCTTGTTCGCCAAGTGCGCGCAATCCGAGAACAATCTCGTCAGCTCCATCATACAACTCGTGGAAGGATTTCTACTCTGTTAAGTCCCCAGAGAACGATTTAATTTTTAACTTTGGCATGAAACTTAAGTTTGGTCCGGACACTTGCTTTACCAAATTACTTAAAACTTCCGTTTGCGAAGACAAAATATCAGTAACTGCACAGTTGTATCTCTATCAGCGCCTCTTCTTCTTCATCGCTAGTTTCTACCATGGCTAGGACAATATCGCGATAATCACTCCACACCTCCTCAAGTCGCTCTAGACGGCATTCCCAGTCTCCCACTGGATAATCAGGTCCACTGCTACTTACGAAATTCATAATACGTGTGACTGCTCCTTTTAGCAGGGATCGCTTCGCCTTTAACTTTTGCTTTTACCCCCACTTGATTTGTGCAGAAATTAATAATTTTTGTTCGTGTCTGATCCGGCTCGAAGGACCAAAAGGGTTTTATTCTTTACAAACAAAACTTTATTTGACTTCAGCACACATGTGATTTCGTAGCGAATCCAAAAGTAAAAGTGAGAAATAAAATTAGGAACACCTCAGGTGACCCAGTGGGCTGATATTACCGTACATAACTGCATTACAATATGACAAATAGAGCATTCGCATGTAAACACATATGTATGTACCTACCTATGTAGATATGCGGTTTGTTTTTCCGATCGGTCGTGTATAAAAGGGCTCCTGAGTTAAGAACCCGAAAGTGCAGTCAAAGTGCGAATTTTACCCGCGTTCTAAAGCAGTGAAGAGTGCAAAAGTGTAGTGCTTCGTTTCATACAACAGCGGTAGCGCTACCTGGGACACAAGACAAAATATAAGCGTTTAAAATAATAAACAAAAAAAAGCAACAAAAGTGGGTTAATGAGCGCCAAATACTATCGCGCTCCCGCGAATTTTAAGGCCCTCAAATCAGCTGTTCTTATTCAGCACAATTGTGAACTACTTACCCTTATTTTCCTCGGTACAGGTGCGTGTCCATACTGCAAGAAGGTTGGTGTCGTCGATAAACGCAAGGTGTCTCGGATGCAACAAGTCTGCGCTTAAAAAACAGCGCAATGGAAAAATTTTCGCCAGCCACCAGTCTGCAAGTTGCAGAAGGAATCGCCCAAGATCCCTTCGTCCGACTGGGACATTCTCCACCCCGTTCAGCTCCATCGGTTATCGCACCTGCTCTCTGCGTCGTCGACTCAGAGCAGATAAGAAGCGGTGGCAATAACGAGGAACATGCCTTCGTTTGCCTTGGTAGGCTCATTGCCGACCTCAGTAATATTATGGAAAGCGGCAAACGTTCAATTAACCAAAATTTTAGAGATTTGGTGAAGGCGATTGCCATCTCTTACGAGCAAGTCGCAGATGAAAGAAAAGAAGCAAACTAAAGCGTAAAGGATGCAAAGCAATCGCAGACCACTTCGTTAAGGAAAACTGCACATGGCACTGCAAAAAGGTCTCGCGAACAAGCTGCAAGTGAATCATCTCCTCCACAGGGCCCAGCTAAAAAGAAAAAAGGGGTTTTCATAAACACAACAAACAATGTCGTTGCTGCTGAAAAGCCGGTCGCTGGAGGAGCTAGAACAATAGTTGAAAGCGAACCGTGGCAAACAGTTACAAAACGGAATCTCCAAAAACCCAAGCCAGTACGGCCAGATGCCCTCATCGTGAAAAGTACGGGCGAATGTTCATACGCGGACATTTTGAAGGCTGTTAAAAGAGAAGAATCCCTGAGTGGAATGAACACGATGATTCGCAAAATCAGGAAAACTGCAAACGGTGATCTCCTTTTTCAACTTGCTAAGCAATCCGATGAGAACACAGCGAAATTAAGAGTAGCGGTGGGGCAAGTTCTCGCAGGAAAAGCAGAAGTGAAATGCCTCAGGGAAGAGTCCGTCGTGGAAATACACGAAATCAACGAAATAACCACCATCGAGGTGGTGTGCCTGGCGCTAAACTCTCAGCTTCCTACCTTTAATGTAGAGCCCTCGAGCATCAAATCAATGCGGAAAGCATACGGTGGAACGCAGACAGCAACGGTTTCTCTGCCCACTGAAATAACGAGAACGCTCTTAGCAAGCGGCAAAGTCCGGATTGGCTGGGTTGTATGCCGCATTCGCGCAAAAATGCAGCCTAAACGCTGCTTTAAATGCCTCGACTTCGGCCACATAGCAAAGAACTGCTCCAGCCAAATAAATTACATCTTAGATAATTTTTCTCTTAAAATTACTATTGTATGCCAATTATTTTTATCTATACTCTATTAGAATTTGCAATTTAAAGGCGTAATATACATATTTACATGTATCAGTTAGTGCGTTACTTACTATAGAATTCTTCTGTACTTCTAGTCTGTAAGATTTTTGTAATCATAGACCTAATAAAGAATGAAATGAAATGAAAAAGTGCATGCTTTAAATGCGGAGAAGTTGGCCATGTAGCGAGGACGTGCACAAATCCCCCAAAATGTTTATTGTGCGAAAAGAGACAAGAAATACGCACTGACCACTCTAGTGGTGGCATTAAATGTCCAGTATATAAAGAAGCGATCCAAAAATTAAAACCACTATGAGATTATTGCAGCTAAATCTTAACCACTGCGAAGCCGCGCAAGACCTCCTGTCGCAAACAGTTCTCGACTTAAAGGCCGACATAGCACTACTGAGTGAGCCTTACAAGAGAAAGTCGGTCAATTGGACTCAGGACATCTGTGGGAAAGCCGCAATATGGTCTTGTGGACAAAATCCCGCATATATAGGAAATGTACTGAGAAAGAGGTTTCATACGCGGTAAAATAGACGATATTTATATATACAGCTGTTACATTCCGCCAAGTACCCCTCTAAACATGTTTGAGGAAATCGTCGAAAAAATAGCCATAGATGCCATAACAAAACAGCGGTTCATAATTGCAGGCCACTTTAATGCCTGGGCCACAGAGTGGGGCTCACAGCGAACGACTCCAAAGGGAAGAACGCTGTTGGAAGCATTTGCCTGCTTAGATGTGGCAATACGGAACACCGGCGCAGAGCACACCTTTTCGATAAATGGCTTCGGTTCCGTCATAGACATCACACTCGTAAGCTCCAACCTTTACACGCGGTCCAAATGGAGTATAAGCGCATGCTACACTCAAAGCGATCACTCGGCTATTATATGCGATATAAAATTAAACAGTAGCAAACCTGTTAAACCACAACAGCGACTAAAGCGCCAAGGGTGGAAAATCAGCACCCTCGACCAAGAGGTGTTCAAAGAAATGCTACAAACTACAGAATACACGGGGTGTGCGAACAACAAGTGCATAAAATTTATGAATAATATTCGAACAGCATGCAATGCGTCGTTGTCTCGCAAGTCTGCCACCAAGCAACACTCTCCGGTTTATTGGTGGAACCAGGACATACAAAACCTTAGAGAAGAGTGTATTAAGTCCAGAAAACGCTTCCAAAGAGCAAAAGGAAGACCACACTTCACAGACTTCAGAGAAATGTACAGATTAGCGAGGCGCGCGCTGAAGATTGCAATTAAAGAAAGCAAGCGTCAATGCTTCCTTGAACTTTGTGATGAAGCTGAGAATAATCCATGGGGAACAGCATACAAAATTGTGACGGAGAAATTAAAAGAAGTAAAAGACTCTATTCCAAGATGTCCACAATTCCTAAGACAAACAGTGAACATACTTTTTCCAGAGCAAAGAAGGCTGGTATCAACCCCAAAAACTAGAGAGCACGTTTTCCGCAAGGTTACCGCTGAAGAAGTTATTCAAGCACTAAAGAGACTCGACGACAAAAAGTCTCCGGGTCCTGACGGAGTTCCAAATAAGGTGCTAAAACTGGCCTTTGCCCACGTGACATCAACAGTAGTAGATATATTTAATACCTGCTTGGCGGAGGCAACGTTCCCATCGATATGGAAGCGACAAACGCTGTACTTTTGCCCAAACCAGGTAAATCCCTAACGGAGCCATCTAGCTACAGACCAATATGCTTGCTCGACTCTGCAGGTAAAATCCTAGAGCGTATAATATACCACCGCCTTGAAAGCGAAGTTGATGCCGCAAACGGTTTATCTGAAACCCAGTTCGGGTTCAGAAAAGGAAGATCCACTGTCGACGCCGTAAACTTGGCTACAAAAATAGCACAAGAGGCGATTAGTGGTACTCAATGGCTAGAGGGATCTAAAAAATACTGCATAATGGTGACTCTTGATGTTAAAAATGCCTTCAATACAGCCAACTGGGCTAAAACTCTAGATGCGCTGGACTGTATTGGAATATCCAGCTACTTACGAGAAATCATGCGCAGCTATTTTGAAGGACGTGTTTTGGAGTACGCAACATCAGCGGGCGCGAGAACCTTAAAAGTCACAGGCGGTATTCCACAAGGTTCCGTACTCGGACCATTACTCTGGAACGTCATGTACGACGGGGTCCTACGTATAAAACTGCCAAACGAGGCAAAAATAATCGGATTCGCAGACGACATCGCCTTGATTACTGCGGGTAAACACCTGAGCGAAATTTGCGACACCACGAATAGAGCTATAGCATTAGTTCAGTCGTGGCTGGCGCAAAATAGACTTAAACTGGCGGAGCAGAAAACAGAGTCAGTGCTCATATCCAGCAGGAAAAAGGTGGAGTCAGTCACAATAAAAGTTGGCGATCACGATATAACAACACTGCCAGCAGTAAAGTACCTGGGAATAATGATAGATAGGAGGCTATCGTTCAAATCGCACCTCGAATACGCCAACGTAAGAGCATCAGCCACAGTAACAGCACTATCGCGGATAATGCTAAATGCACGCGGTCCAAAGCAACGGCGACGCCAATTAATTGCAGGCACAGTAAAGAGCCAAATATTATACGGCGGTTCAGTCTGGCACTCGGCACCAAAGTGCGCATCGTACATGCGTGGCATAAAGGCAACATACCGCCTATGCGCGCTCCGCGTGTGCTGCGCTTTTAAAACGGTTTCTGACGAAGCAGCACTAGTAATCGCGGGGATGTATCCTATCGATATACTGGTGAACGAAGCGGCAATCATTGCGGAAAACACAATGGAGCGATCCCTTGCAAGAGAGGCCAGCACGCATACCTGGCAGAACAGATGGAGTAACGCAACAAAGGGTCGCTGGACATACCGCTGTATTCCAGATTTAAAAAGCTGGTTGACCAGAAAGCACGGCGAAGTAGACTTCTACTTAGCACAGTTCCTGACGGGACACGGGTGCTTTAAAGCATATCTCTACCGCTTCAAACACGAACCGGACCCGATGTGCGATTACTGTGGAGGAGACGCGACAGAAAGCGTCCACCACGTATTCTTCGAGTGCACGCGATTTAATGACATCTCACGGAAAATTCGTAACATAACCGGGGAAAGACTTCGGCGTAGCAGCGGCGACTAACCGCCTTTCCCCCCCATGATGTAATGCTTGACGGCAGTTCCGTGGGGTGGAGAATTCGACGAAAAAAACAGGCTTATCCTGGTTTCAAAGGGTCACTTGAGGGTAGTGCGCTACCACAACGCCCCTGAACAAAATAAAAAAAGAACCTATGTAGATACTTACATAAAAATGTACATGTACCTACGAACATTCATACATACTTATGTATGTGTATTGATGAGAAATGTATTTGCAAATTCACATACATACATACATATATGTGTAGAGTAATATAAGAGGATATATACCCTACTCGAAATTATAATACATTAAGTGTTAGTTACGGAACAACCAGATTTAAAAATTGGCGTGATTGACGCTTGCAATCATCAATAAACAGACCATCAGAAAGAGTTTATAAAAGATTAATAGCAAAGGCTTCACTAGGGAAGTACAGTTTTTAAACAATATGGCAGAGAAACCATCTGCGTCCATCTGAGATGAGCTTTTTATATTCTTTATACCATCAATAATATCATCTTCGGTTAGAGCAAGTAAACCCAAATCTAAAGGAGACGTGCTATGAGTGAAATTTCTATGAATATTTGAGAGTTCGTCAACTGACAGGTCATTATCAGAAACGATGTTAGAAGAAAATAAACTTGCAAAGAGATTAGCCGCCTCGGACACAGAAGCCGCATTTTCACCTTTATAAAAAACAGTCTACGGTACACTTCAGCCAGTTTTCCTGGATTTGATGTACGACCAAAAATACTTCGAAATTTCTTTAATATTAGACTCGAAACTATGAATCTAGTTTTTGTAACAAGTCTTTTTCAACTTGCAGAACTCTGGTAAAAACGACATTTTCTGTGAAAGCATTGCTTTTTAGTGGGCTTGAATTTTTTATAAAACTTATTTGTTTGTTCATTTTCCTGTTAGCCTAGTAAATGTAAATATTTTTACAATTTTATTGAGCTCAGGGCCAGTTTATGGAAGATTTTTTTTGTGAAAAAACAACAACAGTTTTTAATGGTTGAAGTTATAGTACTATTTCGGAAATCACCACATTTCCTCATCAGACTTCTTTTTGATTATTAAATTAAATTAATTTTTAACTTAGTTTTTCATAACCACTTCTCTCAGGCTTTGAACCCGGGAGCTCGGAGTTGCAGAGCCAATACGCTACCTATTGTGCTACGCTAGCCGAGTAGGCTGTTGTGTTTATTTCATCTTCCTTAAACAAACCAACTACAAACAAGAGCAACTGATCTGCCGCTATTTAACTTGTTTGTGTGGTTCAACCATTCAACCATTAAAAACTGTTGTTGTTTTTGACAAAAAAAAAAAAACTTCCATAAACTGGCCTTGAGCTCAATAAAATTGTAAAAATAAAACTTATTATAGTTTATAAATTTTTGTTTTGAAAGTTAGCACATAGTTAGTACATTAATAAAATAAATAGGTTTTGAATACAATAAAAAAACCTTTAACTTTAATATCCTGAAATAAGTTATCCCAGTTTTTTCCACCGAATGTAATATCCAATGCAGCAAAATCGCAGCGACTATAATTTCTTGAAACAGTTGTATTTACTGGGGAATCATCAACAAATTCAAAAAACTCAAAAACTCATTTTTAAGGTAAATGATAAGAGTTAGGCCATTTATCTGAGTTAGCCCAATACTTAAAAGGTTATCAATGATAACCTCAACAGAGCTGTGTACATTTGAGGGAGTCAAGAATAAATTATTATCAAAAAAGGACCAACTTACATTGCTTTAAATATAATGTATGTATATATAATTGTTTTTAAAAAAAAAACCGAACTGTCTAATAATAACACTAGTTGTCCAGACATCTGGCTTCAGCAGACTAATATATACATATGTACATGTTCAGGAACATCCAGTTTAAAGTTTATGTATTTTATATTATCATTAGCATCTTTATTTACCAGTTTGTTGCAGGCAATTTGCTGTTTGTCAATGGTAACATGTTTCGCCACATAATTACCAATATCATCTTCAGAGACGGATGGGTTAAACGACGATAAATGAAGCCACTTTAGGTGCGCAAATACTCCCAAATCATTACTATCATTTGCCGAAACTTGCAAGTTTAACGAAAAGCTGATTGAATTTTTGTCCCCATCCAAATATGCAAAATGAAAAACGTTGCAATAGTGTTTTTCTGCAACATTCAACTAACGAAACTTAACCAAACGAACTTTTACTTGCTTCTTGTATGTTTAATACCCATATTTTATAATTTTCGCCTTTAAAACTCTTAAACTAAAATTTCGTATTTATCAACATTTCAATCAGCTGCTTTTGATCAGCGGTTTTTTTTGCTTGCAAATTTGTGCTGGGTAAAACTTATCCAGCTAGAATTTGCAACTTCCCCTCAAAATTAAAACCGATTTGACAAAAATCGTGATATTTTGTAACAATTCGTAATAATTATCAGCACCTTGAACGGCCTTATTATCAACAACAGGCGGTGAAGAATCATTGTTTATGACCACTTAACGTATATTAGCTGATAACACAGTGCTACAACACCTGGGAAGTGATGTTATTTTCCTTGTAGGTCTTATCGAGTAGAACGAGAATCCAATTTTGGAATTTGTCAAACACCCCAAAATCTCGACATAACCTTAAAAAACCGATTTTTCGTGCTTTTGCGCACTTCTAAACCCATATCTTAGCTAGTTAACAACCGTTCTAAGAACGGTTTAAGAAAGAAGAAACTCAGACCTTTTGAAAGATATATAGACGTCTTAATAAAGCTGAAAAAATTTACTTGTTTTTGCACAACAAACTTAATTTTTGCTACCCTTTTTCTTCTTTTTTTGACTTTGTCGATATTTTCATACACTATTTTACTAAAACACAAAATGAGTTTTGATTCGATTCAAAGAGTACATTTAATACCGAGTTCAACGAATGTTTTTTTTTAAAAGTGACTGAGTTATTTTACTTTTTATAAGAACGAAATTTTTGCAAAAATTTACAACGAACTTAATTTACTAATAAATATTATTAAATAAAAATATATAGATCAAAAATGCTTTTTTGACCGTTTTTTCCTTAGGTCAGCATCGTCAGTTTCGCGTTGTACTGACCAGCAATATTCTGCCATCATATTTATTTTGTTTTTTCCTTCGAAACGTTTTTCGATCGTAGCCATTTCTTGGTGGAAGTGTTCGCCTTGTTCATTACTGAACTGGCCCAGATAATGTGGGAAGAATTCCAAATGCGAATGCAAGAAATGAATTTTTATCGACATGCAACCCATTTCACCATATGTACTTAAAAATTCGTTTACAACCGTGATGTAGTCGTCGCTTCTGTTGTTCCCAAGGAAATTATCACATAGCGCTACAAAACTCTTCCATGCACGTTTCTCAACACAGCTTAACTTGTTCATAAAGGTAACGTAGCTCATAATTTTGCGAATTTGAGGTCCATTGAAAATACCTATATACACATATTATAAAAAAAATAAAAAACAAGTAGGTATGAAAACAAATTAATAAATATATATATATATATATAATTTTGGCGCGTACACTATATAGCTCAGTGTTTGGCCGAGCTTCTCCTACCATTTGTGGTGTGCGTCTTTATATTATACCACAAATGGAGGGACCTACAGTTTTGTGCCGACTCCGAACGACAGATGTATTTAATGAGAAGCTTTTTCATGGCAGAAATACCCTCGGAGGTTTGCCATTGCCTGCCGAGGGGTGGCCGCTATTCGAAAAAACTTTTTCTATTATTAATAAATACCGGCTTTTATTTTAGCTTCACTTAATTTTGGGAAGACAGTTTTAAGATGAAGAAAAGCTTCGGGTACATTTACACAATGTACTAGATCACAGTCATTGCCATCCGTTTTAAAACTTTCTCTAAGTATCAAAGTACAGTCGCTTTTTCTACCCGATGTTATTTGAAAATATTTTTCCACTAAATTCCACTGCTTCAGTCGTGAACCGTGGACTTCAAATTCTCGTTTCGATAAATGTAAATCACGCACGAGATCGGCGAAATCAAAATTTTTTTAATGTTGTGCAGCAATATTCACGAATAAATTCTGGCTCGTACCAGCGACTCGCACTATAAAACCTTTCGAAAATCTTGTTATATATTTTTACAACACCAATATTATTTTTAAAATCACGCCGATGACTTGTATTTGTAAATAAGCCACAAATGTAGCAAAACTTATTACGCTTGTCGCACATTTTAGTTTTACTTTACCACGATTTTTATCCAATATAACAGCAAACACAACAGTATAACGAAATTTATAAATACTTCAAAATTGAGTAAAAACTCAAAAATTAAGTGATAATTTTCTTGGGAACAAGAGAAGCAAATTTTTGCAAAAATTTCGTTCTTATAAAAAAAAAGATGTGAGTGTTTGAACTCAAGGTAGATGTGTAAACTGTTAAATTTGCAGTATTTAGAAATATTAACCCCTATATAATACTTTACAATCTCGTTAATAATGGTTGTATCTTTAAAGGTATCATGGGCGTTCAAGGGTTAAGTCAATCATACATATTTATCTTGTTTAATTTTCAAAATTTAATTTATTTTATTATTTATGTTGCAATAGTTAAAATAGGCTTATGATAGCTAAAATAAGAAACGTACACCTTTGATTCAATACTGGTAAGTAGTCTGGAAAAAACGGCCAGCAGGCATAGCTTTAAGGTCGTTTTTAAACCACAACCTATCACACACAGCGCATGCGTATCCAAAGTCGTTGTCGATCATTTTTAATTTAAATTGTTTATGGGCATTAACATGGTTAAGATAATGCTCATATTGCAATTCAATGTTTTGGTAATTTGGTTGTTGTTGCTGTTGTAAATGTTGTTGTTGCTGTTGTTGTTGCTGCTGTAAATGTCCACGTAGCCTATTAATTTCTTTTTGGCGTTGACGTTCTCGGTAGGCACGTTGATATCCAGCGTTTCTGGATCTTCTTAATGATTGCGATGTTCTCTACAATAATAATTAATATTAGTATTTGACCTGTAATTTATTTAGAAACATGAATATTACCTGCATTTCGGTTATATACCTCTAGTTTAAACGTTTAATTTATTGTTTTAAAGAACATCAATCAGCTGAGTTGTAGAAACACAAAGCGATCAGCTGTACCAAAGAACGTAAATCTATAAGAAGCGACAACACGCTGAATTTTGGCGAGTGAATCCGTGCCGTCCATCTCCAGGAGTTCACCCCACGTCTTCACATCTTCTTTCGTCAAAATTCACCAGGCCGGTCCAGAATTCGCTGTGTATTTGCTTTTCGCTGCACCAAATTAAGAAGGAAGAAAGAAGATGGAATCAATGAAATTCATGGCCATTTTGAGATTTCGCATTGGAATGAGCGAAAATTTGCAAAAACTTCATATTTGATTAATTTTCTATTACACTTGTCATAGAAGTTAAATATATTTGTACAATTGCAAATATTATAGTTCCGTATGAATATATTTATGTATGTATGTACATATGTACGTTGACATTGTCCAAAAATTGCGTATCTGTTTTGCCGACGGCATTTCGCATGCGCATTAATATGAAATAAGGTTTTTGTTTAAATATGCTTTAAAATGAATTCATATCTTCTGCTTACTTTATATTTGGGTAAGAATTTTAATTTGAGGGATAAAATATGTATGTGTAAATATCACATATGGAATAATATGTACATATGTAAATAATGTTAGTAAATGCAAGATATGTATATATGTACATGTATACAGGTCGACGCCAAAAACTCTAAAATACTACAACCATTCATAAATGCGGTTGTCTTTTCATTCATAAATGCAAACCCAACTCCTCTCCCTTCCCACACAATCGCCATCCACATGCTAATTTCAGACTTTCGCGACCAAGAATTTGAACAAATTTATGAAATTTGAGTCTTCCGTGCTCGCACCAAAAAGGAGGATCACTCTTGATTTTTTGGCCCAGACCGGCATTAATGAAGTTGTGAAAACATTTACTTAAAATATATCAGACATGCTATCCCCGGCAAGATTTTTAATTTCTAAAATCATATCCAATATGAATATTCATATGCATCTGTTGTTAAACACAGTTATGGTAAATTTTATGAAAATAAATATTAAAATTTGATACGATTTCCCAAATAGGGCGATAATTAAATCACGGCCTGTCCTCACCTCCATGCGCATTGCGTTCATATGTATGCGCACATATATGTATGTAAATATGTCGCAGAATTTTGTCACATTTGCACACCAGTGTTTATCATCACAGCTTTGCACTCATTTCACTGCGCTTTGCCGCTGTAGTAGGAATTCTACTACTTAAAAAAACGTACTCACAAAAGTTAATACAATTTTTAGTTCTCAGTGTACTATACAAACGTATTAACCTCTTATCTAGCTTATTGTTTACTTAAAACATTAATTTATAGTGATTTTTTCGCAGATCTATATCTCAAAGCTCTTTTTAGTACCTTTTTATAATCCTGCTATTTTTCATCAAATATACTACCAAATTAAAATAGTTTTCTCTGAACCCCATGGTATGGCGAAGACTTTTTGAGCTCGGCACTATTGAAAACGCGCAGAAGTAGACGTATTTATATATTTATGCAAAAGTTTGTATATTTATTCATTTTCTTAATTTTTGATAATATATTTGGACAAAGATTCTTAGATATTTAGGCTTTAAATCATTAACACTATTTTAATATTGCTCCTCCATATTTCGATTTGATTACACTGATGACAACAAAACATATATACAGAAATAAATAAATGCATAGGTTTCAGAACAACTGAATGCAATTTATATATTAAATGTACACTAGTTTTGTTAATTACACTTGTTACACTTATTAGGCACCAACTTTCATGAAATATGCAACACAAATTTATCACTAACCCACTACTCATGCAACATCATTTTAACACTAAATCACTCCCGAATATTCAATATATGTAAAGATATTATTACAACACTTTTAGAACTACGCGAGAAAGCCATAATATCATAGTTTAATATAATTTTAGCAACATTTTACACAATTTTTCATGTATTAAAATTTTGGTAGACACTTGGATTTCGGCCACACACATTCTCTGGCGTTTTACGCTTTAATACTTCACTATTTTCACTCACAACTGATAATTATTGACACCACAATAAGTATAATATATTTATTATGCACATTTTTCACAATAATTAGGATTTTCATTGAATTTTTAATAAAAAACAAGCAGCACTTCAAATTCCACTCTTGCTTTTATTTGTTATGATCGCAAACTAGCCGGCGAAAATATTTTCTTCTGCTTCTTTCGTGCGGACAGCGTATCAAAGCATGTGGTGAACTCCTGGAGATGGACGGCACCATACGGTCTGAGAAATCTCTGAAATTTTTCATTTCAGCGTGTTGTCGCTTCTTATAGATTTACGTTCTTTGATTATACCCAAGACAGACATGGGAGCTTATCTGCATTAACAGCCTTTATTGGCATTAACTCGTGCATTATTCTCTTCACTGCATTTCTATCTGGCAAAGCTGTCAAGTGGACAGGTGTATGTTCGGACAAATCAAACAGGTTTTTTGTTCCATCAAACCAAGAATGATAGAATACAAGATTGCGCAATCCCGTTGCGGATGAAATATCTTGAGTAATAATAAACAAAGAATAGGGGGAGAATAGTGGGAAGAGAATAATGAGCAATTTGCAATTTTTCAAGGAGAAATTAATTTTTTTGGTGCTTAAGTATAAAACTATGAATAATAGAAAGAATGCATCAAACAAAAATTTATTGAGTGGTACCGCTTCTGTTTCCGCGAAATTAAAATTAAAATCTCCACCCAAGATAAGTGAATGCCACTGAAAATTGTTTCCTAATTCCCGTGCACCAGCAAACCGATTAAACTGTGTCAATCTAAATTTAGAGAACACCCTATGCTTTAAGCCGCATAGTTTATAAAAATTATGCGCCTAATTGCATGCAACACAAAGTTAATTGATTTTGCTTTCTGGGTCAATATAATACTAACACATACGTCAGACGGCACACGCATTTTCACGCAGAGTCGTTCTTGACCAATCAAAAACGTCTTACTTTTTTTTATATGGAGTTTTTATGGTAGTATTAGCGTAAGAGATTTGCCCTACCGCGGCTATAGATGTTTACACATCAAAAGTAAAATAACTCAGTCACTTTTTAGCAGATTTTTTAAAAGAAACATTCGTTTAACTCGGTATTAAACATTCTCTTTGAATCTTATCAAAACTCATTTTGTGTTTTTATAAAATAGTGTGTGAAAATATCGCCAAAGTCAAAAAAAGAAGAAAAAGGGTAGCAAAATTTAAGTTTGTTGTGCAAAACAAGTAAATTTCTTCAGCTTTATTAAGACGTCTATATTTTTTGACAAATTCCAAAATTGGATTCTCGTTCTACTCGATAAGACCTACAAGAAATATAACATCACTTCCCAGGTATTTTTGAGTGTCACACTGTGTAATGCAGTCATCTGTTGTTGAGAAACCGACGGCAAAGTAACATTAGGTAAATTCGGGTACGGATAGTTATTGAAAGTTTTCGAAAACTATCAGCTTTTAGGGGAAATTGAGAGAGCAAAGTGGCATTTCATTTTGAGGGGAAGCTGTTGGTTTCTGCTGGAGAATTTTTGCCAGCAGTAATTTACCAACAGCAAAACAGCTGATCAAAAACAGATGATTGAAATTTACATAAATCGCCAAATTGAATTTTAGCATTTTAAAAACCAGTTACAAGCAAAAACAAAATGGAAAAAGTAAGTTTATCTAATTTTTGTTAAGTTTATATGTGTTTGCATATGTGTGTATAATAAAATGTATTATTTTATTTTTAAATGAGCTAAAGGCCAATTTTTGTTGGAATAATTAGAGAAAAAACAACAACACCAAAGCGGTAGAAGTTATAGTACTATTTCGGAAATCACCACATTTCCTCATCAGACTTCCTTCTTTATCAGACTTCTTTCTTCATCTGTTTACCAGGTCGCCAACAAAAAGATATGCATTCGCGAAACGAATGAAGATGAACTTCCAGCTAGGTATTTATTATATATATTTTTGGTTGGGCTTTATAACTTGCCTTTCTTTCTTTGGTACAAATAAACCATGAATATGGATACAAAAAAAGCACTGGAAAGAAAGCATATTGTTAGTGCGCTTATAATTGCAATGGGATCATCCTCATCAGAAAGTGACAATGAAAGTGAGAACGAAGAGGAGTTAGCTTTATTGCAGAAGTTATCAACAAAATCCGATTTATACTTAAATTTATTCCTGCGATTTTGTGAAAGGGAGCCTCGGAACTGCATTACTAATTATTTAGAGCAAACAGTGCCAACTTACTCGGAAAGAGAATTTCGGATGCATTTCCGAATTTCTAAAAGCCTCTTTGAGAACCTATGCGGAAGATTCTTAGCCTTGGATTTTTATCGTAACCTGCGTTATGAATTTGTGGTTTGCTGGAACAAATGGAGGAATCGAGTAAATTTTTTGATAGCAAATGTTTCTTTTCTAAGGCCATAGGTGAAATATTCAGTTTTCAATGTACTTTTATATACAATTTTACAATTTAGGTTGTATTGATGGTACGCACGTAAAGATAGACCTTGCAAGTAAAGGAAAGGATGATTATATTGATCGCAAAGGCGTAACATCAATGTCTGCAAGCTGTTTGCAACCAAAATAAGAAATTTGTAAACATTTTTGTTGGCTATCCAGGTTCTTGCCACGATAGTTGGATTTTAAAAACTCCACGCTTTATGACAAATTGCCCTCTTTTTCTAAAGGTAAAAACCCTTGAAATCTATGCTAACACATAACACAGTATTTGCCATTTTTCAGACTATTACCTGTTAGGTGATTCCGCATATCCGTGCAACAAATACTTATTGGGCGCGTTCATAAGACACAACTGTTGAGCTCAACTGTTGCGAAATCGAAGGCAACTGTTGGATACAACAGTTTTGTCTTAGAAAAGGCTAGATGAATACACTGTCAAATGAACAGCTGATACATGTAAACAATCAAAAATTAATAAAATAAAATATTGCCAAAGTAAAGAATTTTAATAACTAAACAGCTCAAAAGTATATATTTATTTACATATATATATGTATATACTCGTGTATATATTTCATATATGCTTTCTCCAATTACAAGTCTGGATACCATGAATTTTCCATTTTTGTTTCATTTTATTTATATGTGCACTACGAAATGAACGCTGCAATGAAATGAAATAGTTGCGCCGTTGAGTTCTAATGCAACGCTAGCTAAGCCGCCAGTGCGTAAAATATATTGTTCAACGTTTTATTTATCAAAAAAGTGTATAATTTAAGTCACACATCATAATAATAAGCATATATTTAGTAAAAAAGGATTTATTCAAATATTTTAGTTACTCTATATTATAAATAATGATGGAAAAACTGGCGTCAAACAGGCAACTGTTGAGCTTAGCGGCTCTACTGAACTATGCGTTTCTAAGGCAAACCCTCAACTGTTGCGCAACAGTTGGGTCTTATGAACGCGCCCATTAACACCTTACAAAGATAATGGTCATCTGACAAATTCTCAAAAATTGTTGAATATTAAATTAAGTTCAGGGCGCATAGCTATAGAACATAGCTTCGGAATCCTAAAACAACGTTTCAGACAGTTATATCACTGTAAACTACGAGGCATAAAAAAGGTATGTCATTTTGTAATGGCTTGCTGTATGTTGCATAACATTGCTCACGAAGAAGATTTAGATTTTACCATCGAGACAACTCCGGAGCTGCTTGAGGAAATCGCAGTACATGGTAATATTGCAAGGGGAAACTCTGTGAGAGATCTCACTTGCCGCGATATACAGCTACGCATAATACAATAAAAGTCAAGTGTTAAGTGGCGAAAATTTTTCGCACGTGTGCAAGCATACGTACATATACATACATATGTACATTTTTCAAAAGCAAAATTCTTTAAACATATTCTTCACTCCTGCAAAAAACATAAACGTAAAAATCGTTACCTGACGAGACATTTGTACTTTCGTAAAAATTAATAAACTTTAATAAACCAAATGCAAAATTTTAATTATCATTTTTTTAAATATCTACCAAATATTTTAAAATTTCATTTTTTTCAGACTGTAGCTGCTCTCTCCTTTCAGCGCGTGCTTCTTTTCTTCTCATGCTTTCCTTTTTCGTTTTTATACTCTCCTCCAGTAACCTTTGAATGTTTTCATCCATTTTCTCCCGCTTAGCCTCACGTAGTTCAGCCTTCTCCATAAGCATCTCCAATACCGACTTTCTTTTTCTTGAGGTTGATGGTGTCACATCTGAAATATGTAAGCCTACATAATTTTCATATTAGTTACATATGAATAAAGGAGTAAACGTTTATATGCGTTAAAACCTGGAGAGGCTGGCGAAGATTTAGCAAATTCATCCGTTTCAACCGACACCTCAACCTCGTTATCAATAACGCACTCCGGATGAACTGATGCCCTTTCCTTAAAAATGTGTACAGTTCACTATAATTGGAAATACAATTAATTGAAAATAACTAAAAATTGTTTTTAATAGTTTTATATCTTACATTTGATAAGGGCAGGTTTGTCTTCTCCTGCCTGTTTTGGAGTTGTGGAGCTGAACAAAAGTACCCTTTGGTTTAGAGCTCGTTGCTGATGGTATTCCACATTTGCTTCTTGCTTCTTAGGTTGGCACTCTTCCCAACCTTGGGTCGCAACTCCTTCACCATCGCAATCAAAAGGCTGGTAGGGGCATCGAGCCATACAAATTTATTTTCCTGGCTGCACCCGGCATTTTGAATAGGTACATAATCGACATCCTCTCCATTTGATATTTTTGGCGATTCACCGTTAATATTAGTTTCCATGTTAGGAATGCCTTGGGTAAAAATAATTTCCTCAAAGGCTTCATAGCCTACATGCTGACTTGCTACTTGCGCGCGGTATTCGGGATCTATAAATTTAATAAATAAAACAATCATCACGACTTTAAAGACTTAATTTTCAAAAATATTTACAACTTTCAACGCTGCGGAATGTGCCAGGAAAGTAGTGTAGCTCCAACTTTTTATTAGTAGCCGCCTCTTGCTGCGGGCTACTTGTATTTGATGCGGCTGTTGGTTAAAAAATTCGTTAAAAATTGCCAAATTGCTCCTTTTTTACAAAGCTTACCATTGATTGAAATCCAATTAATATTTAAAATATGGTTTGTTTTGTCAGTAATTTCACAGCAGTGGACGCTTCACATAAATTTAAAATTTTTTCAACTATTGAACTGTCAGCTGTTCTTTGCCAGATTCTGCAAATTTTTGGTTCGCGTACTGTTTTGGATATTTTTCTCTTGTGAGAGAAGAGAAGACAATTCCACTGAATTTTGGTGTTGGATATTTTTTGTTGGAGGTTGTAAATAAACGTACCTATTATTCACCTCAGCAGAAGTAGATAAAGATGTATTGCCAACAGTCGGAGAACTCATAATGGCAGAAGGGCAACATAGACCCCTATGATGTAATCCGAATGTTCGTAGTTACGAATTCGTAGCTCCGTTCCGAAAGTTCGAAAATTGGTATGCTGAAATCCGATCGTAACTATCAACCGCGTTGCCAAGCAAAAATTAGAATTTCGAACTTCTTAATTTGACATATTGGCAGAAACATACATATACTGATATTATTGCAAGTGAAGAGTGAAATTTAATATCAACATTGTTAATTAAAGGCAGAATTGCATGAATACGCATCGTATGTATGTATGTATGTACATATGTACATTGTTAAGAGATGATCTAAATACAGATTTCTTAAATGATGAAATGGGTGATATTGTCGAATTAATTGCTCTGATTTATAAATGTTTAATGGTTTAAAGATTTGTGACAAGTTTTCGCCTCAACAAAGAAGCATGCGTACGATTTGTTTGTGATCTCCGCAAATACATACACACATACGTTTGTACATATTACGTCTATGGTAATAAATCTAATTTTTCTTGCATAGTTTATATTACATATGTATATAAATACAAATGTACACACGTATATACATTCATGCATGCATATTTGCTTATTTTTTCATTTATACACGTCTATTTTTTCTAAAATTTATTTCGCCCCGACACCAGTAACTGTTCGTACAAAAATTTCGCTATTGACAGCTCATACGGATTCTGGCATACCGATATTATGCGAAAACAGTCTACGAATTTCGAATTTACGATTACGAAAAGCGGATTTGAGTATTCCGATTCTACGATTCGTAGCCTAATCGAACGTACGACAGATTCCGGCATATGGGTGATAATGATTTTGCAGCAACAACAGCATTGGCAATTTGAGAGTGAGAAATACTTCCAATTGCCGAGCTCGGTGACTTCGTTCTCTGTGAGTCAGGAAACGGTTGATCTTGTTGTTGTTTAATTTGGCAGATGAAGATCTTAAAGAGTTTAAACATGAAGAAACTTTGTTGTTGTGTTCATAGTGATATTGATTTAAGAAAGCAATTTCTTTATGAATTTCACCAAATTTGTCCTTTATTGCAGTTACGATAGACTCCAAGCCATTTTCTTTTGTGGTCATGAAAGATTTTAAAGACTTTAACAGTTTTGAAGGCAATGGCAAACACTCGGGGCAAAGATAGCAGATATGCTTGTTTTGGCTAAAGAGCCTGAAATTATAATCTGATATTTGGCCCACACAGCAAGTACGGTGGAAGTGATTACAACAAAAACCACTGCACGGCGCAATTAATGCATCATTTCGCGAAAATGATTAACAGAGAAGTTTATAAATAAACATTCTCGGAATCGACGTTGCCACACACGTATGTTACCACAGAACGTAAAAGCTTTTTTTCTTGGAGCTTACGAGCACACACAGAACAGGTTTGTGACACAACTTTGTGCATAAGTTTTGTAGGCATGTCAAAAGTTGGCCTCTTTTCTGATACAGGGAGCAACAACGGTGGAGGATTTGAAATTAGCCATAATTTGTCCCAATTTTGTTCAATGCGCTAGGACAAACTTTTATAAACTTTCTACGTCGTTAAGGGTATTCCCAGAGAACGTTTAATAATGAGAAGGTGCATTTCGTATACGATAAAAATAAATTTCTGAAACGCGCGCGCTAGGGAATCCAGATTGTTATTGTACAGAGACTTAGCAGAATAATTTCGTTAAATTACTGTAAACTGGCATTTTCTGCTCAAATTTACATGTGTTGCACAAATATGTTTACAAAAATTTGTGGTTTTGCCGACGGCATTACGCATGCGTGTTATAAATAAATATTGACAATTTCTAATTAAAGGCAATTGATATTATTTTATATAGATTTTTAAGAGTAATGAACCTCATTGGTACTTTTAAGGTATTGAAAAAAAATTACTAAGAGATTGAATTAATTTGATTTGTATTGGGTTAGTCACAATGCAAATTCGTAAATTTGTGTTTATGCTCCGTTCCCTATTTTACTTTTAAATATGAATTATGTAATAATTTAATGTAAAATTACTGTTCCTCACACTTGTATCCCGAAAATTTGAAATTATTTTGTGAGAATTTGTATTCGGTTTGTCAAAATGCAAATTCGCGAAAAGTTTCCATAGAATGCCCTTTTATTTATTTTCAAATAAATTACTGAAGTTTTTGAGACAGTATTTAAGTTCAACTTTTTAAAATTTTTAAATAACATTTTAATTTCATATTTTAATTGATTTCTCGCTTTTGTCTCCGCAAAAAATAATATTTATGTATGTATGTACTTCGTTCTCTGCCATACATATCTGTGTTTACAGTATATCCCTCTTACAAGCGTCATAAAAATATATTTGCCCGCACTCATAATCGAAGAAATTTACTTAAAAATTTATACTTTGGTATAAAAAAATAACCCTCTGCTGCTAAGCGCCAATTACATAAAGGGCGGACTTAATAACAATGCAAATTTAACTATTAATTAAAAATAAACTCTCATCAGGAATAAAATTGATGCGAAGAAGTGTTGAACGCAATTAAACAAGAAATACTGTATACGAATTGCAAAATCCAAATTTTCTCAGCAAACTGCTTAAAACCGCAATTAAGATCAAACGACAGTAAGAAGCTCTGTGGTGTGATGAATAGAGTTGAAGCAATAATCGAACTTTTTTGTTTTGGCACGAGTTCGACGCCAGCAGCCACCGAATTTGCAAATTTGGTGGTTGATTTATATTTGTCTTTTTAAATTTTTGTCATCATGCAAAATAAGAAGAAGAATGATGATGGAGCAAGGGCGGGTAGAAGCGCAAGTGAAACTATTTGCTTGACTCGAACTGCGCACTTTTGTTCAACTCGCGCAAATTTACTTTTTGCTTGCGGCGATGGACAAGACAACTTCAAGGGAAAGGGGTTTATGCGCTTTGTTGTCGATCTTCAACTAGCGAAGAGAATTTCAGACTTCATAATTTTTGTGTGGACAATGCAAGTGTGCGAAGGGAAAGAGGTTTAAGCACTTTGTTGCCAATTTTCATTTCGACATCAGCGCATGGTCAAATTGAAGATTTTATAATTTTTGTCATCGTCGCGAACAAGAATGGTTTGTAGACGGCACATGCGCGTAGCGGGGCAAGTGTGCAAGGTGCGCACAAATTATGAATGAAGCCAATTTATGAGAATGAATGAGTTAGATGCGCATGTGCAAATGATGACATATGTATGTACATACATACATACATACATATATTATTATTATGTACATTTTTGAATTGTATGTATGTGCATATGTATAGGATTGTAAATAGATGTATGATGTATATCAGTGGTGCTCAACGAGATGGTGTGATATATATGGTAGTATTAGTGAAGCAGAGACAACGGCAGCGAAATACACTGAGCAGACTTGAGCTCAAAAAAAAAAATGAATTATAATTTTGTTTTATTTAATTATTTATTTCAAAAATCTTATTTAAATCAATTTCATAATTATATTGTTTTATACATATCAAATCTGATATATGGCGATCCGACAATGTATTCCTATACTTATTCTGAATTAGTTTCAAAGAGGAAAATGCCACTTCGCATGAGTATGTTGTTCCAAACATTGAATACAATTTCAGCATTTCGTTCCTTGCCAAAAAATATTTTTTGGGGTCAATTTCTTTCCAGAAATCTACTCCTTTTTTCCCAAGGGCAAAGTAAGGTCCACTCGCAGTTTTGTAATTTCTAGTTTGAGTAATGGCTCAAATTGTGCATAATCACAGGTGAGAGGGTTGTCGAACATGTGCAATAGGTGACGAATTTTACCAAAATCTTGAAATCTATTATTAAATTCACTTATTAAACGTTTTAAAATTTCACAGAGATTTTCTAGTGGAAGTGGCAAATCAATTTCTTCCTCAATAACTTTTAAATTTACCATATTGTCCAATATTTTGTTTTCTAATTGATTTTCTAACCTTACTAAGCGGTTTTTAAACTCGTCAACAGCAGATACCAATTCAGAAATTATTTTAACATTGCCTTGTAAGCATAAATTTAACTGATTTAGCATTTTTGTGATATCACACAAAAACGCTAAATATATTAAAAAAGTGTCACTTTTCAATTTGGCAAGTAAAGATGTGCCTGTTTGAGAAGTATCGTCCTCCAGAAATACGAAAACTTCTTTCCTCAAGTCAAACAATCTTTGCAAACTTTTTCCTCGGCTTAGCCAACGGACTTCTGTGTACAATAATAAATATTTATGTTCTGCTTCTATTTCTTCTAGAAAAGTTTTAAATTTTCTATGAGAAAGAGAGTTATGGCCGCCTTTTATTTTATTAATTATTTTAGTAGAAGTTTCCATTACTTTTAAACAATTAAATTCTTTGCAAAGAAGCGCCTGCTGATGTATAATGCAGTGATAATTTGGAACTAGGATGTCATTTTTTTTAAGTTGGCCTACAAGTCCAATGTTGTGACCAATCATCACTTTTGCACCATCAGTACAAATAGCGCTTAATTTGCTTTTATCAATAGAAGCAAAAACATTATTTTGTAATGCTTCATAAATGGTTTCACCTTTGACGTTACTGTGCAAAGTAACTGTGGCAACCACTTCTTCAAATGCCTCAAAATTGTGGTTTACGCTCCTAGCACATATTAAAAGTTGACATAAATTGTTTGAGTCCGTAGACTCGTCTAAGCAAAGTGAGAAATACTCGCAATTCCTTAGTCTTTGAAAAGTGTTACTTTTAATATATTCAGCTATTGCCTCAGTTCTTCGCATAATTGTATGTCTGGACAAGGGAGTTTTTTTTTTAATGTTCTAACATTGCATTGCCCTCTTCAAAGCAATTCAAAAATTCTGCAGTCATTTCTTTGAAAAATGTACCCTCTGTAAATGGCCTGCCTTTTTTTGCTAAAGCAAGAGCCACTACATATGATGCTTTTTCGTATTTGCATATAGCAGTTTGGGGTTTTTTAAAATTTTTTTTTTTAATTTTTGAAGATAAATTTCTCGTTCTCTTCAAATATTGAAATTAATTGTGGATGAAGGGAACGATAATGCCTTTCTAAGTGAAAACGAGTGCAACGGCTTAAAATGCGATTGCATATTAGGCATTGAGCATTTTTATCTGCATTTTCAATGAAGAAATATTCTAATTCCCAATCAACATTAAACATTTCGTACAGTGTTTTGCTTGCTTGCTTGTCTGTTAACGAATAAAAGCAGAGAAACAGCGTGTACATACACTTGCCGACAGTCTGGCGCCTTGCACGCGAAATACATTGCGTGCATTAGCCGTGAGCACCACTGATGTATATAGAACTTGTATATAGATTTATATGCAATAAATGTTGTTTAGATATGTATACATATACACATTTACATACATATATGTATGTAAATTAACATTATTTTGAATATAAATGCATAAACATATAAACGAGTATTTTCTCAGTCAAAATATGAATTAACGAGCATTTATTCAATCAAAATTATTGCAACAAAAGAAATTCATTTTCTGAATGTTATATTCACTGGCATAAAATGAAGATGCATAAACAAAATCTAAATAATTTCGCATTTCGTCTTTTATCGATGCAAATACCGGAAAATATGAAAGAGCAGGCGTCCTGTTAAAAGAATTTTGCTACTCAAGTACTTAATTGTCCACTCAAATTTTAATTTATTCTGTGGCATTACCGTGTGAAATGACGGCAACAAATTTTATGCGAACTCTATTTTTTCCGAGTTCAACTCTCAGCCGCTTATGTACATTTAACAACTTTTTAAAATTTTTCCTTTTTTTTTTTAGTTTTAAATATACATAAATTATTTTAATTATATAATATATGTACATATATTAAGTATTCCCTACAATTCTTTTCCAGTAGAAGGAAGCAATTACATTCTTCATTATCTTCTGCAAAATTCCTACAAAAAAGGTTTTGTTTTTCTCAAAATAAAAGAGATTCTAATTTTTTTACGATTTAAATATGTAGGTTTTTGCATTATTAAAACAAGGGAATTATTGGTCAACAAGCTAGAAAAGTATAAATTTTCTTAAAAGTCAACACGCAACAAATGTCAATCAATATTTAGTTGACGCGAATTTTTCTGTTTCTTAACATACATTTTTACATTTTTCCGCCTTTAAAATTTCTCTGGTAATCAAAATGTTATATTCCTCTGCCTAATTCTTTCAAATCTGTTAGCATTCTTCAGTGAATAGTTTCCAAATACGAAATGCACCTTCTCATTATTGTACGTTCTCTGGTATTCCATGACCATTTTGATACAAAATGGTCCGTATTTTCAAAAAGACAACCAACCAACTTTAAAATATCTCTTTACCATACCCGAATTTATGTACATATCGAAACCATTAAGGTCGTCCGATAACCAGCATTGTACCGTATATTGTAGTGCTAAATAAATACAAACAAGTAGGCTAACTATTGAAGCAACGGAAGTATTTTAAAACGACTATTGTACTTGCTTAACTACAACAGTTACCCGAAATATAAAAAATAGTTTTTATTTGTATTTGTCACTAAGGCGAGCGCCACCTGTGTATTCAATATCTTGTTTCTATCAGATCATATTTATGTACTCGATGCTAGTACTCAAATAAAATTATCAGAGAGTATGCATCGATTATGGAAAGTTTTATGAATGCTACTCGATTTTACTTTGTACTTGAAAGTACTTTCTAAGCTTTAAATTTTAACTTATTTTAATTTTTTATTCCTTTCAAATAAATGGCAAATTAAGTATGGTCCGATATTTGCAAGTACCAGATGAATATTCTACAACTACATGAGAGGTGCTGTCAAAAGCCCCTCTATATCGAAGAAGGCACAGAGCACTGACTCCACCCTCAAGGGCATTCGGATTGTCTGTGGTCAGTACGTAAATATCCGTCTCTGTTGAACAACCGACCCTATACGCACGTTAATCAGGATGCAGCGATGCTGCCCTGAGAACGTTGGATCTTATTTCCAGGTCGATAACCTTCAGTCGGCCGGAGTAGGAGTGAGCTCACAGTGTCCGGCTTTCGGCGAGATCTTTATCCTGTTTCCAGTTGGGCTGCTTAATTGGTTCCCGGATTTTGCTTTATTAAAGCTTAATAAAGCCTCGCAGCCACAGGTATCTTGCTTTCAATTCCATACACTTTGTTTTCTTATGGTTTCGCTCAGAGATTGCTAAGTGTGCTTTAAGAATCTCGCAATATCTGCCCAAGTTCGTTCTTATGGGGTTCCCTCTGCTTACTTCTACCGTAATATTCAAATCTCAGCGAACAATTATTGGGGGGAGGGCTCCCACGAGATCCTCTATCCTGAGATCAGAGAACTTGTCATCTGATTGCCGAATCACGAAAGTTGGAGTATGTCACACATTCTGAATACTTACGTTTTCGATAACGATAATATACTCTAAAAGCACTCACCGTGGCCGTTGGTCTCCGCGTTCATTGTGGGCGATCGTATTGTAGCTGACGGCAGCGAATACATCGATAACTTGACTATCCACCATCAGAGTCGCCTGCACCGTCACCAGATCTTGTGTTAGAAGCTCTGTTATGCAAAAGTGTTTAATATTGTCTTTAAGCACTACACATGCTCTCGGCCTTTCATAGGAGATGTCCAAAATTACCTTATTCTTACTGTGATTCAGGTCTCTTACCTGGTCCCTGTAGACCCACGACTTTTGTATCAGTATTATGCCCAGGTCGGTCCTGCCAAACCTTTATGTGATGGCCGCCGAAGAGGCCACGGCATAATCAAGGTTGATCTGGGCTATTGACAACGCTGGAGGGTTCATAGCATCGTAATCAGTCGGGCAGACGTCGGGACTTCTGGCTGCGGGCATGGCTCTATCCCCTCGGATGGCACAGTCGCAGGAGGATCGGCAACGCCAGCGACCCCAGCACCGAGAGAACATGGCCTCACTACGACCATGCCAAACCTTTAATACAGGAGGAAGCCCGCCCACACCGGGGAGTGTATTCCCTTGTTTTGAGTCTTCAGCAGATGAAGTGCGTGCTCCGCCGAGTACCCCTTAAGGCTGCCTAGCAGCTGCGTCCTCCCTCCCGTGGGCCATCCCTGACGCTTCAGCGGGAAGTGACGGCAGTTCTCGCAGTCTCTTGGTTTTCGGTTGCTCCGGTGGTGTGATGCCGCTCTGGGGTTTTCCTCTACTCACTCAGGTCCTTAAATCTTTCTCTGGAATACTCCAAGAGCCCTCTTATTTGGTATTAACATCGGCCATGGTTTTATGCCATTCAATAGGACCGGCATTTATTTTTAAAGCACATTTATAATAAAAGAGGTTAAATAGACGCTATATAATTGGTTTTTGCACTTCGTTAACTCTTTATAATACCAATTATTTTGGAGCAAAGCTACAATTTATATAGATTAAAATTATTATTAAAATAAATTTACTTAACGATATATTCCCGGCGATAAAATAATATTTATTTATAATTTATTAAATATATGTATTTATTTGTTTCAAATTAAATTTACTTATTATTATTTTTTTAAGTATATAATTTTATTTAACTAAAATCGTATATGTCTAAAATTTTGAGCAAAATTTAAATAGCAACAAATTTAATTTTTTTTTGTAATATTTTTCGTCAGAGCTTCAAACTGGTTTTAGAAATTTTTATTAAAGCAAATTTCCTTTTCATTTTTTGGGCGTCATTTTATAAGAATTTCTCGATGTTTTTGAAAAATATATTTTGCAAGCTTAAATATTGAGTTACAATTGGAATACTATCGATAGTCACTAAAAATCATCTAAAATTTCATAAAGTGAAAACTTTCGATGTTATTGATAGTGCCATCCATTGTTTCCCGGATCTATTCCTTCATTTTCTTCAATTGTGGATGTGTGATGTCAGCGAATGTCAGAACTGCGAGGAGAGGATTGACAACACGACGATTGTCGCAATCTCTAATATTTATCATTCTTGTCTGTTCTCTATCTAATTTTGAGAATGCAAAATTAACTGCCCTATTGTTAAGACCGATAATGTCCCTGTCTTCAGCGAACGCTAGCTGTTAAATGCTCTTATAAAATAGTATGCCTGACCGGCCGAATTACAATATCCAATATCAGTTAAAAGAAACCGCAAAAAAAGGGGTTTCATCCGAGGCTTTGTGTTGCTTTTTATTAATATTTGTTTTTACGTCGTCTCAAGCCCTGCCCACAACCATATTCTGTGGCATTTACGAGCCGTTTGCTGTAATACAGACGCCCGCTCGCATTTTTACCTACTGGTGAACAGATGCTGCAGACCGTGATGAGCCCTTAATCCGAATATGTCGGAGTGGCCTCATCAGGTTCGCGTTCTCACTTTAGCTCACTCCGAAACGGATGAAATCACCCGGAAGTTTTGATCTGCTTGAACCGCATGCAAAAGCATCGCTCTGAACACTCCCAGGTGAATGACGAAGCTTTCCTAAATATCACTGCAGTAAAATTCTTCAATCCGCAAATATTTATTATTTTATTATAATCAGGCCTGCTCTGCATTTCAATTCCGAATTATTTGGTTGGTATCGAAATGTTTAAATCCTTTCTCTTTAATATGTTGTTAGTTTCTTCAGTTCTATGAGGCCATACGTAAATTTAGTAAGTGCTGAATATTAATCTGAATTATACCAAACGCCCATGATTTTAATCACTTTTAAAGAACTGTTGCTTAGACTTCACTTGAAAATTGAATATTTTGAAAATGAGAAGCGCGGGTATATAGTAACCACAAAAAAACCACTTAACATTAAAATCTAGATTTCTAATGTAAGTTGCTGAATTCAAAGAAGGTTGTGAAAGGATCGTGCTTTCCAGTCATTTATTTTATAAATTTGAATTAAATTCTTGGAACAAACTGCCCAATATACATATATAAAAACCGAAAAAAAATTAAAGGCTAAAGTTACATATATGTATGTATGTATAGTAAATACTACTTTGTGAATTCGAAAAGAGCTACTAAATGATTCATGCATGCAATTAATCTGATACAAAAAGGCTAATATGAGCTAAAATTTACTTTATAATATCTTTGTACAAACGAAGTAATCAACTATAAGTATCTATACAAGCTATGTTAAATCAAGTGAAGTTGTAAGTCTTGCTTAACTAAGATTTTCCGAAGCAATACCTTCTAGAATACAATGCCTCTTAAGGCGATGTGTTACTTGAGAATTGTCTCGCTTTTCTAATTTTTTTACGGGTAATCCTGAGTCGTCTGCAACCCATTACAGACAATGACGTTCGAAACCTTCTAGAAGTCAAAAGGGAAATTTAATTTCTAGTGTAGTCGTGTAGTCAAAAGTTAAAAATCAATTAAAGGAATTTTATTGGTTTCTTCTTTTTCTTGTCCAACAGGGTGAATTGTTGATATTTGTTGGAACGATTTTCCGTCATCCCTTGTCAAGTTTGGTTTGGAGACAAACCGGTTTAGGCGTTGTGCCATCTTCAGTGTCAATTTACGTTCTCTTGACAAGGGATGGCGGAAAATCGTTCCAACAAATATTAACATAATTTTGTTTAATATTTCTTTAATATAAGGATAGTGTTGACTTTACTATTAAGGCGTAGCGAGCATACCGTGGATAATGTATGTAGTATGTTGTTAAATAATGTCTACAAAAGACAGAAAATAACTGAAAGTTTCCAAACGAGCTTTCAGATGATAACATTCTGTTAGTAAAAGCAAAGTTTTCAACACAGCTGCTACCATAGAATTTTGCATTCGCGAACTTATGTCTGAGTGAAAAAGCATAGTTTTACTTTGGCAGTGTAGCTAAAAACATCGCAAAAGTCGGAAAAACTCAAACGCGAGCTTCCTTTGCGTTTGCGCTGCGGCCTATATAAATTTATCGCAGATGGGTAAAATTTACCTGCTGTTTACTTACATATGCAAATGCATTAGAGAAAAGTGATTTTACTAAAGTGTTTTGTATTAAATAATATAGTAAGATGTTGGAAAATATTATGCATTCAGGTTTAATATAATTTAAATATTAATGCAAGGTTGGCAAATAAGGTGTTATGCCTACTAGAACCCATATGCACAAACATATTCGTTTGCTCTTACATGTATACACACTCCTACGTACATGTATTTACGTATGTATGTACCTGCTATGCATGTATATGTATGTAGATAAATATCGATTACATCCATCGTAAAATTCATAAGACGAGCGGCAAATTAACAAAATTAATCTACCATCGACGAGCAAAGAAAAAAACGCAAGAGGAATCTAGCTTGAGAGTACATAGCACCAAGAATGGTCCCGTATAATGATAAAAGGATGGGCAATTAATTTCACATTGCTTGTGTTTGGCCGAATTATTTTGATTTCGTGTAAAAGTAGTACCTTTAGAAGGTTACCATGATTTCGCATGGCACTTGTTGCTCGCTCACTTGTTACTTTAGTGGTTGTTCATTACTTAGTAGGTATGTGTTAAAGCAAAAATGGTGGCCGCAGAGTGTAATAGAAGGATGTTACGAAATGTTAACACATTTATAGTTTACTAAAAGCTAAGTTATATGAAATTATGAGTTTAGTACATAAATTTAAGTTTACATACAATTGTATGTACGTGTGAACATACTTTTGTATATAACAGTATAAATATTTGAGCTTTTGAAGGTGTAGTAAATAAATTAAAACTGCACTAAGTTAAAATCAATGTTTAAATCTACTTATCTTACTGCAGTCTTTTATTGAGAAAAGCCGCAATTTTCGATCATTTGGAATACATGGACACGTAATGAATTCTCTATTTGCATAATGCAGTAATCTATTCTATATTTTTACTATGATGTGTCCAGAATTTGTTGTATTTGCTATAGAGGGGTGGACGTGAATACTGACTGATTTTCAGAACTTCAAAAAACGGTAATAATTTATGTATGTCTAAAAAAATTGGTGCTTATTGATGAAACTGTTTTGAAGATAAGCCTACCTAAGTACATTCTCGTATATGTATACATACATATGTATGTACATACTCGTCCATATATAATTTATGACCAATGTTTGCGGTTCCTCTAAACTTTCAGTCCAACTCGTTTTAAAGTATTTTGCGAAGCCTAAACCCCGAGATTGAAAAATAAATATTATATTTTTTTTTAGAATTTATTAAAAATATACTGTATGAAATCGTCACTTTATAAGTTTTTGTAAATATATTTAATTTTGAAATAACTGAGAAATTATTATAACTAACAGCTTAATTTTGTATCAGTGACCAAATTTGTTTGGCTGTAAAACTTAAACTTGTATATAAAATTTTGAGTTACGCAGTGCATTTTGTAGAAAAAATAAAGTTAAACTTATGTACAAAATTTCATTCAAGTTCTCAACAAAACTGCGGAGATAATAAGAAAGTAAAATTTTACTGCTGAAAAATTTTCGTGTATCGTTTATATTTTAAAATAATTAGTTGATCAACTAAATTTATAAACATACATATATCACTTGTAAAATTAAAGTTGAAATATTTTAACGAACTTCCGACAACATATTGATTCAACGCACACACTAGGACTCAACTTAATACATATATGTATTATATTAAATGGGATCCGTACGATATGTCAAAAAAATAATGTCGAAACTTAAAATGATGAACTATAAAAAACCCTCTTTAAACAAACACATTTTTAATCGAAATAAAAAATGTCGAAAAAGTAATACAGTTCGAGAAAAGTCGAAAAATGCCGAAATAGGCGTTTTGTTAGGAAAACTACAAAACTTGAAGTTTAACGATGTGTTTTATTAGCTTCGTTGCTAGTTATGAGAGTACCAAATTTACAGTTAACTTACAAATTATTAAGCAATTTCACTCAGATAAACAATTAATTAATTCATTTTTAATAATAAGTAATGTACAGATTTACCGAAGAAATTAAACATATGTATGTAGGTATGTATGTATATATCTATGTATTTCAAAGCCTCCTTTCAATATATGTACATATAAATGTAATAAACAAAAATCAACAGAAACGCTAACATAGGGAAGTCGAATATGCTAAATTTTTTAAAATTTCCTTTTTCGTAAATTCGGCTTTTTTTACTACATAAGTATATTTTGAATATGTTTTCTTCGCTTTTGGTAGGCTGATTAAGTTTTTGTTGAACCTTCAGAACTAATTAAATTCATTTTATTTTTAACAATGATCACAGTTTTGTTGATCTTAAGAGAGTTACGGTTATCTTATTGAGTTAAACCGTAAGAGAGTTTCGTGAGAATGTAATTGTAATAGGATTTCATTTACTCGTATGGTCAAGAGCAGAGAGATTTCTTGTAAATAAATTTACCGTAAAAAGATACTAGTTTTATTTAAAGTGAAAATCAATGTAAATAATGATGTGCAAAATACGCAATTTTGTCTAGGTAACAGAAAAAAATAAATCAAAATAACAACATACATATATACATACATACATATATGTACGTATAACCTATCAAAACAATGGGCGCGTTCATAAGACACAACTGTTGCGCAACAGTTGAGTGTTTGTCTTAGAAACGCATAGTTGAATAGAGCCGCTTAGGTCAACAGTTGCCTATTTGACGCCATTTTTTCCATCATAAAATTTTTCGTTACATGAACTCAACATGTTGAGTCATCCTAAACAGCTGATCGAACATATACATACGTACCTTCATAATCAAAATGCAACGCCGTTTTGTTAGGTGGCAGCTACAAACTTATTTTTTCCATTTCGCATTATTTATAACATAAAGTAAATAAAATATTTGAATAAATCCTTTTTTACTAAATATATGCTTATTATTATGATGTGTGACTTAAATTATACACTTTTTAGATGATTTAAACGATGAACAATATATTTTACGCACTGGCGGCTTAGCTAGCGTTGCACTCTACGGCGCAACTATTTCATTTCATTGCAGCGTTCATTTCGTTTTTGTAGTGCACATATAAATAAAATAAAGTAAAAATGGAAAATTCATGGTATGCAAACTTGTGGTTTGAGAAAGCATATATAAAATATATATATATATATATAAATAAATATATATTTGTGAGCTGTTTAGTTATTAAAATTCTTTACTTTGGCAATATTTTATTTTATTAATTTTTAATTGTTTACATGTATCAGCTGTTCATTTGACAGTGTATTCATCTAGCCGTTTCTAAGACAAAATGTTGGGTCCAGCATTGCCTTCAGTTTTTACTCAAGTTATTGTAATCACGGACAGACGGACAGACAGTCAGGGTTGAATCGATTCCTCTTTTCATTCTGATCATTTTAGTATGTACATATGTATATGTCTATATCTATCTTGATTATTTTTTGCTGTTACAAACAACCGTTATGCGAACAAAGTGTACAAGTACGCTCGGGTATAAATATCGCTTTCCCGTAATTACTTATGCCTCCATATCATATAAATACACATGCATATATGTATATCCTCACCAAAAAAGAAGTTGTCAAAAATCAACGACAGAATTCAAAAATTCTGGCACTCCTGAAAAATTTGTTTGAAATTCGAATTAAAATTTTTGTAATTTATTTTATTTTTCTAAAAAAAAAAATTTTATAAATAAATAACTACACAAATGTTGATTGGTTGCATGGATTTGGGTGGGCCGGTAATCTCAAGCCTAGTCTTCCAAAGATAAATAGGATAAGGGAGAAGAAGTGGGTGGTAGAACAACTGTGTTTTTTACTACTCAGCAAACTTCTCGGGTTTCTTCGCTAATCGAAGCAGTCCACCGAGGGTAAAATAAAGCAATATTTGCATTCTTAGGGCATCCGACCCAAGGATACAACACCTTAGTCTAGAGAAGTATAGCTGCAGATGAAATGATTTATACTATTTTCTTGCCCAACACGTCGTCGATGACTCTTATAGGGACCATGTGTTGTCAGTCCCGTCATAATTTGTAATTCACTATGACTCTGCCCGGTATGACCTTTTCAGATAGCACACCCTGCACACTTGACCTTGGGATTAAATCCGGTTCAATTGGATAGATCCAAGACCCGTGAGCACCACAGTGTCCTGCCACCCATATAGGTTTCCGCTTTTTCCATTTTGCTAGGAGTTTAATCTCAGCTTAGGTTATGTTTTTAATAATTAACGTACCTGGTCATGTCTCCCAAGTAGATGAAGAACTTGAAGCCTTGAAATTTCCTTCTCTATTTCCATGATGAGGAATATTCGCCAAAAGGAGCGTGTGTGTGTTGACTAACTTCACCGCTGGCTAGCTGGTTGATATGAATGCAGGTGCTTAGCTGTTTTGTTGAAAATCGCGTAGGGAGTCGGGTGTCTGTCTGGGCATGTTACATACATCTGTGGAACGGCTGGCAAGCGTTGGAGCGATTAAACTGCTTACGTAGCTATGCGCTGGTGCGGTGTGGTAACTTCTCCTCTTCTTAAGACGAGTCGCCCTCGACTTGCTTCAAAATGTCTTCGACGGCTTTCTTAGTTTTGGCTTTGTTATTCGTTGATTTTTTTCTTCGGTAGATAAAAAAAATTGCTATTGCGATGAGTAGCAATGACGGGAAAATAGGTAGAGCTGTCCTTGAGAAAGTACGATGTACGGAAAGGTCTTCCTTCAATTTTTTCTCGTAGCTATGCGCTGGTGCGGTGTGTTAACTTCTCCTCTTATTAAGACGAGTCGCTCTCGACTTGCTTCAAAAAGTCTCCGACGGCTTTCTTAGTTTTGGCTTTGTTATTCGTAAATTTTTTTTTCGGTAGATAAAAAAAATTGCTATTGCGATGAGTAGCAATGACGGGAAAATAGGTAGAGCTGTCCATGAGAAGGTACGATGTACGGAAAGGTCTTCCTTCAATTTTTTTATGTGGGAAACGTTATCAATGTAGATTTGATGTAAATATGGTAGAGATAAGCTTGCATGATGCTCCAAATAGTTAATTGATACCGTGTTGGGCGGGTGCGGTTGTATGTATACTGGTTCTTTTTTAGCAACGTAGATGGTGTTGTTTATTATGATAGAATCACGGAAAATTAGTAAATATGTTCCTTTTATTTTGAACTCTTGTTGGTCCACTATGGTCGTTGCTGGCACGTTATTAAGAATGATAATGCCCTAATCTATTTTCTGGATAGGCGGTATATGAAATGCTGTTTCTGAAACGCAAGATGCTGTGTTATTGTTTAGGATCTGGTGTAAACAGTTAGAATGACCTGCCTTACACACCCTAGCCACCAAAATGTCGTTGCAACTGTCCAATGGTTGAAATTGATTGTTACAATTCGCTGTAAGCGTGGTTTCTAGCTTAACTATAGTATTATTATGAACTACAGGATAAACTTGAATAAAATCGCAAAAGTTAGTTATTTTTGGAATCTTAAGTATGTAGTAAATTACATCTGAGTTTTGTAAAACCTTAACTTTAGACACTAAAAGTTAATTATTTAATCTAAAGGGTAATTGTTCGAAATTAACTGCATGATCCATTTCTTCGTCATCCAAAATAAGAGGATATTACTTTTTGCTAAAACAATGGAGAGTGCTAGTCTGTTTAATTGACTAATTATGTGGGTATTTCTTCTTATTAGATTCTCAAACAACAATGTTTCTTCATCTTTTAGCATCCAACCCGTCCAATTTTCTCTAATGGTGTTAATCTGGTTTGTTATTCCATTAATTCTATTTTTTAAATCGGAGTTGATTTTTAACTGTCTATTGCTGTTTTCGATTAGCATGTTTTCTTTCGTTAGTAGCAGTTCGAAGTCCTCGTGATCAGGGGTACCTGCTACAAATTTAAGGGCGGGCCGTAGGAAGTCAATTGATCTCGCCATTCTTCTTGGTATTTCTAGAGTGCGGAGACTGTGTAATATTTCTTCACTCTGCTGATTTAAAAGGTTTTCGTTTACAATTTGATTTTTTGATTTAGTTAAAAGCTCCTAGCTTAAATAAATTCTTCGTAAATGGCCATATTGCCTCGAGGAATGGTAATCATTTGTGAAGAAGTGTAGTCAATTAACTTGGCCCTAGTGCCGTAGATGAAGACAAATAACAACCTGAAATTGATTTCATCGTAATTACTTTTATGAATTTTTCTTCCTTCTATCTGTACTGTTGTACCTAAATCTTTTTCTACAGTTTTTTCCAAAAATACTTTATTCTATTTATTTCATAATCGTTTATTTCGGCGAAGGAACACCTTTTCGCCGGGCTGGTACATTTTTGTTATTCTCCCCTCATTAATTCTGTTCAATGTTACATTTTGTGCTTTAATTAATTTTTCTCTAATTTCACCAAACTTATCTACGGGGTAGTTTTGTAAGATTTCGACTTAGAATTTGTAATGGAATGAACTGTCCTATTGTATTTGTATGTAGCAAGCAAAATTAAATCTTTAATTTCGTTTATTTGCTGCTGTGATTTCACGCATCTGGCTATTTCTAACAGCGTTGAGTGGAACTTTTCAACCTGTCCATTGCTTTCGGTATGTAAGGTAGGTACGAAAAATTTTCCTATGGCGAAATGATCACGTAGCATGGATTTAATTAAATTTGAGGTGAACGCTCGTTCGTTATCTGTGACAATAGTTTTAGTTTTTGGAAACATACCCAATACTTCCAGTAAGGCTCCTTTTATGTCAATGGTGCACCTAAACAATAGGTTTGACTATTGCACATTTTGAAAACCTATCAATAGCTGTTCGGAAGAGTTGTTGGCCAGTAACTAAAATGTCAAGGTGGAGAATTTCTCCCGGACGTTCCAGAATTGGGGTTATCTCAATTTCCGGATTTGGCGGTCTCTTTTGATATTTATTTTCCAAGCAAATTTTACAGTTTGAAATTGGCGACTTAAGCATTTTCCTTATATCTGGGAAGTAATATTCTGCTATAATTTGCTTAAAATTTTCTGAGAGGGATCGATGAGCCCGAGCATGCTCCGTGGCTATTGTTTTATGTTGGTCATTCGGGTTAGTAAGGTCGATCACAATTTTCTCCGTATAGATAAATTTAACCCCCGGAAATGCGTCAATAAGAGAGTCTTGAATTTGTGATAGTGTGTGCAGATCACAACAAATAGCATTTGTAACACTGGGGTTTACAAGCTTTTTCAGATTTTGTAATAAATTTGTTGTTGTGTCGTAATTTATACTCGTATCTAGTATGTCGAATTTTTTTTTGAAAAAGTATTTTCGTACTTAGATTATAATGAGCACCCTTTGTTAATATAAATTGTCTCTTAAATTGATTGTCTGGATATTGTATTGTTTTTATTGTGTTAGAGAGCGATATCTCGCTATGCATGGTCGCGTCCGTATTGCTCATATTATTCACAAACTGACAAGATAAAGCGTCTGCAACGACGTTATCTCGTCCGAGCTTATACAAAAATTTTGATGAAAATTCCTCTATGAATGTTCGCCACCGCTTCATTTTTGTATTTGGATTTTTATTTGAAATTGCGAACGGTAACGGTTGGTGATCCGTAAAAATTACAATATCTTTAATACCGTATAGGTAGTGGCGGAGGGTTTTAAGGGCCCATACTATTGCCAAAAGTTAACGCTCGTTAGTCGCGTAGTTTTCCTCTGTTTTTGATAACGTTCCCGAAATCATTGTAATTGGTCGTCCTTTCTGTGATAAGACTGCGCCTAAAGCGCTAGAAGAAGCATCCGTTGTTAGCTCGAATGGTTTGTCATAATCAGGATAAAAAAGCAAAACATCTTCTGATTCCGAAATGCTTTTTACCCTTTTGAATGCTTGGACGGCCCCATCATCAAGAATTATTTTAGTGTGCTTGGATTTGTGGGATGACACGTGGTCATTTTCCCCTCGCAGATACCTTGTTAAGGGTTTGACAATATACGCATAATCCCGTATAAACCTTCTGTGATATCCTGTGAGACCAAAGAAGGAACGCAATGCTCTAAGTGTTTCAGGTGTCCTGTAACCAAATATGTCCTTAACTTTATTTGGACAGGTTTTTATGTCCCTTTGAGACATAATAAATGCGAGGAATTCGACCTCTGTCTTAAAAAAGTTGGTTTTTTCTGATAAAACCCGCATTCCAGCTTTGCCTAACTTCCTTAACACTCTGCCAACGTGTTGAATATGAGACTTTTCATCTTGTGAAAAGATGAGTATATCATCGATATTAACCTGGCAACTTTGTCCAATGTCGTCCCTCAAAATATCATCAATGGCACGTTGAAAAATACCTGGCGCATTCCTCAGACGAAATGGCATCCTGTTGAACTCATATTTTTCATTATTTATACCGAAGGCCGTTTTTTCACTGTCCTTTTCGTCAAGGATAATCTGGTGGAATCCAGATTTTAGATCTGAAGAAGTAAACAAATTTGAACTCCATAGATTTGCTAGTATGGTAGATATATCCGGTATAGGATACCTGTCCGCCATCGTTCTTTTGTTTAATTTTCGAAAATCTATTACTATGCGTAGTTTTTGTTTACCGTTTTCATTTAATCCTTTTTTATTCACCACATGGACCAGATAATTATAAGCCGAACTAGATTTTATTATGATGCCATATTTCAACAATGTCTCAGAAACTGAGTATGGATATGATCGAGTGTAAATTAGTTCTGTGGACGTGGTGCGAATTTCGGCTTTAGAATTCCCTTTAATCATAGACTCAAAATCATTTTTCACAAGAGCTGGGACCGAATCCCTATCCAAACATGCTCACATGTGACATTATTTTATTTCTCCTTACCACCTTCACAAAATAAGTATTCTGCCTTCGTATCAATCGTAGCTCCTATTTTTTTTAAGAAATCATATCCCACTATGCCATCACAACTTTTAAAGTTTGGAAGCATAAAAAAAACTTGATGCTTTGTTTAAAAGAAAAACTTTGCATTTGTTTTCTATAAGATTACACCCATTTATTGATTCGATATTAAACTTCCTTTCAACAGGGGTTATCCCCTTAAGGAAATTTAAATGTCTAATGTAGTTTTTTGCGGTTCCTGTATCAATTACCAACTTAAGCTCCTGTCCATTCGATGTCTTCTTGACAATGTAGGGCAGGAGCGACTTTACACTAAAAAATTCATCTCATTTTTTGATGCGATTTCGGTATCCAACTCGCTGTCATAATCCGCTATAACTCCTGTAGGTGGTTCTACACTTTTGTTTTCAAGTAATTTATTCTTTGTACTTTCGGTTTTCGTGAATGCATTGAGTACTCTTGGTCACGATACCGTTTCTTCTCATATTGATTCGAGTCTCTTTTGGGTTGTTCACCTGACGGATTGTCCTTATTATAAGTCTGGTTGGATTGCTTTGTGCGTCGAAACGCGGAGGATCCACGATCAACGTCCATAGGGTTAGGAGTATCCTTTGAACTTTGTGGCGTTCTTGTGTTTTGATATTTTTGACTATCCGAATTTACCACGTTGCCTAATGCAAAGGTCCTTGCAAAGTCTTGACGCAACCGGTTGGTTTCTAACTCCTGAGCTGTAGCCAGAGCAGTAGGTAAATCCTTTGGGTTGGCAGAAAATAAGATGTCACACAACGGACGCCTAAAGCCTGAGATGAAAACTCTCAATGCATTTTCCCTAGCCCGCTCGTTGAGTGCAGCGGTCAATTCCTTATTATTGCTATGGATCATTATAATTTTGTTTGTTATGAGAGTTAGATGTTTGTCAACTGTATCATAATATTGACAAAGTGCCATATAACCATCTCTTAAAACGCTTAGTTCCGTTTCTAAAACGTGCATGGGTCTTTTGTCGGCGTACATTTTGTCCAACCTAGCTATAATTGCCTTAAAATTTAAACGGTTGAAAAGGAAGCGAGTGTCGCGTTTGCGGAGTCTACAATTTTGTTTCTGAAAATCCCCATGGCAATATAGTATTGCTCGGATCCCTCGGTATAGTAGCCTATGGCAAATTCCGCAGCGGAACGCCAAACAGGATAGGATGCCGCATCGCCCTTGAATTCTTGTAAGGACTTCATTAAATCCATATTTGGCACCGCTGAATTTATGCTAACCGGGAGATAATTTTCTGCGGAGGGAGGCTCTAGGCGCCGCCGTGCTTGCATTATTTCACTTAATTGGGCATTAAATTCCCTCCTAGTTTGCTGATTTGCTTGTGGCAATATTTCCACTCCTTGTTCCCTAGACACACTCATATTGAATTAACAATTATTATGTTATTTTCTTTAACACTTTAACACATAAAATTTTTTTTTTTAATTTGCACTAATTTACTGGATCGCACAATGAACTTCGATCAATTACTTACATTAGTTGCATATCGCTAGTGTATCCTGGAGTGGAAGTAGTGTTTTGTGGTAAGTTATGTCCTTCCGTGTTTGCAACGTTAGTTCAAGCAGATTTATTGGCAGATATCCTGTATCTCTTTAAAAGGCCCACGTTGGGCGCCACTTAAGAGTCCGTAGACGCGATGTGTCTTTCTTTATTGATGAAACTGAACTAAAAACTAACTTAGAACCTAACCTAGTGCTCTGCTTGCAGTATGGATGTACTTAATAATTGTTGCTGTGTGTGTGTGTTGACTAACTGCGCTGCTGGTTGGCATTAATATCTGTTGCTGTGTGTGTGTTGACTAACTGCGCCGCTGGCTGGCATTAATATCTGTTGCTGTGTGTGCTGGTTGATATGTATTCAGGTGCACTCCTAGCTGTTTTGCTGAAAGTCATGTAGGGAGTCGGGTGTCTGTCTGGGAATGTTACAGACATCTGTGGAATGGCTGGCAAGCGTGGGAGCGATTAAACTGCTCACGTAGCTATGCGCTGGTGCGGTGTGTTAACTTGCATATAGTCCCACACACACATACCATGCCGACCTGTTTTCACCAGGTTCGCCTCCAGTTTCATCTGCATGCTATCACTACGTGTTTGAGGAAATTTACCTCTTAACACCACGGCAAGATTGTGGCATAAGCTAAGACTTTAGATCGCCCCTTCTCCTCTAGAGCTCCAGGGCCTGCAGTAGGTCATTAATGTCCAACAACCATACAATATTATCTATTCTTGTAATTGACCTTACAACCCTGTAAACTAACAGTTTTTTATAAGATCCGCCATAACTTTGTGGTAAGTTCGTTACCTACGTTTTGTGATACCTGCCAAAAAGATGGAAAATATTCTAATCGCTTTTTTCCGGGTGGGCTACAATGTTTTGTGAGCATAAATCGCTAAGCATCGAGCAACCGACCGAGTGCAGCTGCATGCCCGTGCCTATTAATCGAAAGACTATAATTTTTGGAATCCCTAAAAGTCCTCTGAAGTGAATGTCCATGATTCTTTAGTTCGAATTTTGAGGGCCATTGTATGTAATTACTAGGGACTGGAATTTGATGCATTTAAAATTTGAAAATATGTGCTAAAAACATGCAGTGAAAATAAAAAAATATGCATTGAAAAAAACAAAAATATGTATTGAAAAATATCATTCATTCATTTATTTATTACAAATTTCATATTAAGTATTTTATTTATTCAGAATTCAAAGCTTTATTTGCATATAAAATAAGTTGTTTTTTTAAATTAGCGAATGTAAAATTCGTACAGTTTGATCTAAAAAAATTTTTGTATAGTGAAAACGATCTTTCCACAAATTTCATATTAATTATTTTATTTATTCAGAATTCAAAGTTTTATTTGCATATAAAATAAATTGTTTTTTTAAATTAGCGAATGTAAAATTCGTACGGTTTGATCTAAAAAAATTTTTGTATAGTGAAAACGATCTTTCCACATCGACCGAAGACAATGGTGCATTTTTGAAAGCGGCAAGTTCATTTGGAGTGTAATTTTTTACCGAACACTTTTCCTTTCCAAAATTAATAATTTTTGAAATTTCTTTAATTTTTTCAAACCCTACATTTTTTTTTAACACTGCATTTAACTTTTCTTTTATTTCTTTAGCAAATGCTCCATCCACATCATTGATTTTTTGTTGCGCTTCATCGATTAAAATAATTTGTTGCTTTAATGACAACCGCCCTTCTAGTTTTGTGATAATTTCCCTCAAAAATCTATGATTGCAACTTATGAATGCCAAATGTTCTTTAATATCAGCACCTTGCAAAACAAATTTTATTTTTCTTATCGATAAAGCATCTGCTTCTTCTAATTCGTTAACAATTTCATTGAAAGAATCAAAATTTTCTTTTTTTCTCAAATGATCACTTTGAGGTTCGTCAACTGAATGAGCTTGAAGAACATTGAGTATTAAATGATAGTAAACAAATTACAATAAAATTTTCTCCTACTCGAAAGAAAACAACGGGAAATTTCAACATTGCTCTTTGCTGTATGGCGCCATGGCGAGTGCGGCAGATACAAAAACAGCACACTTGTACAACAAAAAGAAAGAATGAATGTGTTTTGAAGTCGAATTCGCATATGCACCTATGTACATACATATGTAAAATCAACAACCAGTATGCAAAATCCATATTCGTACACCTGTAGAGTAATTTTAAATAAGTTTCAACAAACGATGTAAAGAGATTTTATGTTTTATTCAATGCCACGAGACCAGTAAAATACCTGGTCTAGGCGTTCTCACTTGACGTTACAAACTCTCTTAATCATATTTTTCTTAATGTATTTATAGCTAAACTAAGTCAGCCCAGCGATCGCATTTGGTGGGAAAATGTCTAATCATGCGATCGCTGTGCTTGAGGCGTTGATGGAAAACGGTACGAACCCACAGGTCTCAAATGTCATTGGCATATTATTTTGGTGTAAAGAAATGCATTTAATTCAGTCTGGGTTTTAAATAACCGAGACAGTTGCACACTTGAATGTTAGCGCTTAGTGCGTATCAAGTGCCTTGATATTCTTAGTTATGGTTTATGTTATGTGATCGACATTGGCCTTAAGCGTTGAATAATCAACGTCGGTCTCAAAAGTGTGGGAAAGTGATGTATAAGAATATGTATGTTTGCATGCATGTCAATATGTATGCATTTATACTGACCGTTTGCATTAATATCAATATGTATGCATTTACGTCGACCGTTTTCCGTAACACCTCCCTTTTTGGGAAAAAAAAAAAATCTTCAAGTATAATTAGTAAATTTTTTTTTTTTTTTTTTTTTATATATATATGTATGAAGTAATTTTCTTATAGTTATATGTATTTAAAATCTATCTGATATATTTATTTCTTATGATTTTATCGGTACCGGATAAATCTAGTTAATTATGTTATTATGAAGTTATGGAATTAATAATACATTTTTTTTGTTTTGACATAGTTATAATATTAAAGATTGAATGGTTTCTTATAAAAAGATTAAATTATACTAAATTTAGTTAAGCTAATTTTAATCGATTTTTGTGTACAATCATTTCTTTTGAATTTTTCTTTATTTTACAATTTCCTTAATAATCTGTTTCGATTACTTTGTATGGGCCTTCGTATATGCTATCAAGTTTATGGCTAGCTTCATTTTTTAGGTAGACCATATCATTTATTAGAATTGTTTGAGGATTTGATTTCTTGTCATAATTCTGTTTCGCAATTCTTTTTGATTTTTCTATTAATTCTGCTGCTCGTTTTTGAGCTGTTTGTAATTTGAATTTCAGTTCTGTATGATAATCATCTATATTATAAACTGGGTCTATTGTATTTTTTAAGAAAAGTCGTAAAATTCTGGGATTTTTCCATATACAAGTTCGAATGGGGTGTAACCATGGGTTGTTGATGGTGTCGTATTATAACACTACGTGAAGTATTTTAACCAGTGATCCCAATCTAATTTGTTTGTTGCTATATATGATCTAATGTATTCATTAAAAGTTCTGTGACTACGTTCTATTGATCCTACTGTTTGATGGTGATATGGTGTTGACGTTTTATTTTCAATTTTTAGCAGTTTGCATATTTCATTGAAAATTTGGTTTTTATATTCTGTACCCATATCTGTTATAATTGTTTTTATGGGGCCATAAATTAAAATACAGTTTTCAACTATAGCTTTGGCTACTTGATTAGCTGATTTGTTTGGAATAGCTACAGTTATTAAGTATTTTGTCAAATCGCAAATTATCGTTAGTGCATATTCATTTCCATTAAATGACTTAGGTAATGGACCTACTGTATCGATTTGTACAATTTCAAAGGATTTCGCTGGCGTTTGTGTAGTAATTAATGGTTCTACATGGTTTATACCAGATTTATTTTGTTTACATTTTTCGCAATTTTTTATATATAATTTCACGTCTGAAATCATATTTTTCCAATAGTATTTTCGTCTTAGCTTGGATAATAATCTTGTGACACCTGGGTGGCCTCCAAATACAGGGTCATCATGATATTTAGTCAAAATTTCCAGTTTTTTAGCTGGTGAAGTGATTGTTGTTATTTTTGGCGTTATCGCTATTGTTACCTTCTCTAGAGTTTTATTACCTATTCTTTTAAAGTCCTCAATGTCGACATACTCAAATAATTTATCATTAATCGCGATTTTTATATTGCTGAAGTTTTTATTGCCAACTACTTTTTCAAGTTTGAGAAACAATTGAGCTAGTTCAATCTTCCCATAAGCAATAAAATCTTTAGCGTTGAATTCAACTGTCTTTCTTTTTCCATGGAATAAAATTAAATTAGAGGATTCATTTAATTTTTCATTCTTCTCATTATATTCATTTGAGGTGCACCTTATCATAAGTTTTAGGCTTGGTAACTTTTTCACTTCGTGTGTCGTAATTGTTTCGTACACTTTTAATGTCATATTTTTTATATTAGTTGCTTTTTTAGTTGGTGTTATTGTATTTTTCGATTTAGATCGAGTAATAACTTGTATAATTGCAGTGTTTTCTTCTTTAAGTCTTTTAATTTGCCCGAAATCAATTCGAGATAAAGCGTCAGCTCCGCAATTGTCTTTTCCTTTAATATATTCAACTTCGAAGTCGAATTCTTCAAGATCTAATCTCATACGTGTTAATTTAGATGAAGGATTTTTCATGGCAAATAGGTATGTAAGAGGTTTGTGATCACTTTGTATTAAGAACTTTCGTCCATAAATGTATGGTTTAAAGAAGTTGATTGACCAATGTATTGCTGTAAGTTCTTGTTCTATTACTGATTTATTACTTTCTCCTTTTGTAAAAGTTCTAGATGCGAAAGCTATTGGTAACTGTATACCATTATGATCTTGGCTAAGTACGGCGCCGCATGCAATTTTACTTGCGTCCGTAGTTATGCAAAAGGGTTGATCGAAATTAGGATATTTTAGTATTTGTGGAGATAATAGGGAATTCTTTAAATAGTGAAATGCTTTTTCACATTCTGGTGTCCATATGAATTGTGCTTTTTTTCTTGTTAGTCTAGTGATATGTATTGCATGATGAGCGAAATTAGGTATAAATCGTCTGTAGTAATTTACAAAGGCTATGAATCGTTTAGATTCATCAGCGTTTGTTGGTTTTGGATAATATAAGATTTTGTCATATTTTGAGTTATCTGGTAAAATTCCTTGATCAGTACACCTATGTCCTAAAAATGTTACTTCTGAATTGAAAAATTGACATTTATCTGGTTGTAATTTTAAGTTGGTTTTTCTACAAATTTCAAAGACTGATTTTAAATTGTTTAGAATATGCGTTTCCGAACATCCGATGACTATGAGGTCATCCATGTATACGAATGTTTTGTTTGGGCCTAGACCTGAGAATGCGATGTTCATCATTCTTTGGAATGAGTTGGGTGCTATTTTTAAACCAAAAGGTAATCTTTTAATGAACCTTGGTCGGACGAGAATGATGTAATATTTCGTGATTTTTCTTCTAGTTCTATTTGGTGAAATCCTGATAATAAGTCTAAACATGAAAAATATTTTGCACGTCCTAGTTGGTCTAAAATATCATCTATTCTCGGTAATGGGTATTTATCTGATGCTAAGCGCTTATTGACTTGCCTATAATCTATTACAAGTCTCCATTTTTTCTCTGATGTATTTGACTTTTTGGGAACTAATAAGATTGGACTATTATATTCTGAAACAGAAGGTTCAATGATATCGTCATTGATTAATTTTTCTATGTGTTTATTTATTTCCTCTTTATGATTGTGTGGAGTTCTGTAATTTTTTATATATACTGGTGTTTTGTCGTTTAAGTGGAGTTTCTGTTTGTAAAAGTTGTTGCACGTACATGGGTCTGTTTCTAAAGCGAAAACGTCTGTAAAATTTGAACAAAGGCTAAGCAATTTCTTTTTGTGTTGTAATGGACAATTTTTAGAAATTTTATTTAAAATTATGTTTTTTCTTTCACTAGTGTCATTTTGTATTTCGCTTATTTTAACTACGTTGTAGCCATTAAGGTTTTCTGTTCTAATTGTGAAATTTTCCAGTAATATATTTTCTTCTGTTGTATTAATTATACGTACAAAGGCGTTTTTTATTGTTACTATTGTATTTCCTATATATACTCCAGATGATAGTTCTTGGTTTGGAATAAGAACTTCATCTTCATTTGAATTGATTGAAATTCTTCTTATTACTTCTGCTCTGGCTGGTAATGATATTGTGTTATCTTTTGGTGAATCTAATATTTCTACTTTTTGTTTTTGATTGTTATAATGAGATCTAATCATAATAAAACTTTGGCCATTATTTCGGTATTCTAAAGTGCAATTATTTTGCTTAATAAAATCAATACCTATTATTCCATCGCATGGGATTGGAAAGTTTTCGTCTACTACTTGAAAATTGTGATTCACTATTATATTGTCAAAATAAATATCTGCATTTATACTACCTAAAGTGTTTGTTGTACCTTTACCTATGCCAGTTAATTTATATATTGCGTTTTTGTTAAAAGTGTTAGTGTTGGTAATTGATGTATTTTTAATGATCGAAATTTCTGATGCCGTGTCAAGCAAAAAAGTGTTTGGTATTTCATTAAATGAAGATTCAATAATAAGGTAATTACTGAAATTTAGGTTAATGTTAAGAATTTTCGATGTTAATTGTTGCGAGCATTCCCCAGTTGGGCATTCTGGGGAGCTGATCCGTTTTCCGGATGGGCTTCAACTGCTCTTAAGTTACGGTTGTTATTGCTGTTACGATTAGTTTGGTTCCTATTTTGATTGTTGGTATAATTTCTATTTTGGTTGGTTCTAAAGTTTGGCCTTGAATTATTGTTATTGTAATATCTATTTCTTCCTCTATAGCTGTTTTGATTTCTGTTACCAGAAAAAGATGGAAATCTTTTGAAATTGTTTCTTCTATTCAGCTGCATTACTGATCTACTATCAGTAGCTTCTGTGCAGCTGTTCACGAATTTTGCTACAGCATCATTCATATTAGTGAATGTACCTGCTTCCATTATAAGTTTAACTTTTTCATTTGAGGAATTCTTTACCAGAGCTTTTATAGCTATTTTTGTCGAATAAGAACTAGCTAAATCTGGATTAAGTCCGTCATTAATGTACGCGTTTTGCAGTGATTTAGTGAGATCTTCTATCTCGTTACAAAATGTTGTTGCTGTTTTGCTAAACTGTTTGGTATTCATAATTTTTGCAGTCAATACTTCGACTGATTCACCTTTGACTGCTGATTTTAATTTTGCTATAATTGCAGCTACTGTACTCTCATTACTGATTAGATTTCTTGCTGTACCTTTTAATCTTGATTTAATTAAGGTTACTGCTGCTTCTTCATGATCTCCTTTGACTAGATCAACTAACTGAAGTGCGTCAAGAAAACTTTGTAGATTTTCAGGTTTTCCATCGAATGGTGGTATTAGTTTTGCAGTATTGCAAAGGAAATCGTTAAATGATTGTGGCATGTTGGATTCTGGTATATCTAAAGTACTGTCGTGGTCAGAAATGTTTAGCCTATCTAAATTTACATCAATCTGATTGATTGTTGTTTCAGGAATATCTTGTTCAATTTCGAATTTGCATAGAACTTTAATAAATTTTTCCCTGAGTTCTTTAAACAATTTTCCTACTATTGCTTTGTGTTCTCTAGTAAATTTTGTTTGGTAAACATTTGATATGGCTCTAATGTAGTTTAAATTGTCTTGTAAAATATTTATATGTCTAACCACTGTTTCCTTTTTTATAGCTCTATTCTGACTCAGACATTTGAAAGATTTTAAAAAATTTATTTTATGTTTTGTTAAATCTGTACTGATAGCTTCCCATTTCATGGCAAAATTTTAACTCTTAAACTTTATCAAGGCCGTCGGAGCGACTCTTATATTTTTTTTTAAATATTTTATTATGGGTAGAATAAAGTCTTAGAAATAATCCTATGCAACTACATATGGTAATTAGTAATAGCATAATCCTAATTGAATCTAAATCAACTGTATGATCGGCAACTTCTATGGAATTTACCACATTAGCTTTTGGGTCGGCTATTTTTGTATTTTGTCCGCCCATACTTAAATTTCTAAAACGGCAACAATTGTTGCCCTTCAATAGGCAGCCGTTAGGTTGCCATAATATTATGTTAAAATGTTTTTTATATATATATATATTTTATTTTTTATTTTTATAAATATTAACTACTGTTACATCTATAGATTCCTTATACTGCTTATCTCCTGCTTCAGCTGAATTTTTGCTTCTGTCGATGTCTCCATATTTAATTGCTTGTATAGTTCAGCAATTTTCCTTCGTTGGGCGTACTTTTTTCCGCCTCGCTTCCTTTTAAATTTAATCGGAACTGGGATTTTTACTGCCCCTTGTGCCTTTTTGTAGCCGTTACGCCGCTGGTATTCCTCGATTGTTATTGCTAGAGGGCCAATATTTATAGGTGTGTTTGATTGTTGTTGGGATGTTGTTTCCTGCGTTTGCTTATCGAAGGATTTGTAGTAGTGACTCCAGTATTCTAGTATCTTCTCGAATTCGTCCATTAATTCGTGGTGTCGCAAGTTATATACCCTTTTGTTTGCCTTGTATTCCTTTGTAAAATTTTTTTTTCGAGTTTTTTGGAACTTTCACTGGATCTGATGGTGATTGCCAAAGTCAGGTGTTCGCTTCGTAATTTCATCCAAATCTTTTGAGGTTGGTTGCTCGGGAACGTTTAAAAATTACTTTTTTAAAAAAATTTTTTTTTTTTTTTTTTTTTTTTTTTTAAAGACATTTCAGCAATATATTTGCTATTTATAGTCCTTTAATTTATTTTATATGTGGCTTTCTCAGCAATTTTACTTGCTATTTTTAGCCTTCTTTTATTTTAATGCTCCTGGCAGGATCGCCATGTAGAGTAATTTTAAATAAGTTTCAACAAACGATGTAAAGAGATTTTATGTTTTATTCAATGCCACGAGACCAGTAAAATACCTGGTCTAGGCGTTCTCACTTGACGTTACAAACTCTCTTAATCATATTTTTCTTAATGTATTTATAGCTAAACTAAGTCAGCCCAGCGATCGCATTTGGTGGGAAAATGTCTAATCATGCGATCGCTGTGCTTGAGACGTTGATGGAAAACGGTACGAACCCACAGGTCTCAAATGTCATTGGCATATTATTTTGGTGTAAAGAAATGCATTTAATTCAGTCTGGGTTTTAAATAACCGAGACAGTTGCACACTTGAATGTTAGCGCTTAGTGCGTATCAAGTGCCTTGATATTCTTAGTTATGGTTTATGTTATGTGATCGACATTGGCCTTAAGCGTTGAATAATCAACGTCGGTCTCAAAAGTGTGGGAAAGTAATGTATAAGAATATGTATGTTTGCATGCATGTCAATATGTATGCATTTATACTGACCGTTTGCATTAGTACATATCTGTATGTACGTGCTTATGTCGACCGTTTGCATTAATATCAATATGTATGCATTTACGTCGACCGTTTTCCGTAACACACCACTAGATTTACAAAACTAACACAACTCCTTCTGTATTTAATTGAAATATTATCTTTAAAAATGCATTAATATATTCCATATTAGAAGAACTTCACTAAATGGATTAAATTTTTTAACATTTAAAGCGTAAAAGTAAGTTTATGGTAAACACGTGGAAATTTGTGAGCAAAATTCGTATTCGTACAGCGTGGCATCCTCCAATAACAAAGCTGGAAATGTACTGTTACTTGCCAATTTTCGCTGAGAAGTGCCGGGTATTTGCTCTATTTCTTCAATTGTGCTATTTTTCGTGTGCCAGAAGTTAAAAAATTTTAAAATGGGACGCAAATCAAGTGAATTATCCAATGAAATGAGAAATTTAGTTATAAATTTACATAAAGATGGAAAATCTCTGCGGGAAATTGCAAAAGCTGTTAAAAGAAGTGGCTCCACTGTTCAATCCATTATTAAAATTTATAAAAATAGCGGACGAATCAATAAAAATATTAGAAATCAGAACATATGTGTTTTAAATAGGCGCCAACGCTCTTTTATTCTGCGAGAAATAAGAAAAGATGTGACCGTAAGTACGGTTAAGCTTTCTGTTCTTTTGTATTCAAACTTCGAGATAAGTGTAACAGCACAAACTGTACGAAATTACATAAGGAAACTCGGATTTCGTAGCAGAGTCGCGAGAAGAAAACCATTTGTCAGTGTAATTAATCGAAAAAAGCGTATAATTTTTGCAAAAACATATAAGAATAAGGAGTATCGCTTCTGGAAAAGGGTTGTTTTCAGTGATGAATCGAAATTCAACTTGAAGATGTCAGATGGAAGAGTTAAAATATGGAGGGAGCTAAACACCAGCTTGCATAAACAAAATCTTATGCCCACGTTTAAACACGGTGTCTCATCTGTGATGGTTTGGGGTTGTTTCAGTGCTTCGGGAGTAGGAAGTTTGCACTTCATTGATGGAATCATGAATGCTAAGAAGTATATAGATATATTAAAGCGAAATCTACACCAAAGTGCCAAAAAATTGCGTTTAGGGGATCGTTTCATCTTTTTTTTTTTTTTTTGTTCTTTAAATAGTATACGAATATGAATTTTGTTTTGTATAAAAGTAAAAATTTTCTCGGAATAATACATTTTGTTTAATGAATTAAAATATATATACGTTTATACCTGAAACGACATTTAAATTTATTCATCTCACATGATAATGTTTTTGTTATCTGCAAAATTGTTATAAAACACGTGGTGTACGAATATGGATTTTGCATACTGTACGTACACATGTACATACATACATTGTGACCATCGTATTGATCCCGCTTATTAACGCGAGTGACGATTGCGACTACAGAGGGGGACTACAGACAAGGTTGGGACTACAGAGAAATGAAAAAAATGTGCAAAAATATTCATTTCAGACAAAATATGCAAAAATATTCATTTAAGACAAAATATGCAAAAATATGCAAAAACAAATCAATGCCATATTCAAGAAAAATTTATGATTCGCATATATGTACATATGTTTTATCAAAACTTTTCTAAGGTTCCAAAAAAAAACGTGTAAATGCATGAAATTCCAGTCACTAGTAATTACATATGGGTACGGCAAAATAGAGTCGTAGGCGACTTGCTAGGCTGCAAATAATGTGAGAACAAATAATTTCCGTCTTATCTGCATGTAAGGCCATAAATTACTTATTCTTCTCTGTTTTTTATCCTGCGCGGTACCCGTATTAAGTTCTAACAACTACCAACGTGCTCCAGGAAGCCTGCCCACCGCTGGCGTACGTGTACGCATGTCATTGGCTTGTGTTCAGCCCTTCATTCTGTAAACCGATACGTCTTGTAACCTCGGCGGATTTTCAGTATCTCAAACCAAACTCTTTTATTCGATATCGTCGTTCCGTTATCATTTTTATTTTCTCCAATAATTGTCAAGATGTCAAATACAAATAAAAAATATTTACATATGATGTAAGACTGTGAAAACGCAAATGATTTCTTTTGCATTTCCTGAGGCGACCTTGACATTTTTTTTCAATTAAGTTCGGCAAAGTTTCAAATGTTTAAATGTTTTCTAAATGCCGCGATGCTGGCAGCGAATCAGTTTGCCTGTGTAAATAAATAAATACATAAATAAATTGGCCGCAAACAAGTCTCAAACGGTTCTAATTCAAGATCTATACAAAGAAGGTCACGCAATTTGCGATTCAAAAATTGCCTCTCCCTGCGCGTGTTGTCATAAAGCAACACAATGTTTATTTGCTTTCGCTTGAAATGTGTGTGTCTGTTGGTGTGTGTTATTCAAAGGCTTAGATCAATGGGGAAAATTCATATACATATGTATACATGCAGACAAACCAAAAAGGCCTTCCTTTGTCCTAAGTGTACTTACTTACTTACTTAATTGGCGCATTAACCGCCTAAGCGATTTTGGCCGAGGTCAACAAAGCACGCCAGCTGTCCCTATCTCGTGCTAACTGGCGCCAATTGGAAGTCCCAAGTATAGCCAAGTCTTTTTCCACTTGGTCTTTCCAACGCAGAGGAGGTCTTCCTTTTCCTCTGCTACCACCCGCGGGTACCGCGTCAAAAACCTTCAGGGCTGGAGCTATTTCATCCATTCGAACGACGTGACCTAGCCAGCGGAGCCGCTGATTCTTAATCCGCTGCACTATATCTACGTCATTGTACAGCTCGTACAGCTCATCGTTCCATCGAACGCGGTATTCGCCGTCGCAAAGACACAAAGGTCCATAAATCTTTCGAAGAATCTTTCTCTCGAACACTCCAAGAGCCCTCTCATCTGATGTTGTCATCGTCCATGCTTCTGCACCATACAATAGGACGGGCATGATAAGAGACTTATAGAGTATGGTTTTTGTCCGTCGAGAGAGGACTTTACTGTGCAATTGCCTACTCAGTCCGAAGTAGCACTTGTTGGCAAGAGAGATTCTCCGTTGGATTTCAAGGCTGACGCTGTTATGGGTGTTAATGCTGGTTCCTAAGTAAACGAAGTTCTCAACTTTTTCAAAGTTATAACTGTCAACAGTGATTTGTGATCCCAGTCGTGAATGTGCCGACTGTCTATTTGATGACAGGAGATACTTCGTCTTGCCCTCGTTCACCTCCAGACCCATTCGCTTCGCTTCTCTATTCAGTTTGGAGAAGGCAGAACTAACTGCGCGGTTGTTAAGGCCGATGATGTCAATGTCATCGGCGTACGCAAGCAGTTGCACACTCTTATAAAAGATGGTACCTGACCGATTTAGTTCTGCGGCTCGAATTATTTTCTCCAGCATCAGGTTAAAGAAATCGCACGACAGAGAGTCACCTTGTCTGAAACCTCGTTTGGTATCAAACGGCTCTGAGAGGTCCGTCCCAATCCTGACGGAGCTGGTGCTGTTGCTCAACGTCATTTTACATAGCCGTATAAGTTTTGCGGGGATACCAAATTCAGACATTGCGGCATAAAGGCAACTTCTTTTCGTGCTGTCGAAGGCGGCTTTGAAGTCGACAAAAAGATGGTGTGTGTCGGTTCTTCTTTCTCGGGTCTTTTCCAAGATCTGGCGTATTGTGAATATCTGGTCGGTGGTGGATTTACCAGCTCTAAAGCCACACTGATAAGGTCCAATCAGTTCGTTGACGGTGGGCTTAAGTCTTTCGCACAATACACTTGACAGAACCTTATACGCGATGTTAAGAAGGCTAATCCCGCGATAATTGGCACAGACTGCAGGATCACCCTTTTTGTGGATTGGGCAGAGCACACTTAAGTTCCAATCAGTAGGCATGCGTTCTTCCGACCATATTCTAGAGATGAGCTCGTGCATGCACTTAACCAGCTCCTCTCCGCCGTACTTAAATAACTCAGCTGGTAACCCGTCAGCCCCGGGGGCTTTGTTGTTCTTCAGCCGTGCTATCGCTTTCCGAATTTCGTCATGGTCGGGTGATGGTACATCACGTCCATCATCATTGATTGGGGTTTCGGGTTCAACATCTTCTCCATCGTTGTTGCAGCTGCTTCCATTAAGCAGTGTGAAGAAGTGCTCCCTCCATAATTTAAGTATGCTGTGGACATCAGTCACCAGGTCGCCGTTTTCATTCTTACAGGATTTCGCTCCGGTCTTAAAACCTTCTGTAAGCCGTCGAACTTTTTGAAATAATTTTCGGGCGCTTTTTCTGTCGGCCAGCATCTCAAGCTCTTCGCACTCACGCATTTCGGCCTCTCTCTTTTTCTCACGAAAAATGCGTCTTGCTTCCTTCTTCTGCTCACGATAACGCTCCCGCACAGCTCGCGTTGCGCCCGATCGCAGTGTGGCCCTGTAGGCAGCGTCTTAACGTTCCGTAGCGGCGCGGCATTCCTCGTCATACCAGTTGTTTTTTCGGGCTCGCTGAAATCCGATGGATTCTTCAGCGGCGGTATGTAGACATCGAGAAATATGGTTCCACTGCTCGGAAATATCGTGCTGTTGATTATTGCTCTCAGAGAGCAGGAGTGCAAGTCGAGTGTCGAAGTGGGTGGCTGTCTGTTGCGATTGCAGCTTTCTGACGTCGAGCTTTCCTTGTGTCCGTTTGCGTGCGCTTTTTGCTGCACAGAGGCGCGTACGGATCTTAGCTGCCACAAGAAAATGATCCGAGTCGATGTTGGCTCCTCGGATCGTGCGCACATTTAGGACACTGGAAGCATGCCTTCCGTCTATCACAACGTGGTCGATTTTGTTTCGTGTCTTACCATCTGGAGACAGCCACGTAGCTTGGTGAATCTTTTTATGCTGGAACCTGGTACTACAGACTACCATGTTTCGGGCCCCGGCGAAGTCGATCAGTCTCATTCCGTTATCGGACGTTTCGTTGTGGAGACTGAATTTTCCGACTGTAGAACCAAAGATGCCCTCCTTGCCCACCTTGGCATTGAAATCGCCAAGCACGATTTTTATATCGTGGTGGGGGCACCGCTCATACGTGCGACCAAGGAGATCGTAGAAGCGATCTTTGGTCCCATCGTCCTTCTCTTCCGTCGGGGCGTGGGCGCAAATCAGGGAGATGTTGAATCTCCCCTTGATGCGGATTGTGGCGAGACGTTCGTCCACCGGAGTGAACGACAGTACTTTACGGCGCAGTCTCTCTCCCACCACAAATCCGACACCAAATTTGCGCTCCTTTACATGGCAGCTGTAGTAGATGCCGCAAGGGCCTATAGATTTTTTCCCTTGCCCCGTCCATCGCATCTCTTGGATGGCGGTGATGTCAGCCTTCGCTCTGCTGAGGACATCAACCAGCCGGGCAGAGGCACCTTCCCAATTAAGGGTCCGGACATTCCAGGTGCATGCCCTCAAATCATTGTCCTTTAAACGTTTGCCGTGGTCGTCATCAAAAAAGGGGGGTCTCATCCGAGGCTTTTTTTTCCTTTTCATTGGAAGTTGTTTTTTACGTGGCGGGTTCCAAGCCCTGCGCACAACCCATTGCTGGGGGTGAAAAATTTTAAGTTTGTTTATAAAGCGAGCCGCTTGCTCCAAGACAGACACCCGCTTGCAGCCGCACCTCCTGGTGAACAGACGCTGCGGACTTCAGTGGACCCTTAAACCGAATATGTCGGAGTGGCTCCACTAAAGCTCCCTCTCTATTAGCCGTGACCCATGGCTCCACACGGGTTGGTTACCGTATCTCGCACATGGGTTGCTCACGTTGCCCAGGGTGCACGAACGTGGACGTCAGAGTAGGGATTGAGTACAGCCGTGCAACTGTAACCGCATACCCAGAAGCACCACTGTACCCCATTGCACCCCAAGTGTACACATGTAGGTATTTATGTACGTACTTATTTATGTATTTATGTTTATATGCATGCAGGCAAACCAAAACCTTACTTCGTCCAAAATGTGCGCATAAATGTATGGATATGCATGTAAGGATCTATATTTCCAGCAACAAGCCCAAAATCATATGGAAAATCCTGTTTTTATACCGGTGTACATATTCCATCAATACTTTCTGAATGTTTTTAAAAAAACTAAATTTATATTTTCTATTACAAATTTCAAATTACAATTATTATTTATCAAACTTTCTTTTCGTGGTATATGCGTTTTGACTAATTGTTTAAAATTGTTATTTTCATAAACATTCTTGACATGAAAAACAAGCTTTTCACTTTCAAGTCGCAATTTACTTCTGATGCTTTCTCGACGTGTTTTTTTTATGAAGTCGTCGGTAATCATTAAGCCATCTCCATTAAGCGATTTAAAAATTATCCCCTAGTAATTTACGTGGCTTAAATATGATTACTTTCCGTTATTAAACCGTCTTCTGTGAGGTTGTCTACCCAAGTGAACGTTCCATCGGGGTCGGTGCTACAATTTCAGACGATGGCATAGGCAAGATTTTCCAAAGCGTCTTATTCAAGGCATTGTAGTTGTTCGTTTTTGCCTTCGTCAATGTCAGGTAGCTGATCACTATTTTAAATAAAATAGTGCCAATGATTAAATATACATACATATTATGAATTGATTTGTATAAAAAACAAGTAAAATTTGTAAATACCTGTTAATGAGAATTACATTTTTCTATGTCCGCGGTGTCATCTTCCTCTACATTTGCGGCGTTGGACAAAACGCCAAGGTTGTTGACTAACAGGTAGCTGCGTAGTCTATGTATACTTAAATTCTTGGCGGGCTGGGTGTTCGTGCAATTCAGCATGTAATAATTTAAGTGCATTGTTCGATTGAATAATTTATTATAAGTACGTGTCACAATAGACAGGTAGTATCAGCAAGGCAGGCTGATTTGATGTTTTATGAAACCCCTAAACTGCCTTGCCTTTTACTTTGTGTACATAAGTACATATTTTCAAAACAAACTGCCGTTTTTATAAGCTCAAAATTTTAAATTTTATAGTATGATACATCAGATGTTTCAAGCAACAACAAAATACATAGGATTTTCAAATGCTTCTACCTGTTCAATATGCCATGGTAGTGTAATTTGGATATAATTTAGTTCAAAAATCACTTTTTTGTCACTCTCATGTGTTCTATCAACCCACTCATATCATCAATTATTTTATCTTGTAATTCTTTGGTAAGACCATAGGCATTCATCCGTTCTCTGGAATCCGCAAATGGGGCGCAAGATGTCCTTACCTTTGTTCATTTTCTTTTGTGGTCCTTTAAAAGAAAATATGTACACATTCATAAGTACATACATGCAAAGGGAAATGTTAAAATGAAAGTTGTTCAGAATTCAATACATACGGCTACCTTTTAAATGTTTCATTTCCATCTGATTAGAACTGATGCTGCTGAGAGCGGCTGTATTCCAGTGTTTTTATGTATGCACTCACAAATATATATTAAACCTATTTGTCAACCCATGTATATACATACATACAGACACATAATTATATACACGTATGTACTTATACATAACCATATACCTGTTGTGTGTATGCAAGTTAGCCGGCAACAGCATTCAATTTGCTTTGCTTGGTCATATATAGACGTGTTAAGTGAAATAAACGGATTATTGATATTTTCACCTTAGTGGAGAACTGACGCCTTTTTTATTAATCACTGTATACAACATTTGGTGCCTCCTATGAGGATATTTAATAAAAATAAAAATATTAGATTTTGGTTATGGCGGAATTAAAACTGCGTTCATCGGCTGTAAAGACAATTAAACGCATATACGATCGACGAGTGTGTACAGGTAAAATTAGCTCATATGACGAATTTCAATTGGAGCAAGAATTGAAATCGGTAGCTAGCCACTTCGCGCGGTTCGTGACTAATCACGACCTACTGGTAGCCAGTGCGGAAAAGGGCGAGGTTGAAGCTCATAAAACACACACAACGCCACTTGTTGCATTCTTAATCGCGCAGTCATTGGTGCCAAGCCAAAGGTACATGCCGGTAAGCAGCAGGCGCATGATTGTGAGGTTAGGTTGGAACCTCTCGCTATTCCAACATTTGACGGTACGATGCAAAACTGGTTGGCGTTTAAGGAAAGTTGCGACAGACAGTTAGCGCAAATGCAGTACCACTCGTGGGAAGTGTATATTCAGGAGGTTATAATGAACTGTGGAATGCCCTTAAGGAACGCTTTGGTAATAGGAAGCAATTAGCTGAAACACATGTTTCACGTCTTCTTAACATTAAACCATCGTCGGAGGACTGAACAGAATCATTATTGGTGATCGTTGATACCGTGCAGGAGTCATTCCGGCCGCTCCGGGTTATGGGACTGCCAGTGGAGCAGTGGGAATTCATCAACGCACCGGCGTAAAACGTGCAGTTAAATCCCACGTCGCAGCTTCAGAAGAAGGCAAATGCGCATACTGCCAAGGAGCACATCGCATAACTAAGTGTAACCGGTTTCTCAATGAAGCACGAAGAGCGTGTTAATGCTCTTAAGGCGGCTAGGCTCTGTTTTGATTGTCACAAATTGTAATAGGAAGCACAACTCATTGCTTTGCCGGGAGCCTTCATCTACCTACAAAGGAGGGATCACACTACCAATACCCCAACTCGATTATGCTCCTTCCGTCAGCAAGAATCCGGCCATCTGACGAGAAGAATCGGTGGTCACCTGTCACACCCGTGCCAGTCCCACAGTTTTATTGACGACTACGCGCACTTCGAATTTATTAACTTGGTTTTAAATAAAATCACTAGTAATTTAAAATTTGAGCACTCAAAATTTTATGCTGGCATTCATACAAACTACTGATACGAATATCTGTTTGCGGAAGGCGCAACCACTGTTCATATTTTTTAAAAAGTGCTTTCCCAATGCAATGGCTTGGCTTGACCTGCATTGATTTGAAAATGTCTATGACCAACTGGGCGCTTAAAACGATGTCATAACAATCAGCAGATTTAGAAGGAAAACGACGGGAGACAGAGATGTTTACAAGAATGGGAATTTTTATTTATGGATGTTTATAAGTGATGGACAACGTTGGCAAAGCTACCATGGCAAGCGTATTAATTTTGGCATAGCATACGTCCGTTTGCCGCGCATAGAAATACAGATTTCCGCAGTCCACACGTACCCCTGCAAAAAATTCGATTAGTCTAGGATGAAACCGGGAGCATGCAACTAATACATTTTCTGATCTCTTTATATGGAATGAACAGTTTCCTTTTTTCTTGAGACTAATTGTGCCCTTCTATACCCGAATGCGTTTAAATGACGACCAGGCTGTTTATTAAAACAAAAATAAAACTCTTTGCTTCGAGTGAGAATCTAACCGGCTTCCCGAGGGTTGTGAAGCGAATGCTCTGTTCACCGGCTGTTACCGGCTAACTGTGCATACATACAACAGGTATATGGTTATGTATAAGTACATACGTGTACACATATAAGCACTAGAGAACCCCCCGCACACTTCGTAGTGCAAAAAAGAAAATAAAAAAAATCAATTCGAATTCATTTAAATCAGGGATAAATTGCTTTTATTGTAATGCTCTGTGGTAAACAACATTTGTTGTTTTTCCATTTTTGGTGTAAATATACAAAACCGATGGTTTGTCAACGCGCGGCTACATATGCTACTAGGCCACATACAACTACCCATGTGAGAAAACTGGATACTCTAAATTCACTCCACAAATTCCTGCAGCCAAAATATTACTTGCACGCTGTTCGTCACTTTGAGATGCTCTAGATGCCGCAACATTTCTAGCATTACGTGATTGACGCCCCAAATTACTGCGCGTACGTACCATTTTGTATTAAAAATTTGGCTAAACCAATTAAATATGAAATAATTGAAATTTTATTTATTCGCGAAATTCAAATTAAAAATAGATCAGCTGATGATGAAATGTCACTCATAGCATGCACTCAAAAGCTAGCGACCTTGGAGAAAAAGTCCGTTACAGCAAATAAATAGATCAGCTGATCATGAAATGTCAGTCATAGCATGCACTCAAAAGCTAGCGACCATGGAGAAAAAGTCCGTTACAGCATTATATATATATATATATTTAGTGTCTATAAATGCAGTTGCAGAGTTCGATGTAGTAGCTTACAACACTAAAATTTTAATATGAAACACGCTTTGAAGTAAGTTTTCGAAAGTTTACTGTATTTTATATAATAAAACGTTTTACAAGTTTTGCTGGCAGCAATTAGCGTGGCTTACTTGTTAGGAGATGGAAAGCGAATGGCGTGACCAAAATCTAATGATACTGTATGAAGCTTACAGTTTTTATAAAGAAAAGAGAATATGATTACAGCTAGGCGTGTGTACTAAAACTAGAAATGTAAGGATAAAGTGAATATGCAATTTACTTAAACGAAAGCGATAACTAGAATACGAAGTTATTTTCAAATGTCAAAAATATGGTTCTGTCGAGCCAACAGCAAACAGGGTGCTCCACATTATTCCCCTCCAGACGAAAGCTACATGTAACGAGTGGGGAATTTTTCTTTGCGGCCTCTACGTGTAAATTTTGGTAAAGTGTTGTCGTTTCCCATATCTGACTGCAGTTCTTGGCTACCGGTAATTGTCAATTTCGACGGGGCGCTTATGTTGGTTCCTTTATCTGGTTGCGGCTCTAGGCTATCCATAATTGTAGGTTTCGTCTGAGCGTTGTTGGTTTCTTTAGCTTGCTGTGGCTGAATGACGTTTGAAGACCGTTCGTAGTCGGGGCTTGTTAAAACAGCTGGTTTTAGTCTATCGAGACTTACGTTGCTTGAACGCCCTCGGATGACCACTGTAAAATATTTCGGAGTTTTACATGTAACTGCGTATGGACCGTCATAAGGGCTAGTTAGCGCAGGTCGTACGGAATCATTTCTGATAAATACATGTGTCGTTGATTGTAATTTTTGTGACACAAATGGCGTTGGCGGCGAATGGTGTGCAATTCAGAAGGCCGAAGTTTTTCTATTGACTTACGAAATTCCTTTATTGTATCGCTTTTTAGTTCGGCTCACTCAGTTGGGTGGAAAAATTCTCCGGGAATCTTCAAGGTTGTACCTTAGACGAGCTCCGCGGGAGATGCGCCAAAGTCTGGCTTAAAAACCACTCTAAGGCCGAAAGAGAATAGCTGATTTCAAAGATCTGTGCCATCGCTCGATTAAGCCGTTGGACTGAGGATGATACGACGTAGTACGCTAGTGATTCGTTCCAATAATCGAAATAAGCTCCTGAAAAATTGCGGACTCGAACTGTAGGCCGCCGTCCGACGTTATACGTTATAGAACACCAAACCTCGATATCCAATACGTCATTAGAGCTCTGACGACAGTTTCAGTAGTCATATCCGGAATGGGGACTGCTTCAGGCCATCGTGTGAAACGGTCGATAATCGTCAAACAGTATCGTTGGCCTTCGCATAATATAAAGGGACCAACGATGTCAATGTTGATGTGTGTAAATCTGCCTTGTGGTGGTATGTATTTGGCCAGTGGTGATTTTGTATGGCGATAAGTTTTTGATCGCTCACATGCTTGGCAACTTTTCACAAATTCTGAAGCTTGTTTCTTTACCCCTTTCCAAACAAAACGTGAAGTGACTAAATTCGTAGTGGCACTCCAGGATGTCACAAACTGTGCATTTTGGACAAGATTTTATTGCGAAAGGCTTTCGGAAAATGCGGACATAATTTTGATGTCGATGTGTCGCAAAGTAATTCGACATTGATGCCTGGAGGCATGAAAGGTTTAAGTGTTAGAGAAAATTTCGATTTCATACCTGATTTCAGCACTGTTTGTAGCTCCTGATCGTTCTTCTGTGCGTAGTCAATGGCGCTATAATCGATGACTTGGTTGAGCGATTGAATTCGGGAAAATAATTCTGCTGTTACGTTGGCTTCCCCCGATATGTGGCGTATGTCGGTTGTAAACTGGCCTTTGAAATCAAGTTGACGTGCATGGCGAGAAATTGTCTTTTCCAACTTCTGTTTGAATGCAAAAACGAGAGGGCGATGATCCGTGAGTACATGGCATCGTCGTCCTTCAACCATACACCAAAAATGTGACACAGCTTGAAAAATTGCGGTAAGCTCTCGGTCGTACGTACTGTACTTACCCTGCGCCGGTGTTAGCTTTTTTGAGTAAAACGCTCACGGTTGAAGCTCCCCGTTGATCACCTGATGCAATGCAGCACCAACCGCAAAATCTGATGCGTCGGTGTGCAGAGACAATTCTGCGCTTGCTGACGGATGGGACAGCAACGTCGCGTTCGATAGTTCTTCCTTACAACGTTGAAATGCAGCTTCGGCTTCCATATCCCATTTGAGTTGCGTCATGTCGTTTCTTTTGTTTCCCACGATTAGTTGCTGCAATTTTGATTGGTAGTCAACGGCATGTGGAAGAAACTTTCTATAAAAATTTAACATAGCTATAAAACGCTTTAAGTCGCTAGCGACCGTTGGCTAAGGGAAATTTATCAGCGACGAAACTTTTTCAGGTAGGGGCTTGATTCCGTTTACGTCAACCAAATGGCCAAGCAACTTTAATTCCGCCTTACCGAATCCGCACTTGGAAAAATTTATGGTCAGCTTATTCTCCCGTAGTCGTTTGAACAGTAAACATAAATGGTGGTGTTCAATCGATGACGAAGCTACGCAAATATCATCAATATAGAGGAAAACGAAATCCAAACCTCGCAACACCTCGTCTATTAGCCGTTGGAAAGTCTGTGCGGCGTTGCACGTACCTGGTGGAACGCTTTTTGAAGATTGATCTTCGAAAAAATCAACTTTCCACGAAGAGTGTTGGCGAAGTCTGTAAGATATGGCAACGGATATCGATCCGGCAGAGTCTGGGCGTTGAGCGCGCGGCAATCTCCACATGGTCTCCAGGTACCATCACCTTTTTTGACCATATGAAGTGGGCTAGACCAATTGCTGCTGGAGGCACGACAAATTCCGGCCTTCAGTAAAAATTCGAATTCGGACTTCGCAGCTTTAAATTTGTCAGGCGGAAGGCGCCGGGGTCTAGAAAACACTGGCTGTCCCGTCGTTTGGATTCGATGAAAAATTGTTAATTTTGTGTTTGACCCAAACGGAGTCAATCTGGTGGTATCTGGAAATTCAGATAAAATTTTGCTGAACGGTTCGTCGACTGTGAAAGTTTTCAGCTTCGTGTCGCTGTATTTTATTGTATATATGTATATTTTCAATCGTTGGCGGCGTAGAGTTTCGTGGGACATGGGACATATATCATACGATGGCGTAGTTAGTGAGAGAACTGACACGTCGGCACCAGTGTCGATAAGGAACGTTGTTTTTGAAATACGGTATTTTACATGTAGGCGAAAAACTTTACGGTGTTCCCCAAACAAGTTGCATCTTTCCTCTAGTCATTGTTGTTTATTTTCTACAGTCACCGCGGACGAACGGAGTCCATAGCGGCATGGACTGCGGCATCTGGCGCTGGTGCCGTATTCTTTGTGGTACCAGCATTTGTAACTGGCGAATGAAGCTGGGTTACCGCTTTGTTCTTCACGTCGATTTGCGCCTCGTGGGCGAAATTTGGTGGCAGACTGCTGTCGAGTACGGGAACGAGAGCGCACTATCGTTGTTTATCTTAGTAGTGAAGAAACGGAATAGCGTTATCTTATAGCTGTACTCAATTGCGTCGCAACGGAATTTTACTTCCGTTCTCTAAATACTCTTTACGGGGTCACCAGTTTTTAGTGTCTATAAATGCGGTTGCTGAGTTCGATGTATCTTACAACACTAAAATTTTAATATAAAACACGCTTCGAGTTAAGTTTTCGAAAGTTTACTGTATTTCATATAATAAAACGTTTTACAAGTTTTTGCTGGCAGCAATTAGCGTGGCTTAATCTAATGATACCGTATGAAGCTTACAGTTTTTATAAAGAAAAAAGAATATGATTACAGCTAGGCTTATGTACTAAAACTAGAAATATAAGGATAAAGTGAGTATGAAATTTACTTAAACGAAAGCGATAACTAAAATACGAAGTTATTGTCAAATGTCAAAAATATGGTTCTGTCGAGTCAACAGCAAACAGGGCGCTCCACATACATATATATATGTAATTTATAATTTTGGCACTTACGCTATATAGCTCAGTGTTTGACCGAGCTTCTCCTACCATTTGTGGTGTGCGTCTTTATATTATATCACAAATGGATGGACCTACAGTTTTGTGCCGACTCCGAACGGCAGATGTATTAAATGAGAAGCTTTTTCATGGCAGAAATACCATCGGAGGTTTGCCATTGCCTGCCGAGGGCTGACCGCTATTAGAAAAAACTTTTTCTATGATTAAGATTTTGTTTGCCCTGACTGAGATTCGAACCTCGAACTCACCGGCGTATCGAGTTATAGCACGCACCGCTATCAACTCGACCACAGCGGCCACAGCATTACATGTATATAAATATTAGCTGTTTGATTAAATGTTTGAAATATCCGTTAAGTTAAAATATAAGAAAGCTCATTGCTGTGCATAACGTTTTTAAATATTTAAGTATTTAGTGATGTGTTTATATGTAATTTATTTCAAAGATTCCCGAAGATGTTATTTACAATAAGTATACAAATTAAATAAATGGATTGACTAAAATCGAATTGTAATGAATTTAAAAACGAATTGTATTTCATTTTTTCAAAATATTAACTCAAATACATATTTCAAAATTAATGCAGTGTTTACTAAAATGGCTATAACTCATGAACCAATACACATACATAGACCGTTTATACATAAAAACCTTGGTATTGACGTCACGCATTCAAGAGAACATCAATTACTAACACAATGGAACTTATTTTTATGTATATAGATGGAAGATAGATGTGTATGTACATGGGTTGACAAATAGGTTTAACATATGTATATTTGTGAGTGCATACATAAAAATGCTGGAATACAGCCGTTCTCGGCAGCAATAGTTCTAATCAGATGGAAATGAAGGTAGCCGTTTGTATTGAATTCTCAACATCCTGCCCGGTCGAGGCCGTAGACTCGAAATGCTCACCCTCCAGAAGCCGAAATAACTTCTGTACTGCCCGGGTTATAGTTCCGCTCGCCGTTCGAAGTGTAACATTGCGCGTTAGGCCATCACTGCCCGGATGAGTCTCTATTATGCATCCTACACGCCAGTGTGTCGGAGGAAGATGTTCGTGCCTTACGAGAATAATGTCACCTATCTGCACATTTCTTGTAGGTTTCTGCACATCGCTTGTAGGTAGCTGCCACCGCTGCTTAAGGACTTGTTATCAGTGGAGAGCCAATCAAGAAATCGCCCGGTGTCAAAGCCAATCGAGAATTTAAGCACGCCTCGATGCGTGCCGCCACCTTGGCGGGGAGCGCCCGAGGCGATAGAGTGCCAACATGTTCCAATATTTCCCATAGCCTGTTGGTTACCTTCACTCTGCCATGCTGCCAGTAGCAAGCGGTTTGCTCCGATAAATGCAGTGCCATTATCGCTAAACAGATCGCGGCAAGGCTCTCGCCGGCTAACGCATCTGTTAAACGCATCCAAGAAAGCTTGCAAAGAGAGATCATCAACCACCTCAATATGCACCGCCTTGGTTGCCATGCAAACGAAGATGGCTAAATAAGTCTTTATTGTCGTACAAGGCCGCTTTGCGCCGACGCGCACAGTAAATAAATAAATAAATAAATATTCGACTCCTGAAGAGACAAAAGCTCGCGCGACATTGATACGTTGTCTTTTTAAGGTGGCCATTTGCTGAGAAAGAGTCACACGAGGCGACGGCAGATAACACACTTCTGTCCGTAATTTCGAACGGCTTGCCTACCACTTAATATCCAATATCTCTAACGAAGTGTTTGGAGGACCAGTTGTGGTCCATCATGAAGCGTTGTTTAATGTGCATGTCTGATTATCAGCTCGACTAGTCTACCATGCTTAGGTAAAATTATCGGGAATCGGCGATCTTCGGGCAGATCGGTTTTTACTGATGCGGCCTCCGACTCGCAGAACGCCTTGTCGTCTCTATGTGGGTTTAATGATTTTAGCTTGCTGGTACTTGAAACGCCGGCTCTCTTCTGCTTTTGGACTATATCAACGGCAAAGATTTTTTGTTGCTCATTCCTAACGAGTATGTTAAGACCGTCCTCAAATTCCGTTGATCTGACTACCGATGTGCGTAAATGCCGCCGTGCTGGGAGCCAACGTAATAGCCTTGCTGTTGTACGAACGAGTGGTAGGAGTGTACTGAAGCGCTCACCCAACGAATCGTCTGGTCATCCCGTCGATGGGTAGTGAGAGCTATCTGGCGGATGGTTGTTGCTACGAAGGATCGAAATCTTTGCTCGCTTTGCAGAATATGCCGAGGAGTTGGCTGCCAGGTTGCCCTTAAGCCATCCTGGGCCTTACCATCATAGAGGGTGATCCAGCAGTTGCGATGCTCGAATGCCTCTACTGGCGCAATCGGCGGGATTCTGCGCTGATCTTATATAATGCCAACGGTCAGGTGAGGTCAACTCATGAATCTGTCGCACCGAATTCGAAATATACTGGCTTGCGTAAGCAACACAATACATTCCGCGAATCAGACCACAGGTGTTAAGACATGTGATAGTTGCCCCCCAAGGGGGGCCACCTTGGTGCGAGCCGTGAGTAGGGAGACAGTTGACTGGCCTTCCGCATCGGCGTTTCTAACGTAGATTACGGCTGCATATTCGCGCGGACTGGCATCGCAAAATCCCAGCAGGGTAGTTGCTCTTCCTTGCCATTCCTAACCATCGCGGAACCCGAATTTCGCCTTTAAGCTCGAGTTCGCTGTAAAATGCTACCTAGGTGGTGTGCAAATCATCTGGAAACTGTTCATCCCATGACAAGCCAGCAGCCCAGAGCCTTTGTATAAATATGTTTCCAGCAATGACCACTGGCACCAATATGCCAGTAGGGTCGAACAGCTTTGAGTCGTCACTCAGTACTCGACGCTTTGTCAGAAAGCCGACGCTCTCCTTCAGAATTACATTAAAGAATAGCTCATCTGCTGCTCATCGAAGCCCTAGTACCGTTGTTGGTTGTGTGTCGATGGTTTGCAAATACCGCACCACTATTAGAATTCCATTTTCGTAACTGAAAGTGACCCTCCAAATTCAACCAAACTCCAAGTTGATTCCGCAAACTTGCAACGACGGCGATTTATTTAAGGTTATCGCAAAGGCCAATCGCACGGGAAATTGTAGCCTCTTAAAATTGAAGAGTCTATCCTTATAAGAGAATAGTGGCTCCACCAAAATGTTTTGGTTGTTACCAAGATGCTTTACCGTTCTGTCTAGTGCCTCCAGTGACCTCTTGTGCGCCATCGTGCATTCATCCCAACCGATCAATTTGCATATTTGTTGAATCCTCGCCATTGCGCTCTTTTTAGCGATGGTGCAAACTGGTGCGTCGTTGATTTGCGTGTTTAGTGGTAATTTCAAGGCAAAATTTGCAGTTCATCCACCTTTTAATAATGTTGCAGCTATTCCAGGGCTACTGCATTTTAAATGTGATCTTTGTCAATAACAATGAAATTAGGAACATTTTTCCAGTCCCCCAAGGAGCATCAAATGTTTGACAGGAAAGTGGCTAGAGCAGTTTATATGGAAAATAAAGCTGTTGTTTTTACTATCTCCCTCGCAATTTTTCCATATTTTCTCACCGTTTAAACCTTCCCTGGACTATGACAATTATTTCGAAACCAAAATCGGCCCAGCCGTTCTAGAATTTTAGTGAGACAAGCGAACAGCAATTGCATTTGATATACCATACAAAGATTATTTGTAAAGATTTTTATTGGCCTTATAAATTAATAATTGTTCAGGCCAGCAGCCTGAACCAGTTTACCGCTGGGTAATTTTCAACTTTTTCCCAGGTTTATTTACTGCTGGGTATCAGCCTGCACTCAAAAATACTGGTTTTCGCAATTGGCTGTATTTTATTTATTTCAGTCAATTGAACAATAAATTCTTACTGACTATAAGACAAAATGACTTAAGACTAATTGAAGTAAGTATACAATAAGTTACATATGTACTGCTCCACAAGATAAGAACGGTTCGTAGTTTTGAACATCATTTAGTTCCGAAAGAGTCCTCATTAAGGGAGCATACTTTGCAAAGTTAGATTTTGTAAACCCGAGGTAAAAGACTGGAACACTGCGTAGACTACTCATAGGAACATTAAAAGTTATTCTTTCTAAGAGGTTAGGGCAGTCAACTAAACCATACAAGAGCTTGGTAACAAATTTTGTCAAACGATTTAACGGGATATCCTTTTGTTAGCCGAACCAACTGGTTTGCTAAGGCAAATAGGAAAATTTCGCGGGATCACTCCCTTTTGGACCAGCAGTTAAACCATACCAGCGAGACCAGCGTTTTCTTTTTTCCTTGATCACCAACAGTCAGCCAACACAGCGGACACCATTCAACAAGTCTAAGGGCCAGTTTTTCAGTGCTGGTTTAAACTCAGTTTAAACTAAGTTTAGTTAAACTCAGTTTAAATTTAAACTTAGTTTCCTTGCGCTCAAATAAATTTGTTGCAAATAGCTGATAAGTTAAACTAAGTTTAACCGAGCACAATCTGTTGAGTGAAAAGCTGCATACTGAGTTTAAACTTAGTTTAAACGACAAACAGAGTTCAACTTGCACTGGAAAACTGGCCCTAAGTTTGAGTATGCTTCACATATATAAATTTATTACTGCGAATTTGCGCATATATTTGCATACATATTTTAATAAATATTGACAAGTTTCAACTAATAATAAGCTTTTGTACTTTTCTTAATTAGATAATCGACGGCCCACGAGATCAAGTTTATTTACGGCACGTCGATTCATGGTCCTTCGACCCGGTTTTCGCAATCGCGGGTCATTGGCTGTATTTTGTCAACTGATTTAACGGGATATCCTTTCGTCCGCAGGACCATTTGGTTTGCTAAGGCAAAACAGTCGGTACGGCGAAAAATAGGAAAAATTCTCGGGATTACTCCGTTTTGGACCGACCAGCAGCACGCAGCATATTTTTCACCAGCAAACGCCAGCCAACACCAGGAAATCCATCTCCAAGAGTAAGTGATATTTTTCAACTTGTAATATTTTCTACTGTGATATACTTACATACATATATTCCAATTTGGTAACAAATAAATATACATGTTTGACAATTCGTCCTAAAACGAATTCTTTCTCTTTTCATTTAAAAACGGACTGTGCACGAGACCACGGGAGTTGCGACAGTTTCGTCCAATAATAATTCACAATTTTATTGTGCTCGAGGCCAGTTTTATGGAAGATTTTTATTTGGAAAAACCTATAACAGTTTTAAGTTTTAGAAGTTATAGTACTATTTCGGAAACACCACATTTCCTCATCAGACTTATTTTTATTTAATTAATAATATTTATTCTTCATCACCCCTTTCTCAAGCTTTGAACCAAGCACCTCGGGATTGCAGAGCCAACACGCTAAATGTTGTGCTACTCTTGCCGATTGGACTGTTGTGTTTATTACATCTTCCATAAACAAACAAACTACAAACAAGATCAGCTAATCTGCTGCTACTTAAACTTGCTTATGTGGTTGTTTTTAGTGTTTTTAGCAATTATTTATATGTAATTAGTTTCACCAAGTTGATAATGCATTTAGGCGTTTGCATAATGCATTTGTTTTGTAGTATTAATACGCAATGTTATTTTTGGTGGTACCAAAATTAATGCCTTAACGTCATGTGATGGTCCTCTGTGTCTTTATAATTTATGAAATTCCTCTTCTTTATTAAGGCAGAGAGGATTCTGCAGTTCAATAGGCAGCCGTTAGGTTGCCGAAATGTTTTGAGAAATAAAACGTCAGTATTTCACTGTCGGAATTATTCTAATTTTATTCAGTAAAACTTACAACTATTTACATATATGAAATAATCATGTAAAGACATTTCCATAACTCCACCCTTTATTCCAATGCCTTTGTTGCCGATGGAAGGGCAAAATAGTGCATGCAGTTGGCTACGCACAAGGTGCCACCGAAATATTCTGCCGGCGCAGCGATAGGCGATAGTGTTGCGGCAGTGCAGCGGTCAATGCGCTATGCTATGTATTTGTTTACACTGCTTGCACAGTCAGCGATTGGCTTTGTTTATATTTGATGTAGGTCACTACACCCTTACTATTCAGAGGAAAATATTTATTTCGATCGCGTAATGAGATAAATTTTTTTTTTTGTGTGAAGATATGCAAGTGTTTTACGTTTTACTTTTTTAATATATTGTCATGATCCAATAATGAAAGGTGTTGTACGTTGGCAACTTATCGCTCTAAATCAGCCATCTTGAACGCCCTTAGAAACTGTGTTATTCCTTTGCATAATTTGGTTACCAGTTTTGTACAAAAAAAAAAATGTTGAATTGTAGCAGAAAATTTAGTTTTTCATGTGGAACTTATAATATGTATTATCGATTGTTTTGACATTTTGGATAATTTTTCTCATTTGTTGATATTTGGTTTTCTAAAAGCGTGAATTTGAAAAAGTTCTTGTAAAAATTGTCAAGTATTTGTGTAATGAAACATTGTTTGTTAAATTATTAAGTGGAATAAAGCTCTGGGGTTCATTTCGGAAGACTGGATAAACAATTTTATTGGCATTTCCGATACAATATTTTATTGGCAAGAACAAAAACGTCCGTTTTTGATAAAGTATCAAAAATTGTTCTCGACTCGATCGTCTCGTCAACGTCAATTTTTCGTTTTCTCCGCTCGTCTTTGGAATAAGCTAATTTTATATTCAATTTAACCTATGGATGTTGTATTCTAATAACACTGTGGAACATTTTTGGGATTATTGTCTGGGGGGTGAGAAATTCCAAGTCAGGGTGATGGTACTAGGTCAGTATAGTAAAACCCTCAAAGGGTTTGGCGTTCGTATGTGTCAGTTTTTTTTATGACCTTTTACATTTTTTCCTTATCTTGATGTTTTTTCGCTTAGTTGTAACATTTTGGCAAAAACGTAGTTTAACATAACTCGAGAACCACTTGTCCGATTTTGATGAAACAAATTTAGAAAAATTAAGAATTACAATTTCTATTTGTTTTTATTTGTTTTTATTCAAAAAAGTGTCATTTATCGCCTTTTTTATAAATTTTCCCCAATAACACCAGACTTCTGGCCATAAACTACTAACAAAATAAAGTAAACATTTTTATAATTTTTTATTTTTATTTTATTTATTTATTTTTATTTATTTTAATAAATATTGCCTAGACTTTTTCGATGGTGGTTGTTAGGGACTAGTGGCATCGCATTCATCGCTATCATCAGTTTCTGAACCACACATAATGTCAATGTGTGACTCCACTGTTGGCCCTCCTCCTGAAAATTCTTTATCATCAAGATCATCCCTGTCTTGCCACACAAGCTTACTCCACCAACAAATTTCCGCAATTATTGCACTCGGCGACTTTTTGCCTCTATATCTGTAAGTTTTTGTTTTATTAAAATGAGTTTGAAAAAATAAAAAATCAGTATTACCTCATTTCAAATGGCATAGCAACTTGATGATAGCGTTCACCTTGTTCATCAGATTCGGTAGCCAATTGTTTGCTGAAGTAGTCCAGATGATGATGTAAATAATGGATTTTCAAGGACATGTGGACACCAATTTCCGAGAATGCTCTTAGCATCCTTGCGACAGAAACATCGTAGTTGTTAGAACGATGCTTTCCCAACAAGCCTTCTATTACTTCTTTGATTGCCTGCCATGCATTCAATTCAGCGTCAATCAAAATATGGTTGAATGCGTCACTTTTAATCAGCTTTCGTATATCTGGACCATTTAGTACGCCTGTTTGGAAAAAATTAATTTGTTAAGATGGAAACCCATGGGAAATGAATGTGATATTATAACTTTTCTTCTTTAATTTTACTTTCGCTGAGTCTCGGGTAAATTAGTTTCAAAAACAAGAAAACTTCATCTCTTTTGGCGACAGTTTTGATTAAATTCTTAACAATTCCAAGTTTAATATGCAGTGGAGGCAGCAATATCTTCTCCTTCGGCACTAGAGGCTCACGAATAATATTGGCCGTTTGCAACCTGCTGTGCTCTCTGAGTTTCCATCCGTGGCATGCATATTGGTCACCGGAAAATCGTGTGTCCCAATCGCACAAAAAGCACATATATTTTATATAGCTGCTTTGAAGACCGCAAAGCATTGCTACAACTTTTAAATCGCAGCATATGCTCCACATATGTTTGGTGCATCATATGTTTCTTTCGTTTCTGTACTATAGGCGATTGGAACTGGAGGTTTTTTATTGGTCTTATGCAGTAAAACCGCCTTCAAGCTGAGTTTTGAACTGTCAATAAATAATCTCCAGTCATCTGCTTCATATTTTATTTCCATTGCGTTCATCAATTTTCCTACATCCGGGCAATATGCAGAAGTTTTTTCATCATTCACAAGGAATAAACTTTGGAGTGTTGCCTGACGACTTCGATAAGCTGTGACTTTCACACCGGGTGCCAACAAATTGTTTGATTTCAAAATGGAAGCCAACTCTTCCGATTTATGCTGTGTTAATTCCAACTTGGCAACAATTGAATCAAGCTTATTTTGATTTATTAAAATTGGCTCATTGGATACTGATGGCTCATATGGGGGATCATCACGTGCATGATATGTCGGAGCAGTTGTAAAAGAGAAAATATCTGGGCCAGAAGCTTTTGGCACAGGAATGTGGTCCGAATGAGGCAATGGTGTTGCGGCACTTGCAACACCAACGTAATTATACGATTTTCTTATCCTTTTTGCGGCTCCTTTATTCGCACATGCATAGCAATTCAATGGATTGTGACCTTTGCCAGGATTAGTCCAAGTCATTGGGATACCGAATGGCATACTTTCACGTCTTCTATTTTTCCAATCCATTAGACGGTTGTAGCAGCTTTTACACACTATATTTGGTACCCAATTTTCGTTCACTATAACATTTTGGTTGAAGTACATCTCGTATGTTTGAACAAAATCAGTACTGAAATTTCCCCTTTTTTTATGTGTTGAGACATATTGACCACAGCAGTAGCAAAAGCTATTTATATCTGGCTTGCACAGTTCCATATTTTGTTCTCTTTTGTTCACTTTTAAAAAATTTGAGAAAAATTACTTTTACTGTTCGCGTTCGTCGGCACTTGTTGAATGACAAAAATCACAGAACCAGTGTGAGAAAGAGAAGAAGTACAATGACAATGCACGTTTTAAGTGAACATTACAGAACCAGTGTTGCTGGATTTTTTATGAATTTAAAAAAAAAAATATTTAAATTTTTAGGAAAAAAATACTTTTTTCCCTTCATACATTCATTTTTAACTTCGAAAGTGTTGCACAAACGGTATAGAAACAGCATAGAGAAACTGTAATTCTTAATTTTTCTAAATTTATTTCATCAAAATCGGACAAGTGGTTCTCGAGTTATGTTAAACTACGTCTTTGCCAAAATGTTACAACTAAGCGAAAAAACATCAAGATAAGGAAAAAATTTAAAAGGTCATAAAAAAAAACTGACACATACGAACGCCAAACCCTTTGAGGGTTTTACTATACTGACCTAGTACCATCACCCTGACTTGGAATTTCTCACCCCCCAGATTAGCTGTTGTACTGTGTAGTTATACCATAAAGGCTAAAGGAACTACATGAACCTGTATATTTATGCTTTTTCAGTTATCAATTAGTAGTTATTTCCTTAAAATCCCGTCTTCGGTGTTTTTGGCTCATACCTTCACTTTCTTTATGAACCAATAAACTATATTAATGTGGAAAAACTTTTCCGAAAAAAAGGTAATCGCTGGACCAACATTGTTATGTTGTTGGTACGATTTAAATGCATTTGCATCATATTTCAACATTTTACATTAGAATAAAGAATAGTCATTATCAAAGAAGTTTGTCTTTTTTAATTTTGGCATCCAAAAACACTAAAAATTTTGTACTGTGCGCTGGTTTTACCAGGAATTTAAATACAAATTATTTTATTAATTTTTTAGTCAGTTTTCATATAAAATTCATAATATTCTAATCATTGTGGTTAAATTTTATGTAAATATCTTCACTCATTTGTACTTTTTCCTAAGAAATCCTTCCTTCTTTTATTCCCGTTTCTCTAATACTTCCAAAATACAACATTGAGCTAAGGGCGTTCAAACTGTCGCTGTCACAACGTACAACACCTTTCATTATTCCATCATGATATATTGTTATGTAGTTCTTTATGTTTACCATTAATATCTAATGTGGAGTTTACTCCTCTTTTGTTTCATTTTTATATGGGCCTTGGTATGGACTTTGTGTTTTCTTCCTATTCTCTACTTTTACATAAACTTAGTCTCTATTTCAAAATTACTTATATTTACATTATTGTCATATTTTTCTTTTTGTTTATTTTTTACAATATTTATAATATTTCTTGCGTTTTTTATTGAGGTTTGAAGTTTCATTTTCAATTCATTGGCATAATTATCCATGTCGTAAATTTTGTTTTGTTTATTTATGTTGTGACTTGGTAGAGTTGGTAGTTTATCAAATGCTAATTCATACGGTGAGTACAATGTGTCTACGTAAGGGGTGGTGTTGTATGCGAAAGTGTAATATGTGTAATTCATAGTCGTCGGCAAATGAAAGTAAATACTCGTTAAGCGTTCTGTGGTTTTTCTCAAGTGCGCCTATTGTTTTATGGTGATATGGCGTGGAAAATATTTGTCTTGTGTTGAGTAAACTACATACATACGTTATTCATTAGTTCGTTTACAAATTCTGTTCCTCTGTCTGATTTTAATGTTTTAATGAAACCGTACTTTAGAATGAGTTGTTCAACTAAAGTGGTTGTATTGTTTTTGCGTCTTTACTTTCAATTGGGTGTGCTATTACAAATTTTGATAAGTCGTATTGTATTGTCCATATGTATCTGTAGCCATTATATATGTATGCGCAATGGGCCTTCAGGGTCAATTGTTATGGTGTCAAAAATTGTGGTTGGTGTGTTTGTTACTACAAGTGGTTATTTTGTATGTCTAACTACTTTGTTTTGTGTGCATTTTTTGCAGTTGTTTTTAAATTATTTTACCACCTGTCTCATATTTTTCCAAATATATCTTTGTTTGAGTTTTACAATAGTCTTTCGGATTCCTAAGTGACCTGCAATGTTAGAGCAGTGAAATTCATCAATCAATTTATATTTGAGTATCATACTTTTTATTTCTTTTGGAGCTTTATATATTAGTATTTTTATTGGCGCGCGTTTATTTATTTCTGATTCATTGTATTTCTTCTTGAATGCACTCAGTTGCAGTTGCAGTTGATGTACTATAAAAGACTAAAAGTCTTACAGATACAACCACTTTCATTAAATAAATAAATAAATATCAATGTTTTTAAATATAAAATCTTTGTCCCAAAGGGCTAGCTCCTTTATACGTGAACTTCTTAGTGCACCATGTAGTTTCTCCAACAATGTATCTAGATTCAAAGGGTCATGGCTACAAGTTACGTGCATTTCATTATCAATTATTTCAATTGTAGTACTACTATCTTTTTAAATTGAAAATTTCAACTTCTTCATATTCTTTACGTCATTAAAATATGTACATTCCCAAATATGAAGTTGATCAGGCTTCTTGAGAGCTGTATATTCTTTTGATTTAATTCTTTTTCTTCAATATTCTTTAAGTTTGCGACCTTGCTCCTTGTAATAATATTAATGTTCTTCTTATCTTCCTTTTCACTTTTGCTTGTTGGAATCATTGATTTGAGTACGTCACTATATTTATGCGTGATAATGCATCTGCGTTGGTATTTATTTTTCCTTGTTTGTATATATTTATTTATTTATTTATAAATGAAATATAATCATAAATAATTATATTACAGGTAAAAGGCACTAGCAACTAAGGCTATCGACCTGAACTTAAACTAACAGATTTTTATATTAGTATTGTATAAAACCTCCCTAGCAAGTATTTTAAACTATTTGTATATTAGATTTGATATAAAAGATTGTTTTGGAATACAAAGTTGTAAATAGCTTCTACATTTTCGATAGAATATGTTTTTAATAAATTTGTTGGTGTATTATTTTGAAAAATATTTTTCCTAGCATTGTAAAATTTGGGGCATTCGTCTAGAATATGGTTAATGGACAGTGCGCAGTTGCATCTAAGGCAGATTGGCGGTGCCTTTCCAGTTAATAGATATTCGTGGGAGATTTTTGTGTGTCCTAACCGGCATCTTGTGAAAATTTTTTGTAGGAGAGTAGTAGCTGCCTGCGGGATTGAGGGCTTGCTGCAGTCGGGGTTGATGCGATTGTAAACATGACGATACGTTGACCACATTTCTTGAGTTTTTGCTTTTTTAGGTTATTTAGTTTAATGATTTTATTTAACTCTATATATTAACTTTACAAGTAAACTTAAGTATGTCACGCGGTAAGACTAGAACTCGAATGGCGGATAAATTTGTCCAAGTCGGAATTTATATCCTCCGATCACCTGATGATTATTTCTCGAAGAAAAAATGTGATGCGAATGTATACAAGGTAAATACGCAAACGTCAAGCTGTGTGGTTGTGTTTACTTTGCTCCCTTACAAATATTGTTATAAAACAATTTAAATATCAAATTAATTAAAAGAAATTTCATTAAATTGTGATTAAATCAATTTTGTGCACTTCAAGCCAAGTATAAAGTGATTTGGTGCAATATTCATTTAATAATATTTGACTTATAAACAATCTCATTTAAATCTTTGTTGTGTTGTGTGCCGAGTCATCATTTTTCTTGTAATACAGTTGTTGTTGCCAATTGTTTTGTTTTTGCATTTGCGGCTGTTGCTGTTTCTGCGCGCACTCTTCTTTGTTACTCCTTTTAGCTTTCACAGCTGTTTGCGTGATTTGTTAAGTGTCAATAAAACTGTGTATCCCAAACTGTTCTAACTGCCTTACCGACTTCTATACTGCTTTTTTTGCTAAACTGCTTACCACTGTTAGATCCTTTCTTCTGCTAGTCCTATAAATTGTAATTATAATTCTAATTAATTTTCTCCTAAATAATATACCATGTCTTGTAATTATCCTAACTGCAAAGTTAAGAGTGGGTCTGAACGCTTTGTGTCTTGCTGGCTTTGCGATGGGCTTGCCCACATGAAGTGTGCTGGATTGACAGGTAGAGTGTTAGATTTGATTGATGATGGTAAGGGTGGCCGCTGGTCTTGTCTGAAATGTAGGTCAACTGAAGTTGATCTTTTTAAGGCAGTGTAGGAACGGTTTCTCTGAGATTGGTAAGGAGCTAAATGTTCTTACCGAAAAATTCAAACACTACGAAGACGTATTTAATTCTTTTAAATGCTTAGAGAATACGAGTATTCCTAATAGCCGTAATAGAAAACGGAAACGTATTGAGAGTCCGTCAGACGAAGCTGAGCCAAATCCTATTCCGACGACAATTATTTCTTCTCCCTCAGGGGAGTTGATTAGTTTCTCCTCACCTTGTCCTCAGGCTGTTGAACCTTCAACATCAAAAGCTGCTGCACAGAGATCAGTTCAAAAGGAAAGCAGGGAAAGCAAAAATTCTGCTGGGGTTTCTGTGCTTGCTAGGGGGCTGGTTGTGGTTCCTCAGAGAAAATCTATTTTTATATCAAGATTTTCCAGTGATACCACAGTTGAGGATATCAAGTTTCACATTTCATCTAAGGTTAAAACTGATGACATAACTATCAGGAAATTTAACTTTAACTACAAGAGAAACATTTCTTCATTTAAAATCGATGTAACTTCCGAAAACTTTAATATACTTTTAAATAGCTCTTTTTGGCCGACTGGGGCTTTTGTTCGCGAATAAATAATCAAAACTTAGCAAAAATTTCTCATCCTAATCCGGAGTCAAAAAACTGATAAAAACTTAACTTGATATATATTACCAAAATGTTAGAGGCTTGAATACAAAACTAACTGACTTGCTTTTGAAGAGTTATCACTGTAATTTTAACATTATAGCTTTCACTGAAACTTGGCTTAAACCTCACGTTTTTGATTCGGAGTTTCTTTGCAGTGAATATCATATTTATAAAAGTACTGGTCGTCATGTGGATTATCTTAATTATTCAGTCTTGCGACATAAATATCTAGAATTAAATAAAAACTGTTATGAAAAATACTTGAGTAAAATGAAAATGAACATTATCCACGACCCGAAAGCTTTCTATGGTTTCGTTAATTCTAAGCGCAGAGTAAATGCATTCCCTTCCGCAATGAAATATCAAAATACTGTGTCATGTGATAACGAGATTATTGCCAATCTATTTGCCCAGTTCTTTAAATCTAACTACACCACTCAATTTAAATATAACTCTATTTCCTATCCATACAAGCTGAGCCCCAATAACTCTATTAATATTCCAGTCATATCCTCAGATGATGTTTTTCATTATTTAATATCTTTAAAAGAATCATTCAAGTACGGCCCTGATATGATCCCGACATGTTTCCTAAAAAGATGTGCAAAGCACCTGTACCTGCCATTATCGAACTTGTTTAATTTGTCCCTCCAGCAAGGAGTTTTTCCGTCAATATGGAAACAGTCTTACATAATCCCCCTTCATAAATCTGGAAGCAGGTCTTCCATTGAAAACTATCGTGGTATAGCTAAACTCTCTTCTATCCCGAAGTTGTTTGAAGCTATTGTTACGAATCAAATGACTTATCCGATTTCCTCAATAATAGCAAGTTGCCAACATGGCTTCTGTAAGGACAAATCAACCATTACAAATTTACTTGAATTTACCACCCATGTTTCTAATGGGTTTAGGGAATACATTGATACTGATGTTATATATACCGATTTCAGTAAAGCATTTGACAAAGTATGTCACTCTTTACTCATCCGTAAACTAGATCTGCTTGGTTTTCAACCTGGTATCCTCTGTTGGATGTCTTCTTATCTCTCCGGTAGGACGCAAAAGGTAGTTCTTAAAAATTTTCATTCTGGGATCATCGATGTTTCCTCGGGAGTTCCTCAGGGCAGCCACCTCGGACCGATTCTGTTCCTCCTATTCATAAACGACATTTCTACAGTAGTAAAGTATTCTAAAATATTGATGTACGCGGATGATGTTAAACTTTTTAAGACTTATGCCTCGGCTGAAGAAAGTTCGTTGCTACAGCAAGATTTGGACTGCATAGTCAATTGGTGCAGCATTAATTATATGCCGCTTAACCTTAACAAATGTAAATTCATGTGCTTTTCTCGACGAACCATTCAGAAAAGCAGTCGGGGTTGATGCGATTGTAAACATGACGATACGTTGACCACATTTCTTGAGTTTTTGCTTTTTTAGGTTATTTAGTTTAATGATTTTATTTAACTCTATATATTAACTTTACAAGTAAACTTAAGTATGTCACGCGGTAAGACTAGAACTCGAATGGCGGATAAATTTGTCCAAGTCGGAATTTATATCCTCCGATCACCTGATGATTATTTCTCGAAGAAAAAATGTGATGCGAATGTATACAAGGTAAATACGCAAACGTCAAGCTGTGTGGTTGTGTTTACTTTGCTCCCTTACAAATATTGTTATAAAACAATTTAAATATCAAATTAATTAAAAGAAATTTCATTAAATTGTGATTAAATCAATTTTGTGCACTTCAAGCCAAGTATAAAGTGATTTGGTGCAATATTCATTTAATAATATTTGACTTATAAACAATCTCATTTAAATCTTTGTTGTGTTGTGTGCCGAGTCATCATTTTTCTTGTAATACAGTTGTTGTTGCCAATTGTTTTGTTTTTGCATTTGCGGCTGTTGCTGTTTCTGCGCGCACTCTTCTTTGTTACTCCTTTTAGCTTTCACAGCTGTTTGCGTGATTTGTTAAGTGTCAATAAAACTGTGTATCCCAAACTGTTCTAACTGCCTTACCGACTTCTATACTGCTTTTTTTGCTAAACTGCTTACCACTGTTAGATCCTTTCTTCTGCTAGTCCTATAAATTGTAATTATAATTCTAATTAATTTTCTCCTAAATAATATACCATGTCTTGTAATTATCCTAACTGCCAAGTTAAGAGTGGGTCTGAACGCTTTGTGTCTTGCTGGCTTTGCGATGGGCTTGCCCACATGAAGTGTGCTGGATTGACAGGTAGAGTGTTAGATTTGATTGATGATGGTAAGGGTGGCCGCTGGTCTTGTCTGAAATGTAGGTCAACTGAAGTTGATCTTTTTAAGGCAGTGTAGGAACGGTTTCTCTGAGATTGGTAAGGAGCTAAATGTTCTTACCGAAAAATTCAAACACTACGAAGACGTATTTAATTCTTTTAAATGCTTAGAGAATACGAGTATTCCTAATAGCCGTAATAGAAAACGGAAACGTATTGAGAGTCCGTCAGACGAAGCTGAGCCAAATCCTATTCCGACGACAATTATTTCTTCTCCCTCAGGGGAGTTGATTAGTTTCTCCTCACCTTGTCCTCAGGCTGTTGAACCTTCAACATCAAAAGCTGCTGCACAGAGATCAGTTCAAAAGGAAAGCAGGGAAAGCAAAAATTCTGCTGGGGTTTCTGTGCTTGCTAGGGGGCTGGTTGTGGTTCCTCAGAGAAAATCTATTTTTATATCAAGATTTTCCAGTGATACCACAGTTGAGGATATCAAGTTTCACATTTCATCTAAGGTTAAAACTGATGACATAACTATCAGGAAATTTAACTTTAACTACAAGAGAAACATTTCTTCATTTAAAATCGATGTAACTTCCGAAAACTTTAATATACTTTTAAATAGCTCTTTTTGGCCGACTGGGGCTTTTGTTCGCGAATAAATAATCAAAACTTAGCAAAAATTTCTCATCCTAATCCGGAGTCAAAAAACTGATAAAAACTTAACTTGATATATATTACCAAAATGTTAGAGGCTTGAATACAAAACTAACTGACTTGCTTTTGAAGAGTTATCACTGTAATTTTAACATTATAGCTTTCACTGAAACTTGGCTTAAACCTCACGTTTTTGATTCGGAGTTTCTTTGCAGTGAATATCATATTTATAAAAGTACTGGTCGTCATGTGGATTATCTTAATTATTCAGTCTTGCGACATAAATATCTAGAATTAAATAAAAACTGTTATGAAAAATACTTGAGTAAAATGAAAATGAACATTATCCACGACCCGAAAGCTTTCTATGGTTTCGTTAATTCTAAGCGCAGAGTAAATGCATTCCCTTCCGCAATGAAATATCAAAATACTGTGTCATGTGATAACGAGATTATTGCCAATCTATTTGCCCAGTTCTTTAAATCTAACTACACCACTCAATTTAAATATAACTCTATTTCCTATCCATACAAGCTGAGCCCCAATAACTCTATTAATATTCCAGTCATATCCTCAGATGATGTTTTTCATTATTTAATATCTTTAAAAGAATCATTCAAGTACGGCCCTGATATGATCCCGACATGTTTCCTAAAAAGATGTGCAAAGCACCTGTACCTGCCATTATCGAACTTGTTTAATTTGTCCCTCCAGCAAGGAGTTTTTCCGTCAATATGGAAACAGTCTTACATAATCCCCCTTCATAAATCTGGAAGCAGGTCTTCCATTGAAAACTATCGTGGTATAGCTAAACTCTCTTCTATCCCGAAGTTGTTTGAAGCTATTGTTACGAATCAAATGACTTATCCGATTTCCTCAATAATAGCAAGTTGCCAACATGGCTTCTGTAAGGACAAATCAACCATTACAAATTTACTTGAATTTACCACCCATGTTTCTAATGGGTTTAGGGAATACATTGATACTGATGTTATATATACCGATTTCAGTAAAGCATTTGACAAAGTATGTCACTCTTTACTCATCCGTAAACTAGATCTGCTTGGTTTTCAACCTGGTATCCTCTGTTGGATGTCTTCTTATCTCTCCGGTAGGACGCAAAAGGTAGTTCTTAAAAATTTTCATTCTGGGATCATCGATGTTTCCTCGGGAGTTCCTCAGGGCAGCCACCTCGGACCGATTCTGTTCCTCCTATTCATAAACGACATTTCTACAGTAGTAAAGTATTCTAAAATATTGATGTACGCGGATGATGTTAAACTTTTTAAGACTTATGCCTCGGCTGAAGAAAGTTCGTTGCTACAGCAAGATTTGGACTGCATAGTCAATTGGTGCAGCATTAATTATATGCCGCTTAACCTTAACAAATGTAAATTCATGTGCTTTTCTCGACGAACCATTCAGAAAAGCAGTCGGGGTTGATGCGATTGTAAACATGACGATACGTTGACCACATTTCTTGAGTTTTTGCTTTTTTAGGTTATTTAGTTTAATGATTTTATTTAACTCTATATATTAACTTTACAAGTAAACTTAAGTATGTCACGCGGTAAGACTAGAACTCGAATGGCGGATAAATTTGTCCAAGTCGGAATTTATATCCTCCGATCACCTGATGATTATTTCTCGAAGAAAAAATGTGATGCGAATGTATACAAGGTAAATACGCAAACGTCAAGCTGTGTGGTTGTGTTTACTTTGCTCCCTTACAAATATTGTTATAAAACAATTTAAATATCAAATTAATTAAAAGAAATTTCATTAAATTGTGATTAAATCAATTTTGTGCACTTCAAGCCAAGTATAAAGTGATTTGGTGCAATATTCATTTAATAATATTTGACTTATAAACAATCTCATTTAAATCTTTGTTGTGTTGTGTGCCGAGTCATCATTTTTCTTGTAATACAGTTGTTGTTGCCAATTGTTTTGTTTTTGCATTTGCGGCTGTTGCTGTTTCTGCGCGCACTCTTCTTTGTTACTCCTTTTAGCTTTCACAGCTGTTTGCGTGATTTGTTAAGTGTCAATAAAACTGTGTATCCCAAACTGTTCTAACTGCCTTACCGACTTCTATACTGCTTTTTTTGCTAAACTGCTTACCACTGTTAGATCCTTTCTTCTGCTAGTCCTATAAATTGTAATTATAATTCTAATTAATTTTCTCCTAAATAATATACCATGTCTTGTAATTATCCTAACTGCCAAGTTAAGAGTGGGTCTGAACGCTTTGTGTCTTGCTGGCTTTGCGATGGGCTTGCCCACATGAAGTGTGCTGGATTGACAGGTAGAGTGTTAGATTTGATTGATGATGGTAAGGGTGGCCGCTGGTCTTGTCTGAAATGTAGGTCAACTGAAGTTGATCTTTTTAAGGCAGTGTAGGAACGGTTTCTCTGAGATTGGTAAGGAGCTAAATGTTCTTACCGAAAAATTCAAACACTACGAAGACGTATTTAATTCTTTTAAATGCTTAGAGAATACGAGTATTCCTAATAGCCGTAATAGTAAACGGAAACGTATTGAGAGTCCGTCAGACGAAGCTGAGCCAAATCCTATTCCGACGACAATTATTTCTTCTCCCTCAGGGGAGTTGATTAGTTTCTCCTCATCTTGTCCTCAGGCTGTTGAACCTTCAACATCAAAAGCTGCTGCACAGAGATCAGTTCAAAAGGAAAGCAGGGAAAGCAAAAATTCTGCTGGGGTTTCTGTGCTTGCTAGGGGGCTGGTTGTGGTTCCTCAGAGAAAATCTATTTTTATATCAAGATTTTCCAGTGATACCACAGTTGAGGATATCAAGTTTCACATTTCATCTAAGGTTAAAACTGATGACATAACTATCAGGAAATTTAACTTTAACTACAAGAGAAACATTTCTTCATTTAAAATCGATGTAACTTCCGAAAACTTTAATATACTTTTAAATAGCTCTTTTTGGCCGACTGGGGCTTTTGTTCGCGAATAAATAATCAAAACTTAGCAAAAATTTCTCATCCTAATCCGGAGTCAAAAAACTGATAAAAACTTAACTTGATATATATTACCAAAATGTTAGAGGCTTGAATACAAAACTAACTGACTTGCTTTTGAAGAGTTATCACTGTAATTTTAACATTATAGCTTTCACTGAAACTTGGCTTAAACCTCACGTTTTTGATTCGGAGTTTCTTTGCAGTGAATATCATATTTATAAAAGTACTGGTCGTCATGTGGATTATCTTAATTATTCAGTCTTGCGACATAAATATCTAGAATTAAATAAAAACTGTTATGAAAAATACTTGAGTAAAATGAAAATGAACATTATCCACGACCCGAAAGCTTTCTATGGTTTCGTTAATTCTAAGCGCAGAGTAAATGCATTCCCTTCCGCAATGAAATATCAAAATACTGTGTCATGTGATAACGAGATTATTGCCAATCTATTTGCCCAGTTCTTTAAATCTAATTACACCACTCAATTTAAATATAACTCTATTTCCTATCCATACAAGCTGAGCCCCAATAACTCTATTAATATTCCAGTCATATCCTCAGATGATGTTTTTCATTATTTAATATCTTTAAAAGAATCATTCAAGTACGGCCCTGATATGATCCCGACATGTTTCCTAAAAAGATGTGCAAAGCACCTGTACCTGCCATTATCGAACTTGTTTAATTTGTCCCTCCAGCAAGGAGTTTTTCCGTCAATATGGAAACAGTCTTACATAATCCCCCTTCATAAATCTGGAAGCAGGTCTTCCATTGAAAACTATCGTGGTATAGCTAAACTCTCTTCTATCCCGAAGTTGTTTGAAGCTATTGTTACGAATCAAATGACTTATCCGATTTCCTCAATAATAGCAAGTTGCCAACATGGCTTCTGTAAGACAAATCAACCATTACAAATTTACTTGAATTTACCACCCATGTTTCTAATGGGTTTAGGGAATACATTGATACTGATGTTATATATACCGATTTCAGTAAAGCATTTGACAAAGTATGTCACTCTTTACTCATCCGTAAACTAGATCTGCTTGGTTTTCAACCTGGTATCCTCTGTTGGATGTCTTCTTATCTCTCCGGTAGGACGCAAAAGGTAGTTTTTAAAAATTTTCATTCTGGGATCATCGATGTTTCCTCGGGAGTTCCTCAGGGCAGCCACCTCGGACCGATTCTGTTCCTGCTATTCATAAACGACATTTCTACAGTAGTAAAGTATTCTAAAATATTGATGTACGCGGATGATGTTAAACTTTTTAAGACTTATGCCTCGGCTGAAGAAAGATCGTTGCTACAGCAAGATTTGGACTGCATAGTCAATTGGTGCAGCATTAATTATATGCCGCTTAACCTTAACAAATGTAAATTCATGTGCTTTTCTCGACGAACCATTCAGCCGGCCTCCTACAAAATAAATAACTACGTCCTAGAACATGTAAACAGTTTTGTTGACCTGGGTGTTGGTATGGATTGTAAACTCAATTTTAATTTTCATATTAGTTCCACAGTTAATAAAGCAAGGGGTGTGCTGGCTTTTGTAAAGCGTTGGTCAAAGGAATTCCGCGACCCGTATATAACTAAAACACTTTTTACTTCATTGGTAAGACCCATACTGGAGTATGGTTCCATAGTTTGGAATCATCGTTATCAGGTCCACTCAGACCAACTAGAGTCAATACAAAAACAATTCTTACTTTTTGCTTTGAGAAATCTTCGATGGGATTCGCCATACAATCTGCCCCCTTACACTAGTCGTTTAAAACTTATTAATCTTCCTACTCTTTCGAGTCGCAGAGAAATGTTAGGTATAATATTTCTGGTAAAATTAGTCAATGGATGGATCTCAAGTCCCTTTCTTCTAGAGCAAATTAATTTTAATGTACCCTCCCGTGCAACGAGAAACTTTAAACCACTTTTCTTGAAACTATGCAGAACTAACTTTGAGTTGAATGAACCGTTTCGGGGTGTATGCCAAGACTTTAACAATCATTCCAGCACCTTTGATGTATCGGACTCACTTTTTATAATTAAAAGAACTATTCTATCCTCTTTTAATAACAGCTAACGATCCAATTTTCTTACTTTGCATTTCTCTAACTTTGTATTCGGCTGATGAATTCTTATTCTGTAGCTGAGCAGCTTGGGATCTCGACGCTTAACAAACTTTCTTCTGTCACGACTCGGCACCTAAGATTTGTATATTTAAAAAACATCCGTACGTTATGCGGATTGAGCCCCTCGTGCCGGTTGGGCGGGAAAGTGGGTTTCCGTTGGGTTATATATAAATATCAAAAAATATGTTGCCATATCGTGTACGATTTAAATGCGAATCTTAGAGTTGCCACAGTACTCCCCGGCTAGACTTTTATGTAGCGAAGCGAATTGGAAGTCGAACTTTACGACCACTGCGTGTTTGTTTTTCGACGTTATTGTGACATCTTTCGTTCTTTCTTGATGAGTTATCATCGTTGAGCATGTGTGCTGGCTTTAATCTGTCTATTGAAACGTTCTCAGCCAGACCTTATACATTTTGTTGTTACGTAGTTCTACTTTGCAGGGCCCCTCGTACGTCATTGTTAATGGTGGCTTCACTGCGTCGTTGCGCACAAAAACATGAGTTGCTTTCTCCAAAGTTGGATGTATGAACGGTTTTTGTATATTGTGATTTGATGTATCGGTTGGCTGGATGTCGTGCATGTTCTCAAATAGTTGTTGAACGAACTCTGATTGCGGAACGTATTTTGTCTGCTCAAAAAAATCTCCGGGCAACTTTAGAGTTGTTCCGTATACCAGCTCTGCGGTAGTGGAGTTAATATCTGGTTTATGGGCTGAACGAAGTCCGAGTAAAATTATTGGAAGCTGGGCCCAGTTGCTTGAGTTTGTACACGTTATTGCGGCTTTAAGTGTGCGGTGAAATCTCTGTATGATACCATTCGCTTGTGTGTGGTAGGCAGTTGTACGTAAATGTGACATGCCCAGGACACGCGACAGCTCGTTAAACAGTTGTGATTCGAACTGCCTGCCCTTTTCGGTGGTTATTCGTAGACGTACACCAAAATGTTTAATCCAACCACTTATTAGGGCGGATGCAACCATGTCCGCATTGATGTCGCTAATTGGTATTGCTTCCGGCCATCGTGTAAACCGGTATATTATTGTGAGACAATATTTGAAATTGTGCGATGGTGGCAACGGGCCGATAAGGTCGATGTTCAAATGTTCGAACCTTTGTGATGGTAGAGCATACTTCATTAATGGAGAAAATATATGTCTACTTACTTTGGTACGTTGACATTGCAAACAGTGTTTAACGAATTTGGTAAAATCTGATTCCATGTTTTTCCAAAGGAAACGTTGTTTTATTAGCCTTGCGGTTGTTTTTCTTCCGCCATGGGTAATATTATGGTACTTCTGGATGACTGCAGAACGACACGCTGGTGACACATAAGGCCGAGCTGTTGAACTCGAGAAATCACAAATAATTTTGGTTTCTGACTCTGGTAACTGCACGGCTTTAATACTATGTTCTGACTGCGCCGTTAACTCGAGTTTATGAGCAATTTTGGAGTTTAACGTCAAACACTTCTCATAAACTCGGAGTTTACCATACAAAAATTTTTTGTCTAACTCGCTTTAAACACCACTTTTTTTTGGTGTTTATGGACGTGCAACCCTTATTTGAACAAATATTAGGCCGCACTGTTGACAAATTTTGGCATTATTGTTTAAAAGTTTTGCTGCACTGTTTACTGGTTTGACAGTTCATAATTTCAAACACGAGGCCGGTTTGATAGGTCATCGACTTTTGGAATTTCCCGCACAGAAACTTTAATTTCATCATTGCTGCTTTTAACCGCCATCTTATAATAAACTACTAAGTATGCTGATAAAGCAATATTTTTGCGTAAAAAAAACCATCACCTAAATCAAGCAAAGGCTTGATAAATACTATAAGGACCTTGCACAAACAATTTCAATAGTTTAAAATTGAATTACTAAGTTCCGTTGTTGTCGAGGCATCACAAGTGGCACCGAAAGTTCAGGTCGCCCAAAAGTGGTCGTTACACCAGAAATCGTCCTTAGAATCCATGGAATGATATTGGAAGACCGGAGAACGAAAGTGTGTGAGGTGGCTGTGGTCCTGACGACGTGTCATCGATCGGCTGCGGTTTTGGGTTGTTGTTGAAATTTTTTTTTCAATACGAGCCAAAGAGTGCTCTATCTGACTGAGACGGTCGTCCAAGATAGTCTAATTACTGACTGTTGGACTCCTTGTCTGTGGATTTTTGTTGATAGAATATTGTGGTCCGCATGATGACACTACATCGACGTTGTTAACTCGTACTGCATCAACGATTTCGTCTGCGATTGATGCTAGCTGTAACTCCACTCAATATTGTTGATAGAATGCCCGTGTAATGTTGGAACAGGCACTCTCATAGTGAGGCTGTCAACAGTATCACTTGAAGCTGCGATATCCTGCACTTGATTTGGTGGAGTAGCGCGGATTTGTTTGAGATTCGTGGGTGCTCCACTAGCACTTTTCTCCTCATCGCTAGACATGCTGCGCGTTTACTTCTTTGGGGTCACCACTTTAGGTTATTTAGTTTAATGATTTTATTTAACTCTATATATTTACTTTACAAGTAAACTTAAGTATGTCACGCGGTAAGACTAGAACTCGAATGGCGAAAAAATTTGTCCAATTCGGAATTTATATCCTCCGATTACCTGATGATTATTTCTCGAAGGTTCGTAAGTAATAGCGGAAAAATGTGATGCGAATGTACACAAGGTAAATATCAAAAAATATGTTGCCATATCGTGTACGATTTAAATGCGAATCTTAGAGTTGCCACACTTTAATAAGCGATTTGACTTTCGGACGATGTCTAATTTCGTGTCGATGTTGAAGTATGTATATGCCCGGCGATTTGCTGGCGTTTTTTGCTGCTACATCTGCAAGTTCGTTGCCCCTTATTCCGCAATGTCCTGGTACCCACATTATTTTGATTTTTGACTTGTTTTTTATAAGCATTGTTCGTGTTTTTTCAATCAGTGCTTCATTATTTCTGGTGCTTTGAAGCGCGACAATAGAGGACTTGCTATCCGTGCAAATAATATATTTTCCTTTAACAGTGGATGCATATTCGACAGCTGAGTTAATCGCTAGTGCTTCGGCGGTGAAGATGGAGCTGTGAGAGAACAGGAGTCTAGATTTGATGAGTTTTCCTTTTTCCGAAACTGCTGCAAAGGACGTGTTGCAGTCGTCTTTGGAACCATCTGTGTATAAAAATGTCCAACCTTTTGTACTTCACTCATGTTTTGTCACTATAAACGTGTTTCTGAATAGTAGAGCGAGGTGTTTTGCTTCGAGTATATCAATAGCTGGTTAATAAAAGTCAACGGAGATAAGTTCCAGGGTGGGATTTGTGGTGCTGTCATAAGCATTGGTTTAAGTGGGATGTCAAATTCTTTGGCGCATTTTATTACTTCAGAAATTGTTGAAGAACGTTTACGGGACCGAGTCCTTCTAATCGCTTTTTTTGTATCGCTGTTTAGTATACTATTATTAGTTATATAAAGCTTTGGGATTAAGAGCATAAGATTGTGCTTAAATCGCTCTTTCAATTCAGGTAGCCCAGTCTCTGCCAGAAGATTTTTTATAGGCGAAGTAGTAAACGCTCGTAGACTTTGAGAAATGTGTGGGTAGGCCGTTGTTTAGGACAATAAGGTTGGATGCCAATATTACATCTTCAAGGATTTTTTCTCTGTGGTTGCCAGATGTCGAGCCCCAAAGTGAGCTCCAAGAGTTAAAATCACCTAGAAGAATTACTGGAGTTGAGATCTTTCTAAGGGTAGTTAAAATTTCGTGAGCATAAAAGTTTTGAGCAGGAGGAATATACATTGAGATTAAAGTTACTTTGAATCCAATATTTACTTCAATTGCTATTGTCGATATATTTGAGACAATATTTAATTTAGTATGGGGGATTTCGCTCTTAATTAGAACACATATTCCCTGTTTGCTGGAATGGTTGCTACTTAAGTTATGAAAGTAGCCCACTTAACCTTTTGGTGGGGTGGGAGTAAAAGTGTAAGGCAAGTGAGTTTCTTGTAAAGATATTATGGATGGATTGTTTTCTTTTAAGAGAAGTTGTAATTCTGTGTAATTATTCCAATATCCTTTAAGATTCCATTGAAGTATGTTAACCATGTATGGACACAGAAGAAAAAAAATAGAAATGTAATAAAATGGGTTTAAGCTTGGTAAAATTATGTTTGTATATATATATGTATATGTTTATGATGTTGATGTTGTTTTGTTATTTTCTATTTTATTGCTCTTCACCAGATGTACTAGTGGTGTCATCCGCCAAAGGCAAGAAGCTGTATTTTGTTGTGTTTTTTCTTTCGTAAGTGCTGTGAGAGTTTGCGTTGTCAATATTATAGCTTGCTGTTGAGTCAAAATTAATATTTGGAATGCTTACAGCCGGTTTCACGAAATTTTTTCATTGAAAATTAAGTTCCATTTAATTTTAATTTTGATAACTTTGTACTTAAGTTTTCTGCGTTTCACCATTATTCAGATTTGGCAACCCAAAAATGACAAGGCAGGGATGTTAGTAAGAATAACAGCTGATTTATGTAAACAAATAAATTTACAATACAATTTAATTATAGCTAACTATTACTATAAGTTCAATTTGTTACGTTAAGTTTTACATGTTACTTTAAGTTTTACATGCTACTTTAACTATTAACATATTTAATTAAGTATCAATATACTACTTTAAGTTAAAGATGTGTGGTATAGTTTTAAGGTCAAACATTGTAAAATAACTTATGGTTGTGTGTTTGACTTAAATAAAAATAAAAATAAATAAATAAACCTGAAAGCAGATATGAAAAAGCGATCTGCAGACCAGAAAAAATATGCGTATGGAACGGGCGGAGGTCCATACAAAAAGCCAGCTGACTCCGACATTGATAAACCGTTAAAAGAAATATTGCCGGAAAAACAAGTGCGCGGAATGGACTCAAAATATGACAACGACTGCATACCTTCAGAAAAAATTTTCAGGATTTGGATCATTCAGGTAGTTACGCATTGCAAATATTTATTATGTTTAATACATATTTACAAATGGGTATGTCTGTTAGATTTTTTAACAGTTGGAATTGATCCCCAGCAGCGAAATCTACCAAACAAGGATGTTATGGAAAGTGAAATGATAGAAGAAGAAAATGGTTTGTTTATTTTTATTACGAGCAAGTCCTTAATTAATATCACAAACTGCTGGAATGAAAATTAATAAACGATTGTAAATATTTTTATTCGCAGATAATGTATCTAATGATATCGACTTACGTGAACAGTCAACAAGCAAAAGATTTCGTACTTCCAGCCCAAAACATACAACTGAAAAAGATTTTCCAATTTTAAAATTCTAAACAACTTGTTTCTTTGCAGATTTTGAGCCTTGGGAGCACTACACATCAATGCAATTGAAAACGCCAAAAAACAGAAAGCTGTGCGCTGAAAGTGTTAATAAAAAACACACAAGTTGGGCTAAGCTAGCAGATACAAAATCAAAATGGACGGAAAGGAAACTAAAACAAGAGGTTGAATTTGCGAAAATCGAACACACGTTACGTGTAAAGCATATAAAAGAAGCACACGAACTACAGCAACAACAAGTTATTGAGAAGCATGCCCTTGAAATGCGAATACTTGAGGATCAACTAAAAAAAAAAGTAAAAATGCTTACTTTCGTACAAAGTTTAAAGGTTTCATTTACATATCTGTGGTCACAAGCTATAACCGCCCAAGTCCTATGCTTTAACACAGGACTTAGGCGATTATCGCTTGTGACCACAGATATATGGTTTTTGTTTTGTATATGTACATACACATACGTTAGTACTAATTTTGAAATGTGAATTTATATAGTTTTTGTTTATGTATTTTTGTACATATGTATATGTAAATGTGCCTTATCAGTATTAACATAAATACTACAATGTGTTCCTGAATTTTAAAATAAAAGAATATAAATATAAAGATGTTAATTTTGTTTAATAATTAGAAGTTTACAAACTTTCAAAATAGTTTTGTATTATATGATTTCTATATAAATTGTCATTTCGACCTGAAGCTGAGATTGTTGGCACTTCAACAACTGCATCGATAATATTATTTATTTCATTTGCGTACACTGCTGGAGCGTTGTAATCGTTGTTTAAGTTACAAATATTATGTAAAACTGCTGTTGCAACTATAATACTTTCTACTACCCTGAGGTGCATTCTTATTCCCAGCGCAAGAACTGGAAATCGGCGTTTCCACACACCGTATTGACGTTCAACACAATTACGAGTTCTGATTTGCGATTCATTGTATAACGCCTCAGCCGGAGTTTGCACTTTTAACAAAGGTGTCATTATACACCGATTGCAAGGATAGCCATTGTCGGCATTGACTATTGCATTTCCGAACTCTCCTGCCTCAAATTGGCTAAATATTCGTGAATTTTTCAGTATAATGGCGTCGTGAGACGATCCTGGCCAACGGGCTACGATATCCATTATGTTCAGTTTGCTGTCACAAAACGTTTGCACATTAATAGAAAAGTAGTTTTTTCGGTTTTGGAATAGTTCTGCTTCGTCCCCACCTAAATAGTTATTCATTTTAAATAATCGTCATCAGTTGAAATTAAGTATTTACTCTACTGACCTGGTGATTGTATTCTTACATGTGTGCAGTCCATAGCTGCCAGCACGCGCGGAAACTTTGTAATTTTATAGAATTGTCTCTGAATTTATCTTTGACATTCTAATTCCAAGGGGATGGTTACAAAGCGTTCTCTTAACAATGAAATGTTGTGGCACACTCTCCTTATTGCGCGACAAGAATAACTTTTTGAAACGCCACATAGGTCACCGCCAGTTCTTTGCATGCAGCCAGTTGCAAAGAAACGCAATGTAAGTAAAAGCATTAATTCGGGAGACAACGCACCATTTCTACAATATTTTCAAAACAATAACATAACTTTTAATTGGAAGTACTTTCTTGTATACTTACTTCTTAGTTTTGTGCTGGATTTTGTTTCTAATCAGTTCGAGTATCATCCAAGCAGACTGTTTAGTCAAACGAAATCTATTCCGAAAGTCAACGTCATCATAACATGTAAAACAATTTTTTCTTTACCTCATTATACGAGAGCGGCGATTTATAAATATTTTTACTAAAACCTCGCACTCTATATCACTTTCGTCGTCAGATTCCATTTTTTACAATATATTTATATTCTGCTACTTGCAAATCAGCTGATAGGAAAACGTAAACATAGTTGCATATGACAGTATTTAATTAATATTTAAATGGCAAAGGGTGACCATTTAAATACGAATTAAGTCAAATGGTGAAACTGAAAAAATTATTTTTCATTTAAATCAGTTTCATGAAACCGGCTGTTAGAGCATGAATGAGAGTCGATTGGAGATCAATATCGAGTGAGAAGTTATTATGCTGTTCTTTTGATTGAGTGAGATTTGAGTTTATGCTATTGCTTATTGAGTGAGTATTGATTTGTTGAGTGAATGTCGGAGTTGTGTATGTGCTTGGCATGATTCAATTATAAAAGGTTCTGTACTTACTGACAGCTAAATTCTGACACTCCTTAATCTATAGTTGTATTTTGGAAGTACGCAGAAAAGGGAGAAAATGTGATGTTAAAATATGATGGTTTTCAACTAATTATTTTATTTATTTATTAACTAGATTGGACCCGCGGTTACCCACGGGATTTTACTCCACTATTTTATGCAAATAAAACGTATAGAGAATTAATTATATTTAAACTGGTAAATGATACAAATTTAATTTTAAAAAACTCAACAGCTGTATGTGTGATTGTGTGTAAAAACATCATTTAAGTACTCCATCCCACAAATTTACCGAGAAACACACATCCAAACATACAACCTTTCAGTTTTAATATAGGTATTACAAATTTTTTATTGCCTACGTAAGAGCATATGTATGTATATTTTTATTGCAGACTTAAGAGGTCTGTTTTGAATTTCGATTTTGGAAAATTCGGTCGGAGTCGGAGTGAATGGCATTGGCGAGCATCTATTGTGATTTTAAAGTATTGTCTCTGATTCCCCGAAAAGAAATAAAGAATAAACTCTGATCTTCACAGAACTCAAGAAACTAACAACAGATCGAAGAGAAATGATTTATATATTCCGATCAAATTTGTTGAATGCAGAACAGGCCTGTACATCTTTTAAGTGAAAATAAAAATAAAACGACATGGTTATAGTAAAAAATGTGAGATTTATTTGCACTTAATCGATAAAACTAGATTTTGTATAATCTTAGGGATAGGTTGGTAAATAAGCAGGGAAACACCAAACGTTCGAGGGAACCTGTTAACAAAGAGGTTCAATTATTAGAATTTCTCCTAAACGTTGCAGTTGCTATTACATTTAACTTACCTGTGTTTGTGTGCGTCTGAGGCAGCAAAAAAAGTTCGAAGACGGTGACTGCAGTTGAGCAGGAAAACACCAAACGCACGGAAGTACACAGGAAGCTGTAAACTAAAATATTTAATTATTAGAATACTCCCTTATAGTTTCAGTAGCTATATTACATTTTACTTACGTGTGTGTGTGCTTCTTCGTGTCGGTTATGTTTACACTCGCAATCGAGTGCAACATATCTGCTGCAGGAGAAAAGCTCAAGTCGATCGGCGATGAAAATATAACATGTACATATACACATACACAATTATGTACATATACTCGTATTCCACTGCGCTCGCTGGGGAAAGATACTCTGCTAATAAATGGATTTACCATTGATGCAATCAAATAAAAACAAAACTGGTATTTACTTACCCGGTCCTCGGCCAGAAAATTTGATTATCTCACACTACATACATATGTGTTGTTGTTTACTACACTGGAAATAAGATGTTTTATATATTTCAAATGAAAAATTGTTATAATATTAGGAAAAACAACGTTTTTTTGCAAAAACCGTACCCTTGTTGGTGTTAAGATTTTCGTGGTATTTTGCATTAATACCACAAATGCCAGGAAGTTCTTTTAAACGCAGAAATCGTTCAGCAATGTGCTTGTTATTCACTAGTATTAGTATGTTACCGTCGCGCAATTCCGAAATTGAATGGATTTCACTGCTTACTGCTTTAATAGATTTATGGACAGCGAAACATGAAAAGTGGCTTAAAGACTTGATTTTGTCTAGTGACTCCAAAATTACAAACTTGGGATCTATTTTTTTAACTGTTGGGAGTTCAGGAAAAAGGTCAAAATGAGTGTTTAGTGTTGGTTTCTTTTTTTTATCTTTTCCTTTTTTTATTGTGTTACTTTCGGCTAGTAGAGCAAACCGATTAGCCCCTATAAGGGGAGGCCCAGGGGCCATGGTGATTGACTAATAACAAATTTGGTTATTCGCTTGGTTATTTGCTTCACAAAATGAACTGATATATGTATTAATGTTTGAATTAAATAAATTGTATAAGCTGTGCACTTGATACGAAGTATCTTCCGACTATCCGAAGTCAGAGCTGAGGAAAACGACAAAGTTAGTCCGCTTGAAACGAGTGTTAGTCGACGACTGTTGTTTGTATATAATTTCAAAGTCGTATTCTGATAAGTCTATTCTTATTCTTGTCAACTTCGACGATGGGTTTCAAGGGTGCAAGAATAATGATACTAATGGTCTGTGGTCAGTTACTACGATAAATTTTCTACCGTAAAGATTTATGTTTGTTCATTTTTCTGTTGGCCTAGTAAAATGTTAATATTTTATAATTTTATTGAGCTCAAGGCCAGCATGGAAGATAAAATTATAAAAAAAATTGTAAAGATTTATGTTCTAAAATAGTTAATTCCCCAATGGATTGCTAGTAATTCTTTCTCTATGATTGGTTTGTTTATATTATGCTTTTGTAATGATTTACTTGCGTATGATATTGGTAAATCGTGACCTATTTCTCCTTGTGATAAAATTGCTCCTAGTGCAAAGTCAGATGAGTCTGTTGTGAGTATACATAAATGGTTTATCAAAATCTGGATATTGTAGTATTGGTGGGTTAAGTAGCTTTTGTTTTAGATTATTGAACGCTTTTTCGCATTGCTCCGACCAGATAAATGGTTTTTCCTTTTTTAATAGTTAGTTTAAACATTTGACTATGGAGGCAAAATCTAGTATAAAACGTCTATTATAGTTACAGAATGCTATGAATCTTCTTGTCTCATCTGCATTTTTTGGTTTTGGGGAATTACTTACTACTTCGCATTTGGCTGGGACGGTATTGATGCCTTTGTCCGTTATTGAATGTCCTAAATAAATGACTTCTGATTTAAGGAATTGGCATTTGCTTGCATTTAATTTAAGGTTGTAATATTTTAGCCTGTCAAAAACCTTTAAGAGGTTTTTATTGTGATGCTGCAAAGAACATCCGACAACAATAATATCATCTACTCAAGAAATGCTTCAGATTTTAAACCGCTTAGTGCATTGTGTTAACATTCTTTCGAAACTATTTGACGATATTTTTAATCCAAATGGTAGACGCTTGAACTGGTAGTGTCCGTTTTGTGTGGAAAACGCGGTTGGTGGTCTTGAATCACTTTGCAGAGGTATTTGGTGAAAAGAACTTGTCATATCTAGAGTTGTGAAATATTGGTCATTTACTAATTCATCATTTAATTTTATGTTATCTATTACTAAACGCCATTTCTTGTTCATTTTCACTTTTCTTGGGTACAATTCTTGTACTTGTGATTGTATTTGTTCTTGTTGTGTTTGTGTTAGTCTGTAGTTTTTTATATATACTGGTGAGTTGTCAGTTAAGTCAAGTTTTTGTTTGTAAAAAATATTTATTGAAAGTTTTTCTCCTTCTAAGTGAAAAATTGATTGGTATTTGCGAAATATTTCTTTTAACTCTGTTTCTGTATCCCTATCTAGATTTTTAAGTTTTAATTCTTTCATTAGTTTATCAAATCGTTTGTTGCTGTACGTATTTGGTTGGTTATGTGTATTTAGAATATTGTAGTTTGCTAATTTATCTGTCAAAGGTTTTATTTTTCTAATATTTACGGAATGACTATTAACGTTGATTAGTTTTACATGACAAATTCCTTTGGCTGGTGCAATGGAGTTTGCTAAAAATACTCCTTTCTCTATTTCTTGGTTGAAAATAACGCTGTCTTTTTAATTTTATAGGTATAATAGCTTCTGTTCTAGGTGGTAGTTCTAAACTTTTCTTTAAAGGTAATTTCGTGTCTATTGGTAAAATGTATTCTTTGTTTTTGAGGTTTATCGTTATTGTGAATGTTTCATAATCAATTTTACAAAGGTAATTTACTAAAAAGTCTCTTCCTAGAATTCCATCTGTTGCAATTGGAAAAGCTGATAGCTGCTTTATTTTTATCTATCAGAAAATTAAGATATGATGCACCTAATGCGTAGATTGCTTCTTTTGTTATTCTTGTTAATTTACATTTTGTGTCAGTGTCAAAGTCAAAGTTGTTATTGAATGGGTTTTTGCAAATGGAAATATCTGCACCTGTGTCTATTAAAAATGTCATTTGTTTGTTGAATTCTAAATTATGTATTGTTATATAGTTTGTTAAATTTTGCGTTATTACATAACTATTTTTATAATTTATGTTATCTATTAGTCCGTGTCCCCCGGAGGAGTGCTGTAGTGGTCCTCCGGTCGCCTACGTTTCCCTGAAATTGAACAACGTTCATTTGCGACCATTTCTACCCTGATTTCTATATTGCATATTGGAGGGCAAGGATCTTTGATTACTCCTATTGTAGTTATTCGCCTGTCCTTCGTGTGAATAATTTATCTGATTGATGATATAGTTCGAATTGTTTGGTCTCCTATTTGTATCGTAATAACGATAATTAGTGTTTTGTATCTGGTCCTGACTGTTTCTAGTATTATTTTCTTGTCTTCTGTTGTTATTATAAGTGTTATTGTTATTGGACCTGTTATTGAATTGACTGTTACTGTGGCTGTTTGAATTTTGCCTGTAAGAGTTATTGGGATTGATTGTGTAATTGTTGTGCCTAAAGTTGTTTGTTCTATTCCTGATAAACGCAACACTTCTGCTATTGTGTTGTTGATTTCCTTGCTCTATTTCTAGAGCTAGTTCAACAGCGGTGTCAAAATATTTGGGCTTTGCGGCAAGTACCTACTGTCTGTTTAAATTGTTCACTCAGTCCGTTTATATATATTGTTAGACTGTATTGTTCGTTAAGTTTTGTAATCAGGGTTTTTTGTTCAGTGGTTGCATTAACACCTAATTGTCTTATTTGTAATGTGTTTAGTTCGGAAATTATTTGTAAAATTTTATTCTTAAAATTTGTAATGCTTAGATTCTTTTGTGTGATATTTGCGAGTTTAGTCTGTAGCAGTAGTATGGTTATTGTACTTTTGTATTTATTTGTTAAAGAGTTTTTTAATTCATCAAATATTGCTGGTGTTTGTATAGCAGTCACGTTTGTCTTCACCGTTTGACTTAGCTTTACAGGAATCACAAAATCTATTAGCTCTGTTTTGCCTGTTTCGCTAAGGCTGTTATAAATTATTTCGGTAATTTTTAAAAATCAATCCAATTCTTTGTGTTTTCCGGAAAAATTCGGAATAGCTTTCATAGCTGTCCCTAAATTAAATTCAGACATTTTGTTTTCACGTTAATTGACTCCTTGCTTAAAATTTCTATTGGAAATTCAATTTTTGTATTAATAGAGTGAGCTATATATATAATTTTGGCGCGTACACTATATAGCTCAGTGTTTGGCCGAGCTTCTCCTACCATTTGTGGTGTGCGTCTTTATAATGTACCACAAATGGAGGGACTCCTTGCTTAAAATTTCTATTGGAAATTCAATTTTTGTATTAACAGAGTGAGCTATATGCATATATAATTTTGGCGCGTACACTATATAGCTCAGTATTTGGCCGAGCTTCTCCTACCATTTGTGGTGTGCGTCTTTATAATAATAATAACCCCAACGGTTTTATCCCTCCATACCCGCCCGACCGACGCGAGGGGCGCATCCGCATGACGCACGGATATATAAAAAAAAAAATTTTTTTCATTTATGTTGCGCCGAGTCATGAAAAGCAGAGGTTTGTTAAGTGTCGAGATCTAAAACTGTTCAGCTACAGAACAAATGCTCATCAGCTGGTCGAATAGTAATATATGTATATGTATGTATGTATTAATTATTGAGAGGATTGAGTATAGTTTTCTTTATGTAAAAAGGTGAGTCTGAAATATCAAAAGAACCGGAGTGAGTGTTAAAATCCTGACACAAACTACGGAGTGGCTCATTTAACTCAAAACTACTTTTACATGGCTTCAGAAAGAGAGGCCGGAAATGTCTTGAAATTCTGGAGGGAACGTTTAGTTTTATTTCGCTAAGAAGAGATGGGCTAGAGATCAAGCCTGTCAGTAACTTGACCAAAAATACAATGCCTAGCATTTCTCTGCGACTAGCAAGTGTAGGACGATTAATGAGTTTTAAACGGCTTATATATGGCGGCAGGTTGTACTGAGAATCCCAACGAAAATTCCTTAAAGCAAAAAGTAGAAATTGTTTTTGAATTGACTCTATTCTGTCGGAATGAACTTGATAGCGCGGGTTCCAAACAACAGATCCATATTCCAGTATGGGCCTCACCAACGTTGTGAATAGAGCCTTCGTGATGTAAGGGTCATTGAATTCTTTTGACCACCGTTTTACAAATGTAAAAACACCCTTGGCTTTGTTAACTGTAACATTTATGTGAAGATTAAAATTAAATTTCGGGTCCATTGTAATTCCAAGATCAACAAAGTTAAACACTTGTTCGAGGTTATGGTTACATATTTCATAAGAAGCTGGTTGAACTGCTCTGCGAGAGAAGCACATTACTTTACATTTTTTAAGGTTTAGTGGCATGTAATTTATTTCACACCAGTTAGTCATGCTATTTAAATCCGCTTGTAGTAAGGACCTTTCCTCAACAGAATGATACAATCTAAAAAGCTTTACATCATCAACATACAATACAATTTTTCAATAATTTATTACAAAAGGTAAGTGATTTATAAAAAGTAAAAACAGAATCGGACCAAGGTGACTTCCTTGCGGGACCCCTGAAGAAACATGAATAATGTTTGAGGAACTATTTTTAAAAAGAACTCGTTGTGTTCTGTCAATGAGGTAAGAAGACATCCAACGAAGGAGATTAGGTTGAAAACCATGGAGATCGAGTTTATGGATCAGTAAAGAGTGACTTACTCTGTCGAATGCTTTACTAAAATCAGTTTATATAACATCAGTGTGCATAAATTCTCTGAATCCATTTGAAGCATGAGTTGTGAACTCAAGCAAGTTTGTAACGGTTGATTTACATTCTTTTTGGTTGTTGTGGTTTCCGACAGGGTAATTATACGCTGTATTTTGGAACGAATTTCCGTCATCCCTTGTCAAGTTTGGTTTGGAGACAAACCGGTTTCGGCGTTGTGCCATCTTCAGTGTAATTTTTCGTTCAGAACGACGTCGTTCCAAAATACAGCGGTTGATTTACCCTTAGAGAACCCGTGTTGTGTGCTAGAAATTGTAGAGGATATGGAATAAGTTAAATGGTCAACAACAATAGCTTCGAATAATTTAGGAATAGCAGAAAGCTTAGCTATACCGCGGTAATTTTCTATAGAGGACCTACTTCCGGTCTTATAAAGGGGTATAATGAATGATTCTTTCCAAGCTGAAGGGAAAATCCCAAGCTTAAGAGAAAGATTAAATAAATTAGTTAAGGGCACATAAATATGTTTAGCACAGTTTATGAGGAAACACGTCGGGATCGAATCGGGGCCAGCCTTAAATAATTCTTTAAGTTACTCAAATAATAAAAAAACTTCCTCGGAAGATATCTGCGTAATAATAGCAGAGGTGAGGGAACAGAGTTTATAAGGATAAGGTTTGCTCAGAGGCGAGTTAATGGAGTAATTTGACCTGAAGAATTGGGCAAACATGTTGGAAATTGATTGGGAGTCACAAGAAACGGTATTTTGATATTTCATAGCAGACGGAAAACTAGTCACTCTGCGCCTAGAGTTAACGAAGTCATAAAATGATTCAGGGTTTTTTATTAGATTCCTTTTAACTTTGCACAAATAAGATCTGTAGCATTTTTTATTTAATTCAAAATAAGCGTGTCGGATAACTGAGTATTTAATATAGTTAGTGTGCAAACCAGTTTTTTTGTACAATTTAAACGACCGCGACTTTTTATTTTTTAAATTTTTTAGTTCTTTAGTAAACCAAGGTTGTGATTGCTCCTTTTGTACGCAAACCCGTTTTGGTACAAACTTTTGAAATAAGCTAAATATAGTGTTATTAAAATGCTGGACGCAACGTTCAACATCATCTTTATACGTCGGCCATGATAATTTTGATAATTCTCGATCTAATTTCTTGAAATTTGCTTTCGCGAAAATAAAACGAGCGTTTAAGCTACTTGATTTATCAACATTATTTCCAAAATCACCAATAACTTCGTAATTTACCTCAATCGCAGGGTGATAAGAGTCCTCTGGAATAACCAAGGGTTCGCACCTCTTCATAGATGACTTAGATACGTCATCAACAAAAACAAAAACAGAATGGTGCCAAAATTGTTTGGAGTTAAATTGATCTGATTTAGACAGAGCTCAGCCATATCTTCTAAAAACACATTGTATCTATCCTTTGATGATATTGGAACGATAAAGTCGTCTATAAGGGTCCATGATATGCCTGGCATATTGAAGTCACCAAGTACAATCATCGAGTCATGTGCAGTAATCATTGAACTTAAAGATCTAAGTAACGCAATATGTTGAGAATAAACCGATAAGTCAGAGTTAGGAGGGATGTAGCAAGCAGCTAAATAAAAGAAACCATTTCCTACCATAACTCGTATTGCTTTAAATTCGATTGACTCGATGAGGGGGATATTAACATCTTCGGATGGTATTGAAGAATGAACTGCAAAAAGAACACCCCCACCGATTCTGTCCTTACGGTCATTTCTATAAATTTGATATTGATTAGGAAGGATCTCTGAATTAAAAATATGTGGTTTAAGCCAGGTTTCAGTAAAGCAAATTACGTTATAGTCGCAGTCTAAGCCTTTTAAATATAAATCGTTCAATTTAGTATTTAAACCTCTAACGTTTTGGGAGAAAATACTTAAAGTAGAATTTAAAATTAGTTTTTTGGCTCAGTGTCACGATTAGGAATTGAAGCTAAGTTATTTATTATATTTTTATTTTTATGTGGCCTGTATTCAAATTCGCGAACAAATGCCCCGGTTGGCCAAAAAGAATTGTTAAGCAAAGTATCAAAAACTTCAGGTGCCACATCAATTTTAAAAGATGATACGTTACGTTCGTATTTAAAGTTAAATTTTCGGATTGCTAAGTTAGAAGTCTTAATTTTTGATGAAATGTAAAACTCTATATCATCAGAAGAAGTGTCCCTAGCAAATCTAGAAACAAAAATCGATTTTCTCAAAGGAACCACAACCGGATTCTTTGCAGAGCAGTCAGCCTCATCCAATGGTGCTACAGTTTTTGCAACAATAGGAGCAGATTGGGATGGTGGAAGCGATTGAGGCGGTGATGGACCCATGTTCTCATGATCAGAATTGCTTTTATTAGAGGAAGAAGTGCGAGTGCAGATAGCTCTTGATGAAGTTGAAGAAGACGGGCCCTGCGGCGGAGGGACAGGAGACAAAAGATTAATTAGCTCAATTTGTTGGGGTTGAGGCAAAATATTTTTTTGAAGTAATGTAAGAGGAGCCACAATACTTTCCTTGGGTGGACTGTGTGTCCGTTTGCGTTTGGTCTCTTTTACAGGTTGCGAAGTTTGTTTATCTAGGCACTTAAATGATTTAAACACGTTTTCATAACGTTTAAATTTATCATTAAGTGCCCGAAGGTCTTTGCCGATTTCGAAAAATCCATTTCTGGTTTCTCTAAAAAATTGGAAAAGTTCAACCTCAGTTGATCTGCATTTTAAACAAGACCAACGAATGCCTCTTCCTTCATTTACCAAGTCTAGGACTCTACCAGTAATGTACCACAAATGGAGGGACCTACAGTTTTGTGCCGACTCCGAACGGCAAACGTATTTAGTGAGAAGCTTTTTCATGGCAGAAATACCTTCAGAGGTTTGCCATTACCTGCCGAGGGGTGACCGCTTTTAGAAAAAAACTTTTTCTATTATTAAGATTTTTTTGCCCTGACTGAGATTATTAATTATACTCTATTTTGCTTACTTATTTCTAAATGTAATTTTTTAAATAAGATAGCTTTCTGTTCCTTATGTTGTATTGTTTGCCGCCTCTTTTCCTCTTTTGAGGCTTCACTTCCTCCAGGGGTTTGAGCTATTTCTTCTTCTGTTTATTTTTGTATTGCTCTATTGTGAGACTTTTGGGGCCTGGTATGTACGTTGGAGTATTTGCGGATCTTCCGGTACATATTCGCAAATCTTTGATACTCTTGAAGTGCTTGCTGGCGAATCTTTTGGTAAGTATTCGCAAATCTTTGAGTATTTCAAAAAAATTTGATCAAACTCAGCTCTGCTGATAGTTTGATTTATGTTAGTCATTTGGTTTGCAGTTCTCTTAGCCTAGAAACATTGGCTCTGTATTCTGTTTTTGTTTTTCAAAAGCAAACTATTCATGTTCAATGTACATTTGTACATTGTATATTTCGTATTTGGCATGTGATGGTCCTATGTGTCTTTATAATTTATGAAACTCCTCTTCTTTATTAAGGCAGAGAGGATTCTGCAGCCGTTAGGTTGCCGAAATGTTTTAAGAAATAAAACGTCAGTATTTCACTGTCAGAATTATTCTAATTTTATTCAGTAAAACTTACAACTATTTATATGAAAAACTAGCAAATACCCGGCGTGCTTCGCTGCGCCTTTAAAGTATTTTTGCATTGTTGCCCCTCTTACTACAAAGTACAATACATCCAAAAAATCGTATGGTCTTAATCTGGAAAAATGCCTTAGTTAAAAAGATTTCTTAGTCAAAGATTTCTCAAATACCTTCCATTGGACACCTATATTCTAATATTTAGCTTATCTTATCAACTTATTTAAGTTTAAATTTTCAAGTAGGTGACAACCCATCTGAAACTTATCTTAGTCAGTCGTTGTATTGACAATTAGTACAAAATTTACATGGTAGATAAGTTGTTTTCAGTTAAAATTTTATATTGAGATAATGATGCAAAGCACGGTTATTGTAATATTACAAACATGTACAAAAGCAAAAATGATCTTAAAATTACATTGCAAAAGTTAAGTAAACTATTCATCGCAAAGCTTGGTGATGAACGATATTTTTTGTTTTTCCGGTGGGAGAGAAAACGAATAGAGCCGATGGTTTACCCACTCTCGAGCACGCTACGTACAACTGCCCATGAGAAAAACATGGTAATTCCAGATTTATTCCACAAACTTCCAAAGATTGACCTTGCGATTTATTAATCGTCATTGCAAATGCAAGGCGGACAGGAAACTGGATACGCTTAAAATGAAATGGCAAATTTGTTGGAATAAGAGGTATTCTTGGAATCAGAACATCCTCGCCTTTAAACTTTCCTATGATTATCGTTGCTTCAATTAAGTTGTTCATCAGCTTCTTAACAGCGAGCCTTGTTCCATTACATAGCTTCGGTTGGTTCAGGTTGCGTAACATAATTATCACTGAACCGATCTTGAGTTGCAAATTGTGCGGCGGCATTCCTGGCAAATCCAATGAATTCAGAAATTCAACTGGGTAGTTGACAACCTCATCTAGATCGGTAATTGAATCGATTGACTTATATGAGTGCAATTCACCAGCGATTTTGCTTTGAATTTTTGTGTTCAAATCATCTACATCTTTATTTTTCACTGCCAAAATAGCTCGTCCGCTCAACCAAACATGATTTTTATAATTTGCACCAATTTTCGGGAACACTTTCGAGACCAGCTCTTCTTTCGACTTTGTGAATTGACAGAAATTAGGTGGAAACGAAATGCGACCAGTGGATGGATCAATAGGAACTTTTCCATTACCAATGTCTAATAATTGTGTTGAAAATGTGTGTGACGATTCATCATTTTGCAAAGCAAAACGCATATTTGTTGTTAGCTTTAGGGTTTGCACGTATGTATATCCACAGATTAGATGACTTTAAGCAAGCGTTTATTTCATCAGCAGCTGTTGACCTCGAAATGACTGGCAGGGTTTGTCGAAAATCGCCGGCCAGCAGAATCATCGTACCTCCAAAGAGGTCTTGATTATTTCGCAAATCTTTCAACGTTCGATCAAGTGCTTCCAATGCCCGTTTATGCGCCATCGTACATTCATCCCAAATAATAATTGAAAAAGATGGCAACTCTCTCACCACTATTTTATATTAATTTTTATTTTTTTATAAATGATAACACTGTCCAAAAATAAAAATACGGTCATATTGTAGTCCAACCAAAGAAATTTTATTTTTTTATTTTTTAGAGGTCTGGCAACACCATTTACAATTTTTATTTTTTACAAACCATCTACAGTCAGAAGGAAACCAAATAAAATTTAAATGAAGAAAATCGGTTAAGCCGTTCTCAAGTGATGAGGTAACATACATGGGGCATTTCATTTTTATATACATATATAGATATACTCGTATGTAGACTACTTTCAAGTGTTTAGGTAAGCTGCGAAGTGATTAGTGGATTTTTAAATACATTATGTATGAACAACAGATAGAATACAATAACTACCTTTAGTTTAGAGACTTCTTAAACCTCTTTCATTTCAAATTGCAATATTTTACTTGACTTAAAATTGAATTGAATTTAAGTTTTTAAACAGGTGGCAACACTAATAAATTTATTCTCGAAATGTTAGTTTTTTAAAGCTCTTTCATTTGATACCCGCATTGCATATCTTGATTTAACCTATTAGATTAATTGAAAAAGATGGCAACTCTCTTACCACTATTTTATATTAATTTTTATTTTTTTATAAATGGTAACACTGTCCAAAAATAAAAAAACGGTCATATTGTAGTCCAACCAAAGAAATTTAATTTTTTTATTTTTTAGAGGTCTGGCAACACCATTTACAATTTTTATTTTTTACAAACCATCTACAGTCAGAAGGAAACCAAATAAAATTTAAATGAAGAAAATCGGTTAAGCCGTTCTCAAGTGATGAGGTAACATATGTACATACATGGGGCATTTCATTTTTATATACATATGTATATACATAGATATACTCGTATGTAGACTACTTTCAAGTGTTTAGGTAAGCTGCGAAGTGATTAGTGGATTTTTAAATACATTATGTATGAACAACAGATAGAATACAATAACTACCTTTAGTTTAGAGACTTCTTAAACCTCTTTCATTTCAAATTGCAATATTTTACTTGACTTAAAATTGAATTTAATTTAAGTTTTTAAACAGGTGGCAACACTAATAAATTTATTCTCGAAATGTTAGTTTTTTAAATCTCTTTCATTTGATACCCGCATTGCATATCTTGATTTAACCTATTAGATTAATTGAAAAAGATGGCAACTCTCTCACCACTATTTTATATTAATTTTTATTTTTTTATAAATGGTAACACTGTCCAAAAATAAAAAAACGGTCATATTGTAGTCCAACCAAAGAAATTTAATTTTTTTATTTTTTAGAGGTCTGGCAACACCATTTACAATTTTTATTTTTTACAAACCATCTACAGTCAGAAGGAAACCAAATAAAATTTAAATGAAGAAAATCGGTTAAGCCGTTCTCAAGTGATGAGGTAACATACATGGGGCATTTCATTTTTATATATATAGATTCATGTAAAGACATTTCCATAACTCCACCCTTTATTCCAATGTCTTTGTTGCCGATGGAAGGGCAACCAATCAAAATAGTGCATGCAGTTAAGCAGCGTTAAGCTATGTATTTGTTTACCACGCTGTATTGCTCAGTCAGCAATTGGCTTTGTTGTATACTTGATGTAGGTCACTACAGTCATCGTATCGCAATGAAACGTATATCAAACGAATGGTAATCGTTCACAGATTTACCGTATATGTATATATTTAATTTTCACGTTCTTTCGTTCTGTTCAGCTGTGTGTATGGCGCGTTCTCTTGAAGTAGCTAAAGTATATCTATTCTCCATTCTCGTAAGAACTTCATTGATCGCGAGTTCGATACTCGCGGCCAATACGTTTTAATTTTTTCTTCGAAATCTCTTTGTATTAATATTTTTCTATTTTTTATATATTAATACGCTTATGTAATTTAAGTAGCTAATCTATGTATATATGAATACTCAAAGGTATGCTTTTTGTAGCAAAATGAATTTGTATTTCTTTTTTTTCAAAGCATGTTTTTATTATAATTCATGTATGCATTATATTTTTGATTCATGATGTATGTATATTTTTCTGTATAAGTATCTCGATTACAGCGCTACGAAGCAAATAATTGAAAAAAATTAAATCCTATTTTTTATCATGCAAGTAGAATACAACATGAATTCCATCAAAATCGGTTCAGAACCACAACTTTTATAAATAACTCGACTCCAGCGCTGCCTATTTGATAAATTTTTCGCAGAGACATTTTTCTTTCTCTTTCTAATACATACATATATAGAATATTTTGTAAATAAACCGAAAACTCGGATTTTTGAATGCAACATTTCGAAAGCTTTAAAATTTTGATATTCAATTATTATTAACATAGGTTTTTTGTAAATATCTTCGGAACTACAACGGCTTTCAAAAAAAATAAAAAATAAATAAAAAAAAGCAAAAAAAAATAAAAATATGTATACATATGTATGTCATCCTGTTTTATATATGTATATAGAAGAAGATAGATAGTAAAGAAACACGTGGAAAAAACTCAAAACTCATTCAAAATGTTCCTACTCATCTTTACATGTACAGATATCAAATTTTATTCGCTTAGTTTGAGGATCAAATAAGGTAAATCGATGAGTTGATTTGATGAACTCATGCGATGTCCGTGCGATTTCAGTCACTTGGCGCATATTACTACACAAACTGCCAAACGAAATATCATTTATTCTTGAATATAGTAGAATGTAGATGGTCGAGTTTCACGCACTGGGCGATACTAGTTCAAATAAATTTACGTGAAACTGTTTTTGTTTATTCATTGCATCTAAAATTTTGAACTTTAAACCAAATATAAAAAAGGGTATGCAGTTGTCATATGTATGTGGTGCGATTATAATATTGATATTTTGTATGTTTTTATAAAAAGTAGAAGGACACTGCACTCAGGATGGAACGAGTGCCAATACGGTGCTACATTTTGGCAGGATTACGGATCAAAAATCTGAAAGGAAAAGGTTTTTTTAATATTTTCTCATTTACATTTAGCACCGTTTATTAGAGGACTTACTCTTTCGTGTACTGGTTCTGCACTCAGGCAAGGAAAATGTTTGCATTTATGTTTCACATCTATGTACATATATACACGATTTTTCCATTTCCGGTTAAAATCACAAATTGTTGGCTACTATTGAGCGCTTACGAATGTTTCTCAAAAATGGCCTTAACCGGCTCTTATTGCGTAGAAAAGTGCTTACCTTTTGTAAAATTTCAGCCAAATTAAGTTAATAATGCGGTTATACTAAATTATTTAAGATACTTTAAATGGTTTTATCTTTTGGTTTACGAGGTAATGGGTAAAATTTTGTCTCATGTGAAAGATCGAAGCGATTACGTTAAATTTTGTCGTATGTATAAATTCCGTGCTTTGAACACTCGGAAAAGTATTGTCGTATGCTCAAATAACCGTGGACAAAATTCTAAAATCTGTAAATTTCGTCGTAAAATCTGTAAAAATCGTCCGCATTGTCGCACGGATAATTAAATGTTGCATGTGAAAATAAAGTTAATAATGAGTTATTCTCCATCTATCAAGATATTTAAAATGAGGTAGTTCGTTTTTTGATATCATATTTAGAATGAGTTTAATTTGTATCAGATTTTGTCGTATGTCATACACATTCCTGCAATACTGTTGCCAAATGTAACATACGAAAAAATTTTATTAAAGGAATATAATTTAATTTTTAATTATTTATGGACTTAGGACCGAGTGGAATTATGAAAATATTAAGGGAAAAACAACAATACTCAAAGCGATAGAAATTATAGTACTATTTCGGAAATCATCACATTTCCTCATCAGACTTCTTTCTTCTTTACATCCGCGGGAGTCGAACCCACGACCTAAAACGAACTGTACTAGGATCACGATTTGTAAGTTCTTGTTATTTTTCTTATTTTCACTTTACAACTTACTTTTACTTTTCGTGAACTAATAATATTCTCCGTACCACAGCTAAAGAGTCTACTGGTTTTTAGCGAGCACGAAAAAAGGACTGGTACTATAAAGAACTTCACGTTGCCACAGAATGGAATGGTCCTGAATACAGTGCCACGTTGCGGTCGGGCGCATCGCCAGCCTTGCGGGAGAGATATCGTGAGTTGAAGAAGGTAGCGAGGCGCATTTTTCGCAAGAAGAAGAGAGAGGCCGAAATGCGTGAGTGTGAAGAGCTTGAAATGCTGGCTGACAGAAAAGCGCCCGAAAATTATTTCAGAAAGTACTACGGCAAACAGAAGGTTTCAAGACCTAGGGCAAATTCCTGTAAGAACGAGAACGGCGACCTGGTGACTGACGTCCAGAATATACTTAGCTTATGGAGGGAGCATTTATCCACACTACTTAGTGGCGGTAGTAGACACCACTATAGAGGAGATGATGAACTCGAAACCCCAATCAATAACGATAGAATTTATGTTCTGTTAGCCTACTGCGACGAAATTCGTATAGCAAAAGCACGGCTAAAGAAAGACAAAGCCCCCGGAGCTGATGGGCTGCCAGCTAAGTTATTTAAGTACGGTTGAGAAGAGTTTGTAAAGCACATGCACCAGCTTATCTGCAGAGTATGGTCGAACGAATACATGCCTACTAATTGGAATATAAGTGTGCTTTGCTCAATCCACAAGAAGATACTGTAATTCGTGCCAACTATCGCGGTATCAGCCTTCTAAACATCGCTTATAAGGTCCTATCGAGCGTATTGTGTGAAAGACTAATACCCTATTATGAATGGAGACTAGCAGGAGATTAGTAGCTGCTAGGCAACTGTACTAGAATTTCCGTTACACAAAGCAACCCGCTACTGGCTATCGGCTATAGGAAGTATGTAAACGCTTCCCTTTTAAAACGATATTTTTATTCTTTCAATATTCCTTTAAAATGTACTTGTCAAAAAAGTAAAATCAGGAATATTTTCTGTGCTTTTGCGTATACTGAAATCAATCGCCATACATAATACAAAGAACGGTTTAAGACCAAAGAAAGAAGAATAGACACGCACCACCTTGTCGTTGAATTCAAAGCCACTTTCGACAGCACAAGAAGAAGTTGCCTTTATGCTGCAATGTCTGAGTTTGGTATCCCCGCAAAACTTATACGGCTATGTCAAATGACGTTGAACAACACTAGCTGCGTCAGAATTGGGAAGTACCTCTCCGTTTGATACCAAATGAGCTATAATACAGGGTGACTATTTATCGTGCAATCATGCAATGGGGTACAGCGGTGATTCTGGGTATGCGGTTCCAGTTGTACGGCTGTACTCAATCCCTACTCATACGTCAACGTTCGTGCACCCTGGGCAACGTGAGCAACCCATGTGCGAGATACGGTAACGAACCCATGTGGAGCCTTGGGTCACGGATAATAGAGAGGGAGCTTTAGTGGAGCCACTCCGACATAGTCGGTTTAAGGGTCCACTAAAGTCAGGAGGTGCGGTTGCAAGCGGGCGTTCATCTTGGGGCATGCGGCTCGCTATATAAATGTACTCAAACTTTGTTTACCCCAAGCAATGGGTTATGCGTTGGGTTTGGGACCCGCTATGTAAAATTCATATCCAATGAAAAGACCAACACAGCCTCGGATAATAACTTTCCCCGCAAACCAAACAAGGACTACGACTTACTGCAAAAATATCAGGCTGATATTTGCAGTTCAGGAGATTGGCGACTTTAACGCTTAGGTGTGCAAAGAAGGCATTTTTGGTCCAACAGTCGGAAGATTCAGCCTTCATGAGAATATCTCTGGCAACGAAGAGGGGCTGATCGACTTCGCCGCGGCGAGAAACATTTTTTTTGTGGGAATCAGGCACGAAATAACGCGTGCAATATACAGCACACAGAGCACATGCCGTCCATTTTACTGCTTTCATGTTCCTTTTATTCTGTTTTAAATCTGCGAAACATGGTAGTGAGTAGCACCAGATTCCAACACCGAAGCATCCACCAAGCCACATGGATGTCCGCGGATAAAAAACGCGAAATAAAATTGATCACGTTGTGATAGACGCGAGATACGCTTCTAGCGTTCTTTATCTTCGTTCTATCCCAGGAGCAAGCATTGACTCGGATCACTACCTCGTTGCTGCTAAGTTCCGCATGCGCCTCTCTGCACTGAAGAACGCTCATCATGTGTCGGGACAAAAGTTCGACGTCGAAATGCTGCAACCGATACCTACCGCTGAGGATTTTTAATCTCGACTCTCGATCTTGCTAAGGCAAGCAACTCCTCATCTCCCTGATTTTAATTAGCAATGGGATAAGATCTCTCGAACTCTACGTACCGCTGCGGAAGAGGCTGTTGGCCACTACCAGTCACGGAGAAACAGTTGGTATGACGACGAGTGCCGCGTCGCTGCTGCAGAGAAATACGCAGTATACAAAGCCACCCTGCAGCCAACTACTACGCGTGCAACAGTCGAGCAATACCGGGAGAAGAGGAGGGAAGAGAGACGTATTTTCAAGAGGAAGAAACGAGAGGCGGAAAGGCGTGAGTGCGAAGAGCTTGAGATGCTAGCAAGCAGGAATGCGGCCCAAAAATTTTATCAGAAAATAAGGCAGCAGACAAGTGGGTTCAAGACCGGGGCTGGATCCTGGAAAGACGAGTGTGGAAATATGGTGATGGACGTACAGAGCATAATTCCGGTATTGAGAGGCTTCTTTTCAACGCTGCTTAACGTTTGAAGAAGAGGAGCACAGGACAATCTTTCGACATGAACAACAAATCCCTCCAATCGACCATGGCGAGGTGAGAACAGCACTAAGTCGGCTCAAGAACAACAAAGCGCCCGGGGCAGACGGGATACCAGCTGAGCTGATCAAAGCCGGCGGCGAAGAGCTGGTAGGAAGCATGTACCAGCTTTTAAGGACAATTTGGTTTGCCGAGTACATGCCAGAAGATTGGAATCAAAGTGTACTTTGCCCAATCCCTAAGAAGGGTGATCCAATTGCCGTGAGATCAGCCTTCTAAATATCGCATACAAGGTCCTATCAACGATACTGTCTGAAACATTGAAACCGTATATAAACCAGCTGATTGGACCTTATCAGTGTGGGTTCAGGCCTGGAAAATCCACCATTGACCAGATATTCACAGTACGCCAATTCTTGGAAAAGACCCTAGATAAACAAGTCGACACATGACATCGCATTGTCGATTTTAAAGCCGCTTATGACAGCACGAATAGAAGCTGCTTATACAACGCCATGTCTAAATTTGGAATCCCTGCTAAACTAATACGGCTATGTAGAGCACATTGAACACAACTTTTAGCTCCATCCAAGGTGGGAAGGACCTCTCCGAGCCGTTCGAGACCAAACGAGCTTTTAGACAACGGGACTCACTATCGTGCACCTACTGGCACTATTATAACAAAAGTACGATGCTGATGGCGTATGCAGATGATATTGACATCGTTGGCCTTAACAACAGGGCCGTCCGTGCAGCATTTTCTGGAAAATGAAGCAAAAGAGGTTGGCCTTGCAGTGAACGAGGACAAAACCAAGTATCTTGTGGCAACAAACACAAAATACCTGCGTATTGGGACCCACGTCACTGTTGGCAGTTACAACTTTCAAGTAGTCAAGGATTTCGTATACCTTGGTTCCAGCATTAATACCACCAATAACGTCAGCCTCGAAATCAAGCGAAGAATAACACTTGCTAACAGGTGCTACTTTGGGCTCGGTAGGCAATTGAAAAGCAGAGCCTTTTCTCGGCGAATGAAAATCTTGCTCTCCAAATCCCTCATTATGCCCCTTCTTTTATATAGCGCAGAAACATGGACGATGCTAAACAGCGGTGAGAAGGCTTTGGGGGCTTACGAGAGAAATGTTCTACGCAAGATTTATGATCCTGTTCGCTTTAACGATGAGTAGCGAAGAAGATGGAGTGATGATATGGACATAGTCAAGCGCATAAAAATTCAACGACTGCGATGGCTTGACCATGTCGTTCGTATGGATGATGATGCTGCGGTGAAAAATCCTTCGAATCGGCTCCCATTGGTGGACAACGTAGGCAAGGACGTCCACGAATACACTGGAAAGAGCAAGTACAGAAGAACCTGTATTCACTTAGTGTGAATAATTGGCGAACCCTAGCGAAGGAGAGAGGGAACTGGCGAAGTTTTTTAGTCTCGGCCCATACCGACAAACGGTTGTAGCGCCAAAAATTAAAAAGAAGACCCTATGTCGTGCGATTTCTTAACCTGATGCTAGATAATTCGAGCCGCGGAACTAAATCGGTCAGGCACAATCTTTTATAAGAGTGTGCAATTGCTGGCGTACGCCGATGACATTGACATCAGCGGCCGCGCAGTTAATTCTAGCTTCTTCAAACTGGATAGAGAAGCAAAGCGAATGGGTCTCCGAATAATACCGAAGAAGATGGAACGATGAGCTGTACGAGCTTTATAACGATATAGATAAAGATCCAGCGACTTCGCTGGCAAGGTCATGTCGTTCGAATGGATGAAAGGGGTCCAGCCCTGAAAGTATTCGACGGTATAGGTGTTAACAGATCTAAAGGGAGGCCTCCTCTGCGTTGGAAAGACCGAACGGTAAAGGACTTGGGTACCTTGGTATTTCCAACTGGCGCCAGTTAGCGAAAGATAGAAATAATTGGCGTGCTATGCTAAGCTCGGAAAAAATCGCATAGGCGGTTATCGAGTCAATTAAGTATGTAAGCAAGTTATAATCTTCTCCGAGACTTCGGAAAAAGCTATCGTCGCCATTTTGAGAAATAGTATCAATCGCTTCAATTGCCTTTTCCAAAAAGTCTTCATCTGTAACATACGACATTAGTTTATCCGGGCGATCCAAAGTCAATTCTGCCAGGCAATTATCGCCTGCCAAAATATCTCCTCATGTAAGCTTTGATTTCAACCAATCTATACTGTTTTTTTTTAATTTTATAAGAATTTATAGTTGATTAACTGTCCTCCTATTGGTTTAAAGAATATGCCACATTCACAAATATAATTTCACTGCATTGGCGAAAAAATATATGTACATCTAATAAGTGAAATATAAAATTTACACGATTTGCGTTTGAAATATAATAAAATTAAAATCAAAACCCCTAATATGGGGCGCCTTCCGTCAAACACAGTTTCTGTCAAAAAACTAAAAATGGAACGACCTCTAAAAATATTTGTATCATTTAACACTACAACTCATGATAAAAACATGGTAAGGTAGCACCGTTCTCTCAATGCATATGCCGTAATTTGAAATCAAAGTTAAATAGAAAAAAAAACAAATTTTTTTTCGAAATTGAATTTGTTTGAGACCAAGGCGATTTCATTACAAGGTGAAGTTTATAGTTGAGCTGATTTCGTCTTCTGCTTATTGCCTATATACATAAAAATGGCAGTAAAAAGAAATTCCGAAATTTTTTGTTTACGTTACGAATGAAAATTGTAAAAGATTTTTTAAAATTTTGTTCTATGAAAGGGACCGGCCACAAGAAGAGGGTTTTAGGGGTTTCCGGCGCTACTCTCGTCTGCGCAGGTAAAGTCTCGAATCGCGGTAAAGAGTTTGCAGCCAGGCTCTGCAGGACAGGAATATTCTTCTCTCTAAGAATGTCAACCCCGTCGCCTCCAACCCTAGAACCTTCAATATCACAACCAATATTTGCCATCAGCCAGTTCGACATCAGAATCTTTGTCAACAAATCTACGTCTCAAGGCATTGAGTCAAAAGCAAGTATTAATGAATTATCTTGTGGCACAATGTTTGATAAATTATTTGGTGCCAGAAATGCGGACAAGGGAAATTCAGCTTTAAAGAAAATCCATCGCTAGTATAAAAATCCAAAATTCATTTAGAGCTTTGTTTTGTCTGTCATAACTGTCGCGAAAGAAAGAATGTTTTAACTTTCTCGTCGCTTTAAGTTTATTCGAGATCAAATATAAAAGAAGATTGTTGCAATGGGCTAGCTTCTCTCAACATTCATCGCAATCTGGATGTAAATATGAAAAATGATAAATAATTTTCTTTGAGTTGTGCTGAATTATGTCCACAATTAAACACAATATGCTGAATACCCCAAATAAAATTATGATATTCTTGGTTGTTACGTATGACTTTACATAAAACCCGCTCCAGAAAGAAATCCTGCAGACGGCCCTGTGCTGTTAAAATTTGAGAAATTGAAAGGAAAAAAAATAGAAGACATTCATCGGGAGTATTTGTTTAAGGTGCATTTATACATTCGTAAGAAACTTAAGCATATGCGTTCGTTTTCAATGTTTTGAAGTCCGCGAACGGCGAGCCATTCAGTTGTATTCCGGAGAGTTTGTTAGGCGATCAAGCAGCTCATGGATCAGATTGTGAAAGGGATATCAATGGGGTGCATTAATTATAATTTATCTTCCGACAACGCATGCCATATGGTCGAATGTCTTAATCGAGCAAAAAATCTACATAAACTATGCAAACAATAAATCCTTTCGCTACAATGCCACATGCAAAATACAAATACCAATTTAGAAACATTTATCACGAAACTGGAATGCGGTCGAAGCAAGCATGTGAAATTTAATATATATATGTACATACGAGTACACCCACTTTGTATGCAGAAACAAAGGCAATTTCATTATTCCTCTAAAGGTGGACTTGTGGTGCAGGAGAATCAAATTGCATTACTACAAGAATTGTGGACATTTTTAATATTTTTTCCGAAATTCATATGTAAAGCTTTATTTATAAATTAAATTTAAAATCAATTACTAAATGTAATTCGTATTTGATTCAAACATACCACGATAGACAAAATTTTGTAATCCGGTAATGTAAAAAAACAAATTTCCGAATTTATTTTTGCTGACAATTTCATGTATCAGGCAATAAGCGTGTGTAAAAATTATGCGACAACTAACTATGTATGTATGTACTGTAGTAATGCTGTGTTGTCGTTATAAATTATCTAAAGGCCTCTTACATGGTATATATTTCTATATAATTAATATTTTACTTGCCCTGGCTGAGGTTCGAACCTCGAACTCAACGGCATATCAACCACAGCGGCCAGTCAGTTATTATAACTCCCCTGTACAAAAAAGGATAATTTTATCGTAGGAACTTTTGATCCCAATTAACATTTTTCTAATAAAAAAAAAAATTTGCGAACTTTGCACTTATTCCGTGAAATTGGCTTATACCATGGTACAATAAACAGGTAATATAATGTTAGCAGCTGATTGGAGTTTTTTCTGATAAGTGGTCCATAACAAGTCAAACTTTGTTTAAAAAACAAACTTTTTTCTTAAAAAAAACCAAACAACTTTGTTTACAAAACAATATTTGTTTCCATTTTGTATATTTCTAATTTATACAAATTATTCATTAACGCGATTTGGAAAACATACATACCGTCACCTAAAATGCAAAAGGCCGTAACTAACAGTTTTAGTATTTTACAGGAGAAGCAAAAAACGTTATAAATTAAAGACTACTTAAAGCTAAATATCCAAATTGTAGATTTAAGCTTAGAAAACAAAGACGGATTTGTTTCTGAAAACCAAATTAAATGGAAAAAAGCAGTTTTTAAGAAATGTTAGTTACGGCCTTTGCACTCTATTTTTCTGAAACCAAAAAGCCGTAACTACTTGAAAAAAATTGTGCATAAAATAAAACCAATGGTTAAAATAAGAAAATGTGCTTTTAGGCTGTAACTAAAAAAGTTTTTAACAAGTTATGTCTTTTTGTATCTATTTATTGTAAGTATTTTAACACAAAAGAAATTATTTAATTAATACATTTAATTTGAGAAAATAAAATTAAATTAAACTGGTTAAGAAAAACAAAATAATTCATTTGAAAACAACAAAACCTGCATTACAAATAGCAAATTAGAATAGGTTTAAGATGTAAAGGGTATATTATCATAAAAGCTGTGGCAGTCAGTTGGAAGTAAAAATTTAAGTTCCTGCAGGTGTTCCCATTTCTTTTTGGATATTGGTATTCATTCGGTATGTAACTGTGAAGGTTCGATGTCCCTAAATTTTTGTTGTGTACGTTGTGGCAAAACGTTATAATCGTCGTTGAAATTTGTTTTATAATAAATTATTCCAGATAGATCATATGCCAAGGCACGGATCATATTAACAGTTGGCTCTCCGGATTTTTTGCCTGTAATGAAGATACTGAGTTTTTTATACATAATTTATACATAATTTATACTTGTAATCAACATGATGCACTTTTAGAGGAAATGGGTTCTTTCGAGACTCTCTAATCAAGCCAGACAGCTCAGATGGTAAATTTATTTGTCTCTTGTTGATTTTTCTTTGAATGAGGGAGTGGGTCGAATCACACTCCATTTGTGTATGTCCTCACCATTTTCTCATTTATTCCAAGCGTAGATAAAAACATATGAAAGCACACTTGAACACGTTTAGAATTATGTTTTAAATAGTAACGTTTTGTAATTGATCTTCTAGAGTTCTCAACACCAATTCGCTTTATGTTTGCGCGTTCAACAAGATTAACGACATACATTTTTTTTTTGATCCCATGACATTTTCCAGAACCTATTAAATATTTCCTTACGATTTTCTTCGGAAAATGTAGAACAATTCCGTACAGCACTTTTCTCACAGAATTTTGAAGTACATCCAGCTTTAAGTTCTCTTGGAGCTTTTTCACTAATAATGCCTTTCGATAGTCCCATGTATTTTTTTCCTTTCAATCGGTTTATTATATTTCCAGATCTTTTATTATTTTTTTTAAGTTTTTCATTACAACCATTTTCACAATTAGTACTCATTTTATTAATTTTGTTTTATTCCGGGAATAAAGGCAGTAACACAATAACACAATTTGATAAAGAATGAAAGATAATGAAAACAACTGTAATTACGGATAACACAATGTGTCACATTGAAATTGAATCAAAGAGAATGAAAAAAAGGGTAGTTACGGCTTTTTGGTTTATGAAATTGTTGAAGTTGTAGTTGCGGCCTTTTGATTGTCGCCTATAAAGTCGTTATTTTTGGACGTATGCATGTAAAATTTGCTGTGTACATGTGTTTCGGTTAAGTACTTCATAATCAATCAAAAAGTAAATTTTGAATTTTTTGTTAGTTACGGCCTTTTGCATTTTAGGTGACGATACATACATATGTACATATGTACATACTCAGAAAGGAAACATTGTGTTCTAAAAGACGGGAAAAGGTCGGAACTTGCTTTTCATATCTAATTGGAACAGAACTTCGGCATGCCGCTTTCTGCAAACGGTTGGTTGCATTCCGACCATTTTTTGCATATTTGAAGGTATAGCACGAAAGTCTTTTCCACATTTTGTGACCAGGAGCAATGCTTCCTGAAGATCCGTTGTAGTATGATGTACTGTTTGCGTTGAAAACAAATGTATTTTCAAGCAGAATGTAGAAACGCGTACACTTTGTTTACATCATATATGTATATAATACTCATATATTGGCAGTAACCTATCTGCGCAATGTGTAAAAATTCAGCAATCAAAGGGAGATAGTTTTAGTGTAAATGTACGTTGTGCGCATGATTCAATTATTAAAGGTTATGTACTTACTGACAGCTAAATTCTGACACTCCTTAATCTATAGTTGTATTTTGGAAGTACGCAAAAGGGGGGAAAATGTAATCCCTTTTTGCGAAATGGTAGTTAAAAAGTGCGAATTAAAATATGTATTTAAATACTATTTTTAAGTATTTATTTAATTGATATATGTATATATGTATATAAGCTAGGTCTTATACCCGCGAGATTTTATTTTGCTATTTTACACAAATGGGTAAACAACAGCATTCCAGTACTCCATTGCATGTACGTATATTCTGCGAAATGCGATACCAAATATTAACAGGTGTTTCGCCCACTCCTCCAATAACCTACAGTTTTCTCTATAAACATGAAAATGATTTTATTTATGAACATGCATCCGCATCAAATTCGATCAGTCCAGCGCATGTATGGGAAGCGCCATTATCAATTATCTTTTATAAAAAGTATCCTGTGCTTCAGAATTTAAATTTTATTTGAATTTGTTGGGCCGTAACTAACATCCAAATAAAGAAATTTTCACATTTACTGCCTGACTCTGTGTTCTTGATAAATTATTAAACATTTTCAAATATTGAAAAGTTTACAATTTGTCAATATCATTATTAATATTTATAATTAAGCCAAGAAAAAAGCTTTTAATTTTGGATTATTAATTTTGTATTGTCTATATATGTATATATATTTCTTGGGAAATAATTTTTTTAAATGAAAATATAAGTAAAACAACATGATTATAGTGGAAACTCTAACGAGGAAAACCATTTTTATTTCCGTGTTATCGACAAAAACGAAGTGTTAAACAATTGTACACAGTTTTCGGCATGCTCGGTAAATTAGGGTTTCAGTAAAGTTACAGTTGCACGGCTGTACTCAATCCCTACTCTTACGTCCACGTTCGTGCACCCTGGGCAACGTGAGCAACCCATGTGCGAGATACGGTAACCAACACGTGTGGAGCCATGGGTCACGGCTTTAGTTGAGCCACTCCGCCATATTCGGTTTAAGGGTCAACTAAAGTCCGCAGCGTCTGTTCACCAGGAGGTGCGGCTGCAAGCGGGCGTCTGTCTTGGAGCAAGCGGCTCGCTATATAAACGAACTTAAAATTTTCACCCAAAGCAATGGGTTGTGTGCAGGGCTTGGAACCCGCCACGTAAAAAACAACATCCAATGAAAAGACACACAAAGCCTCGGATGAGACCCCCCATTTTTGATGACGACCACGGCAAACGTATTAAGCAAAATGATTTGGGGGCATGCACCTAGAATGTCCGGACCCTTAATTGGGAAGGTGCGTCTGCCCGGCTGGTTGATGTCCTCAGCAGAGCGAAGGCTGACATCACCGCCATCCAAGAGATGCGATGGACGGGGCAAGGGAAAAAATCTATAGGCCCTTGCGGCATCTACTACAGCTGCCATGTAAAGGAGCGCAAATTTGGTGTCGGATTTGTGGTGGGAGAGAGACTGCGCCGTAAAGTACTGTCGTTCACTCCGGTGGATGAACGTCTCGCCACAATCCGCATCAAGGGGAGATTCTTCAACTTCTTCCTGATTTGCGCCCACGCCCCAACGGAAGAGAAGGACGATGGGACCAAAGATCGCTTCTTCGATCTCTTTGGCCGCACGTATGAGCGGTGCCCCCACCACGATATAAAAATCGTGCTTGGTGATTTCAATGCCAAGGTGGGCAAGGAGGGCATCTTTGGTTCCACAGTCGGAAAATTCAGTCTCCACGACGAAACGTCTGATAACGGATTGAGACTGATCAACTTCGCCGGGGCCCGAAACATGGTAGTCTGTAGTACCAGGTTCCAGCATAGGAGAATACATCAGGCTACGTGGCTGTCTCCAGATGGTAAGACACGAGCCCGAAAGAACAACTGGTATGACGAGGAATGTCACGCCGCTACGGAACGTAAAGACAGGGCCACACTGCGATCGGGCGCAACGCGAGCGGGAGCGTTATCGTGAGTTGAAGAAGGAAGCAAGACGCATTTTTCGTGAGAAAAAGAGAGAGGCCGAAATGCGTGCGTGCGAAGAGCTTGAGATGCTGGCCGACAGGAAAAGCAACCGAAAATTTTTTCAGAAAGTATGGCGGCTAACAGAAGGTTTCAAGACCGGGGCGAATTCCTGTAAGAATGAAAACGACGACCTGGTGACTGATGTCCACAGCATACTTAAATTATGGAGGGAGCACTTCCTTACACTGCTTAATGGAAGCAGCTGCAACAACGATGGAGAAGATGTTGAACCCGAATCCCCAATCATCGATGATGGACGTAATGTACTATGACGAAATTCGGAAAGCTATAGCACGACTAAAGAAAAACAAAGCCCCCGGGGCTGACAGGTTACCAGCTGAGTTATTTAAGTACGGCGGAAAGGAGTTGGTTAAGTGCATGCACGAGCTCATCTCTAGAATATGGTGGGAAGAACGCATGCCTGCTGATTAGAACTTAAGTGTGCTCTGCCCAATCCACAAAAAGGGTGATCCTGCAGTCTGTGCCAATTATCGCGGGATTAGTCTTCTTAACATCGCCAATAAGGTTCTGTCAAGTGTATTGTGTGAAAGACTTAAGCCCACCGTCAACGAACTGATTGGACCTTATCAGTGTGGCTTTAGGCCTGGTAAATCTACCACCGACCAGATATTCACAATACGCCAGATCTTGGAAAAGACCCGAGAAAGAAGAACCGACACACACCATCTTTTTGTCGACTTCACAGCCGCCTTCGACGGTACGAAAAGAAGTTTCCTATATGCCGCAATGTCTGAATTTGGCATCCCGGCAAAATTTATACAGCTATGTAAAATGACGTTGAGCAACACCACCAGCTCCGTCAGAATTGGGAAGAACCTCTCCGAGCCGTTTGATGTGACTCTTTGTCGTGCGTTTTCTTTAACCTGATGCTGGAGAAGATAATTCGAGTCTCAGATATAAATCGGTCAGGCACCATCTTTTATAAGAGTGTGCAATTGCTGGCGTACGCCGATGACATTGACATCATCGGCATTAACAACCGCGCAGTTAGTTCTGCCTTCCCCAAACTGGATAGAGAAGCGAAGCGAATGGGTCTGGAGGTGAACGAGGGCAAGACGAATTATCTCCTGTCATCAAATAGACAGTCGGCGCATTCACGACTGGGATCTAACATCACTGTTGACAGCTATAACGTAGAGAACTTCGTTTACTTAGGAACCAGCATTAACACCAATAACAGTGTCAGCCTTGAAATCCAACGCATAATCTCTCTTGCCAACAAGTGCTACTTCGGACTGAGTAGGCAATTGCACAGTAAAGTCCTCTCTCGACGGACAAAAACCATACTCTATAAGTCTCTCATCATGCCCGTCCTATTGTATGGCGCAGAAGCATGGACGATGACAACATCAAATGAGAGGGCTCTTGGAGTGTTTGAGAGAAAGATTCTTCGAAAGCTTTATGGACCTTTGCGTCTTTGCGACGTCGAATACCGTGTACGATGGAACGATGAGCTGTACGGGCTGTACAATGACGTAAATATAGTGCAGCATATTAAGAATCAGCGGCTCCGCTGGCTAGGTCACGTCGTTCGAATGGATGAAATAGCTCCAGCCCTGAAGGTTTTTGACGCGGTACCCGCGGGTGGTAGCAGAGGAAAAGGAAGACCTCCTCTGCGTAGGAAAGACCAAGTGGAAAAAGACTTGGCTATACTTGGGATTTCCAATTGGCGCCAGTTAGCATGAAATAGGGATAGATGGCGTGCTTTGTTGACCTCGGCCAAAATCGCTTAGGCGGTTAATGCGGCAATTAAGTAAGTAAGTAAGTAAAGTTACATAAATATAAAAATTTCATTAGAATCTCAGTGTATAGCTAATTTTAGATAAAACATTTTACAATGAAGGATCAGAATGCTTACTAAAAAATAACTGTACCTGTTAACGCCTATTTATGGCAGGAAAAAAATCGCTTTGCAGTTGCAGCACCAAACGTTCGAAAGAACCTGTAAACAAAAAGGTTCAATTATTAAAATACTTATAGACGCAGTTGCTATTATTTAATTTTACTTACGTGTAAGTGGGCCTTTGTAATTGTTGTTAACATTTAAAAGCACCAAGGATCGACGATGGAAACGAATATACAAAAGTTTATACCCAACAAACATTAAAAAAATATTTCTCAAACCTTGGAGAAATTCATAGTTCTCAAGTTGATATCCAACGTATTTCTCCAAATTTCTCAAACCTTGGAGAAATTCATAGTTCTCAAGTTGATATCCAACGTATTTCTCCAATTTTCTCAAACCTTGGAGAAATTCATAGTTCTCAAGTTGATATCCAACGTATTTCTACAACTCTTCTAATTTTTCTGGTATTTTCATATGACTATCAAAAGCAATAAAGTACGAGTATAATGAATTTACATACATTTATTCACGGTGTTTTAAATTCAAAAGGAAGAAAATATATTTTCGATTTTTATTTCAGTACTGCTACTAAACGTTTGAGACCAATTGGAGAATCACATTTGAGATCAAGTTGAGAACTAACTTTTTCTCAACTTGAGAATCATAATTATTTCCATACAAAAAAAATGCCCTTTTTGTTGAGAACGCTATGATTCTCAACTTGAGATGCACTTGAGAAACAACGTTGGAGGTTTGAGAAGCACCTTAGTTCTCAACTTAACCTCAAGTTGAGCTCAAGCCTAAATGTTTATTGGGTAGTAATATTCCGCTGCGCTGACTGAACAAATCAAAACAAAACTGTTATTTGCTCACCAGATCGGCAAGAATATGCAAATAATGTTGCACAGAAGAGTTCGCATTTTATAATTGATGGTTACCTATAAGATATATTTGAAAAATTGCTATATTATTACGAAATAACATAAATTTTTTGTAAATCTTACCCGAATTAACGCAATCACAAAATTAAATGCCAATAGTGAAAAAAATTATAAATTTGACAACCGAGTCAGTAATGCCAACGCTTTTTTTGGTATGAAGAAGTTTACAATATACTACTATTACAAGTGAAAACTGTAGAATATGGAACATTCTTCATGAGTTAAGGAGCCGATTTGTCATGCGGGAAAGAGTGAGCTGCTTAATACAGAACCTTTTATTATTCAAGCATGCGTTGTGCGCATGCGCAGGTTTTACATGTTTGCGCCAAAAAAATAAATTTGAAGAGGGTTGCTTCACTGTGGGGGGCTTATACCCGTTTTTGACGAAGTTTACTCATACAAAATAAAGTGTGCTGATGAATTACTAAAATTTTATTTTGTAGCTCCTTGGAAATCAAACAAAAAAGATTTCATTTGCATTGATAAGCAATATTTTATATGTGACTGTTTACCTCATATGCATATTCATAAATTTCCATTTTCAGTGAGTAAAAATTTAATCATTGACTACTCAATTAAAGAAAAAAAAATTATGTTGGCTCAACTCAAAACGCAAGGGATATTTTTACAATATTCGCAATGCCGTTCATTTGGAATTTGTTTGTTCATTTTTTTGATGAAGATTTCTAATTTTTGCACATAGTATATAATTTAAAAGCATATCGTTTTTGTCAAATGAACTATAATTTAAAATAAAAATAAATAAACGAAAAAATTTGAAACGATAAAAACAATTTCGAGTTTGACAACTAATTTTTGGCTACGCCACTGGATTTTCTTTTGAATTCAAGTGTAATTTTTGACTTACGTTTACTCGGTTTTCCTTTTCTAATTTTATATATCTGTACTGTAATGTTTGCTGACTGCACTTGCTCATACTGCCAATATATTATATATATGGTTTACATTTAGAATTATCAAACTCGTCAAATTTGATATATCTATTTTGAAAGGTGATGGACCACAACATCTCAAAAAATATACCATGGGGTTGCATTTTCTTTAATGCAGCTACCTGTTTAATGTGCCTTGGCTTATACTATGATCTGACTGCGCAGTAACCTCGAGTTTGTGGTTTTGAGTTTATGAACAATTGTCAAGCGTTCTCATTTGAGATTATTTGACATTTGTTTATTTACTTCTGAATAAAAATATTGTTTTGTGTATGTTATATTCAAAAATGTTTGTGAAAATACATTTGTACAAATGTTGGAAAAATATGTGCATGAAATTGAATAATCCTTGATTAAAAGCATCGCAATTAAAAGTGCAATAAGTGGTTTTTATCGGAGATGCAATGGAACCATATATGTAATACTTATATATTGGCAGTATCAACAAGTGCAGTCAGCAGACATTACAGTACAGAAAATTAGAAAAGGAAAACCGAGTAAACTCAAGTAAAAAATGATACTTGAATTCAAAAGAAAATTCAGTGGCGGTACGCTTAGAAAGTTTTTTTTCTTTTATTTTGTGAAATTTTTGAATACAATAAATTGCAGAAATGTCGCACAGATACTTTTTATGTGAAAAAACAAGAGATTAAGCAAAAAATATAGGTTTGCATGCGTAAGTTGTTCGTTACAATGTTGTTCGCTATATCGCTGAAGCAATTACTGAACAAAAGCCCGGTCAAAACTGCAAAATTGGATTTAGCTAATAAAACTTTCCAAAATTTAGGTACAGGCTTTTCAAATAAAATAATGGACAATCACATAGCGATTGAAATTTTATTTAGCAATGAGGTACTAAACAATTAACGCACTCAGTTAATTAAAAAAATTGTAAGTTTTTATCACGATATTCGTTTGTTTTTTGATAGCGAAAAATCTAACGAACAGAAGGTTTACATTAGAAATAAATTTTACAAAATTAATATTGTTTCGCAACCAATAAGTGGGTTGCCAAAAAATTAGTTAATATAAGTGGTTTTACGGAGACTCATATTCAAAAAATTCCAAATGAATTACATTGCGAATATTGCAAAGGGATACTGTACAATTTTTACAACTATATATTTTTGAATCTTTAGTTGAATAATCAAGGAGTAAGTTTTTATTCAGTTAAAACTGAATTTATATACACATTCGTGATATCAAGGACAATATATTCACCAAATTGTGTGACGATACCTTACATCGTTATTGAGATACATACAGTTTTTTTTATAAGTGGGCGTGGTATCGCCCATTTTTCTAAACTTCATAAACATCAAGTTTCATAGTTAACTATCTCTCTAAATAACAAATTTTAATTAATATGTTCCAACAGAAAAAGAAAAAACGAAAATTTAGGATTTTTCAAAAATTCCGTTATAGGGGAGGTGGGTGTGGTTATGATCCGATTTCAAAAATTTTCAACGATAATAATAGCGATATCAAAGAAAATATGTCCACCAAATTTTGTGACGATACCTTACACCGTTATTGAGATACAGAAAATGTCTTAGTTCATAATCTCTCCAAATACCAAATTTCACTCAATTTGCTTCAATGGATAACGAAAAAATGGAGTTTATGCATTTTTCAAAAACTTCCGTTATATGGGAGGTGGGCGTGGTTATTGACCGATCTTGTCCATTTTCAATACCAACCTACCCTCTCCAAAGAGCAATCTCTGCACCAAATATTTTTTGCTGTTACAAGCAACCGTTATGTGAACAAAGTTATAATACCCTTGTGTACAAGTACGCTCGGGTATAAAAATGCTAATAATTATAAATGTTTGTTTGATTTCCAAGTAGATATGAAATAAAATTTTAATAATTCATCAGCACACTTTATTTTGTATGAGGAAACTTCGTCAGAAAAGCCCCCCACAGTGAAGCAACTCTCTTCAAATTTATTTTGTGTCACAACTGCAGATATGTCAAACTCGCTTTTATGAGTTTGTCACATGTATTCACAGATAGTAATACATGTAAAACCAGCGCATGCGTACAACGTACATTTGTACTAAAACTATCTCCCTTTGGTTGCTGAATAGTTACACATTGCGCAGATAGGTTACTGCCAATGGATAAGTATTATATTTATGGTTGGAACACGGCGGAAATTCCGATGACAACGGCGATGGTATGGAAAGATCAGTCAATGGTGAAGGTGAAGGCAACAGCATAATATACGGCAATGGTGGTGTTGCATTATTATGCGAACATTTCATTGCTTCAATTTGATTACCTTTGTTTAAAAATATTGTACGAGAACGTTTTATAAGTCAGTGACTTTTTGAATATGTATATGATATTTTTTTCGGCAAAAATCGTTTTATTTCTCAAACTAATCTTCTTTTAACTCTTTACACTTAGTCCAGCGTTTACCAATTATATTTTTCTTTCTCAAAACAGGCGTTTGTTTCAGTGATGTGCTTTACTTACTCACTCGCGTACTTTCGATCTTCGGTCATCCAATATCCTTTCATGGATTTTATCAATGATTTCTGGTGTAACTTCCTCTTTTCGGCGACCGGAACGTTCGGCGTCACTTCTTTACCATTGAAATTGGTGGTGTCCCCATAATACGAATATTATCAATTAATATCAAGCCTTTCCTTGGTTTCGGTGATGGTTTTTTACGCAAAAAATAATGACTAATCAGCACACGAAATTTACTAATTTTTCATTTTTATTACAAGCATAAAAGGTCACTGACTAATTAAACCGTCCTCGTATTTGAAATTATGAGTAAACAGTAAACAGTGCAGCAATTGCTCATAAACTCGAGTTAACGGCGCAGTCAGAACATTATATTAGAGCCATTATAATACCCGAATTCTGTAACTCAGTCTCATCTCAAGTCTCAAAACGAGCTAGAGATTATTGCTTTTCCTCGCTTTTTTTCTTTTGCTTGTATTTTAATTTTTTGTGACCTGCTCATCACTAGGTCACAATTTTGAGACTTTATTTTGAGATTAGACGCTTTATTTTGAGTCTATTGGATGCCAACTGGTCTAAAATTGTGATTTTTGTCTCTATTAGAGACTGAGACTGCTTACTGAATTCGGGGGTAAATTAATAAATATTTCTTTGTTAATGATACAATTAAATAGTTATTTTCTTTTAGATTTTATACTATGTAGTTTCATCAATATAAAAATGCTTAACTGTGAGCTGATATGAATTAAAATGCCAAAATATCAAAGTAAACAGATACCACCCTGGAAATTCAATGGAAAATCAAAATAATTATCAACAAAATCAATTAAAATATAGAGTTCAACAATCGCTGTATCGAGGCTTAGATGACGAAACTACTCCTTTAGCTGTTTTATCGTCAAAGTCCACCCCACTAATGGAAATGCAAAAAAACGCAATACTGAACTCTTCTTCGTCGCTGCCAGCACATAAGAGACCAAAGTCCCCAAGGTGAATTTCCACAACACGTTTGTTTGTATAACGTTGTTATATTACATGTATGTATGTATGTATTTATGTAGATAAGTACATTTTTATTAAATTTTTATTTCTATAATATCAATAACGGTTATTATATAAACCCAAAACACAATGCTTGCAGTTAAAAATTCAATAACACTGTCCAAGAAATTTAGATGTATTTTCCTTTTAGTTTAAACAAACCCAGTTAATCCTAACATAGTTAGTACGAGGGATTGTTGTTTAAAATTCATTTTTGATTTTTTACTCAATTGGCACTCTAACCGTCTTGGACCAAGCCGAATGTGCCCGAGCTAAACAAAACATGGCAGCTGTTTCGACTTTTTGCCAACTGAGGCTGCTTGGAAACACAAGTTGTACTCAATTCCTTTTACGCTTGGAATTATCAGCTCAAATCCCTCTTTCTCAAAGATCTTCAGCAGACACCGCGTCAAAATATTGTTAATATAATGCATAAATACCGAAGAATTTTTGTTAAAATTGGGGTATTTATATACGCATGTAGTTTACGATTTCAATCTGGAAATTATTACTTTAACATTAAATGAAACATGGAAAAAACATTTATCTTTGCTCTTTATCTTAAATTAAAAAATCAACTACTTTTGTAATTTTCTTATTAGAAAGTTTTAGAATGGATCGTAAAATCTGCTTGAAAAATAACCACCAAGCATGGTACAATAAACAGGTAATGTTATCAGTTGATTGGAGTTTTTTGATATATATGGTCCATAACAAAACAAACTTTTATTTCCAAAAAAAAAAAATTTTTTTACAATACAATCTTTGTTTACTGCGTCCCAACCATTTTTTACATTCTTGATGGTATACCTCGTGAGTCTTTCCAGAGTTTTGTGACCAGGAGCAATGCTTCCTGAGGATCCGTTGTAGTGTGATGAGTCTTGCGCTGTTTGCGTTGAAAATAAATGTTTTTTCATGCAAAATGTAGAAACACGTAAACACAACAAATCATAAAATATACCCCGGGGTTGCATTTTCCCTAGTGCTGCTACCTGTTTAATGTGCCTTGCCACCAATTAATGTAAGTAAAGTAAAAAAATTTATAATTATAATTGCTAGTTTTTGAAGGTAATTTTTTTCTATTGCTTTCAATTTGATAAATTTTTAAACGTCAAAGCAATTGCAATGAATCTTTTGTAGCTATGTACTACTAAAAAAACTTAAACTTAAATAAAAAATTTAGTGGACATGATCTTCTTCTTCTTTTATGGCGTAACAACCGTGCGTCGGTTTGGGCCGAGAAAAAAAGCTTCGCCCGTTCCCTCTCTATTTCGCTAGGATTTTTCAATTATTCACACCAAGTGAAGACAGGTCTTTCTGCACTTGCTCCTTCCAATGTTTCCTGGTCGCCCCTTGCCTCCGTTGCCCACCTATGCGTGCAGATTCAAAGTATTCGTCGCTAACGCTAACAGGATCATACATCTTGCGAAGACCATTTATCTCGAATTCCCCCAAATCCTTCTCTCCGCTGTTTAGCATCGTCCATGATTCTACGCCATATAAGAGGACGGGTATGATGAGGGATTTGTAGAGCGAGATTTTTGTTCGTCGAGAAAGGGCTCTACTTTTCAATTGCCTACCGAGTGTAAATTAACACCTATTGGCAAGTGTTATTATTCGCTTGATTTCGGGCTGTTGGTGTTAATGCTAGACCAAAGGTATACAAAATTCTACAAAACTTCAAAATTGTAACTGCCAACAGTGACGTGGGTTCCAATACGCGAGTATTTTTTGTTTGCTGTCACAATGTACTTTGTTTTGAATTTGTTGATTGCAAGACCAACCTTTTTTACTTTCTTATCTAGACTGGAAAATGTTGCACTAACGGCCCTGTTGTTAAGGCCAACGATGCCAATATATATAGTGCCACTGCGATTCAGATTGGCAGCTCTTATTACGGTTTCCAGCATTAGACTGAAGAACTTCCTTGTCCAACTTGGACGGAGCTAACGTCACTCTACATAGCCGTATTAGTTTAGCAGGGATTCCAAATTTAGTCATCGAGTCCAACAGGATGCTCCTATTTTTGCTGTCAAAAGCGACTTTAAAATGGACAAAGAGATGGTGTGTGTCGACTTGTTTATCTAGGGTCTTGTCCAGGAATTGACGTGCTGTGAATATCTGGTCAATGATGGATTTACCAGGCCTGAAGGCACACTGATAAGGTCCAATCAGCTGGTTCATATACGGTTTCAGTCAGTATCGTCGATAGGACCTTATATGTGATATTCATGAGGCTTATCTCACGGTATTTCGCTCAAAGAGCAGAATCACACTTTTTATAGATTGGACAAAGTACGCTGAGATTCCAATATTCTCTCATGTACTGGTCGGACCAAATTGTGCTTAAGAGCTTATACATGCTTTCTGCCTGCTCTTCGCCACTGGCTTTGAACAGCTCATTCGGTACACCGTCTGCTCCAGATGCTTTGTTGTTATTAATACGCCTTGTTGTTTATATCTAAATATTTTTTTGGGCTCCTCTTCTTCAAACGCGTCATCAGAGTTCGTATTCAGTAGCGTTGAGAAGTGCTCCCTCCATACCTCAAGTGTACTCTGAACGTCCGTCACCATATTTCAATACTCGTCCTTTCAGGAACCAGCCCCGGTCTTGAAACCATTTGTTTGCTGCCTTACTTTCTGATAGAATTTTCGGGCCGCATTCATGGCTGTAGGGTGGCTTTGCATACTGCGTATTTCTCTGCAGCAGCGACGCGGCACTGTCGTCATACCAACTATTTATTCGTGGCTGGTAGTAGCCATCCACCTCCTCCGCAGCGGTACGTAGAGATCGGGATATGTTATTCAATGGCTCGTTAATATCAGATAAGGAGTTGCTTGCCTTAGTAGAAGTGAGAGTCGGGATTGTCCACCTTAGCGTTAAAGTTGCCAACCACAATTTTTACATCGTTACGGGTAATATAGCGAACCGCTTGCTCCGAGACAGACGGTGAACAGACGCTGCGGACTTTAGTGGACCCCTAAACCGAATATATCCGAGTGGCTCCACTAAAGCTCCCTCTCTATTAGCCCATCGTGCTTATATATAATATAATTTTGGCGCGTACACTATATAGCTCAGTGTTTGGCCGAGCTTCTCCTACCATTTGTGGTGTGCATCTTTTTATTATATCACAAATAGAGGGACCTACAGTTTTGTGCCGACTCCGAACGGCAGATGTATTTAATGAGAAGCTTTTCATGGCAGAAATACCGTCGGAGGTTTGCCATTGCCTGCCGAGGGGTGACCGCTATTAGAAAAAACTTTTTCTATGATTAAGATTTTGTTTGCCCTGACTGAGATTTGAACCTCGAACTCACCGGCATATCGAGTTGTAGCACGCACCGCTACCAACTCGACCACAACGGCCACCAGCCCATCGTGCTTAGTTTTATTATAATACATTCCGATTAACAACCATTGCTTCTAACTTTTCTAGATTTTTTCTTAAAAGGATACGGATTAGACACATGTATGCAGCTCCAACCAGCGAACACCGTGTTATCCATAACTTTGTATTTTCTTATTTCGACGTATATAGTTTCTGCGACTATTCGCGATTGCTTTTATAATTATTAGTTTTTTTATAAATGTATTTTAATAAGTATATATTTATACTATATGTGTATAAATAAATTTATTTACTAAGTTAGTATGTATGTAAATTTCTGAATTCCCATGCACACTTTTATAATTTCATCTGCAGATGCTTAGCTGTAAAAATCATGAACTCCTACGAATCATTTGGACCACCTCAACAAAGTCCATCAACTCGTACTAGTTATACCACTCAAGGTTCAAACTCTGAGCCTCGCCCTAAAGCAAGCAGAAACGGAAATGCTGGCAGTTTTAACGACAATCCGCCTAGGAGTCCGAAAATCACAACCACTTATGCTAATGAAAGCTGCGATGATGCATCATCGACATCATCTTATTACCAAACACCTACTTCTAGCTCACGTAGTCCAAAAGATTTATCTACTCGAGGAAATTCAATGGATTCCCCTTCTCCTTTCATAAGCGATCCTGTGACAGTTTCCCCTCGACGGAGTCCTCACTCACCTAGGAAATTTGTTTTTGAAGCACTTAGTCCTGTAGTGGATCCGTTCTACAAAAAATTTGAATATTATGAGCCCATATCTCCTGAAGACGAAGTAATTTGTAAATCATATCTAACGAATATTTCTGAGTATTATGGAACACCTCCGCAAGTACCGGGATCACCCCAAATTTTTGAACCCAGAAGACAAAATTTGAATAACTTATTACGTACTTCACCTTTAGAAAATACTTTTCGTTCATATGACTCCAATCAAGACAGTGAGGACATCCAGCCAATGGGATGGGAAATGTCTTATATTGATGAGCATTGTCATAACAGTGAAAATTTTAATTACAAACGGGATTCCTGTGTTACAGAGAGCACTCAACTTTCACTAGAATCGAATGACACGACAAATAGTACCATCGCTACAGCCACTACTACCTTCAGTTTCTCAGATCCTTCCAAGGCTGACGCAGTTTCGGGAAAAAGCATGTCTGGTGAAACTAGCTCTTTAGGGCTACGAGGAAGAAATAAACAACGTCGACATGCCATTAACATAACTTCTAATCCTTGCTATCAGGTAAAACTAGATAACTAATTTCAGGAAAGATAATTTAAGAATCGTAATATTCCATTTTTAAGGTGCTCCATAGTTCTCACTCTACGCTAGATCGTACATATTCAGACAGTATTACGTCTCTACGTCATCGTAAATCAACCAGTGATTTAACCAAGGACTCCGAAGGTGGCACAAAGAATCAGAAACCTCTAGAAGATTCCAACTCTACAAGTTATAAGTTGCGACGGAGAGGTAGTTCTAAAGGGGGGCTAGCTTACTTAGCTAGTCGCCGCAGCTCTCGTGAGTCTATGAAAAGCACCACATCTAATTTTTCCAATGATGATATTGGACCACTTGCATTTCAAACATCCAAACGCGGTCAACAACGTAGGACGTCTAACTTTCTGGAACTACCAGGTTTTAGCGAAATGTAGTTTTTCAAATCGTAATGTGTGATTTACATGCATACATTATTTTTGAATTTACAGTACCAGACCATATACGCCCGCGTGTGTGCTCATTGCCTGACCGCCCGTATAATCCACGCGCTAGCGACGATCTATACCGACTGAGACACTTTTCAATAAGTAAGGGGAATGTAGTAAATTGTGGTGACTCCATTATATCAAGGCGATCTCGCAGTAACACCAGTATCAATTCTACTAACAGCAGGCAAGTTAAAATGTTTAAGTGAAAGTTATTGGATTACTAAGCCTCGATCTCCATTATAAATACACCTATGTACGTGTTTTGCATTATCTTTTCCTTAAGACAACTTCAACGTCATTTGACATAACAACTTATCTCGAGAAAAGACAATTTTCCAAGATTTCTACCAAATACTCGTATGTACCTTGCTTTAAATTATAGCAGTAATTAACATTTAAATTATAGTTTACATGAATTTATTAATTAATAAGTATACCGATTAGTATAAAAAGTCTACCAAAACAAGTAGCTGGGCAGCGGAGGTTAATGTAGTAACAGCCCAACCTACTATAAATGCACTTCGTTTTTTTAACGCACGGCGAGAATTTTTTTTTGTACTTCAACCGAAATCGTTTTGCGTGCGTGTGTAGCTCAGAGTTGCATAACTGTAAATTTTTATAACAATACAGTACAATACAATACAATTACATATCTTTTTATGTATACTTATGTAACCATATGTCATGGAGCCTTTCTTAATCATGACTTTTCCATACCTGTGCATTATGCCATTTGCTCTATTCTTGAATGCAGTAAACATTTGAAACATTCTTTTCTGAGTTGACGTCGTATGAACTTAAAATAGTTAACATATGAATATATACTTAATAAAACATGAATTATGGAAATTATTTAATTCTTTACCTTTGGGCTTTTCGTTCGTTTGCGTTGGCTGTGTTAATACAATTTTATTAAATATTCCTTCGGTACTAAAAATTATGGATCCTTAAAAATATAAAATTTTATTACTTCAAAAAATGGTTCTACGGAAATATTCGTTAAGGATACATAAATAAATGATTAACAAACCTTAAATTTCAAAATCACGGAAAAGATGGGTAAAATTTAGGTACTTTGTATATTGAATATCAGTTTTATGAATTATTTTTAATTTATTATTGAGTTTATGGGCCATACATTTTCCTAAACCAGATAAAACGATATGGCGGTTTTAAAAAATTTTCAATTTTTTTAAGAACTTCATCACGGCCCGATTCCGTGTTCATAAGGCTTTAAAATGACTAGATTTCGCACTTATTTAATATACATATCGAATGAACCGATATATGCATAAGTTTCGTCCTTAACGGAAGATCTGCGCACTCTTAACTCTCGAATGTAATTGTTGTAAAATTTTATTTGGTTTCTTAATGTTTTTTTAATGCATTGCCTGAACTTTTTAAATCTAAAGGCTGAGATGTTTTCCAGGGATCCATATTGATCTGTGCATTCCGGCAAATGCAACAAGCCATGAATGTTGAAACATACCCTGAACTGAACAAGATGACAAATTCTTCTTATATTTTTTGGGCAACATTTCCTTCAAATTTATAGGATTTTTGGCATGAAAGAAGTGTTATTCCTGCATGCAAAAGGAAGAAATGATAGTAGAAATCATCGTCTACCAGGTGTATAACTAAGTAATGTCGTTTTTTTCTTAAAAAACACGTTTATTTCAAGAGTTAAAGGAATAATCGTTTATTCAAAGTATGCTCCTTCGCTTTTCACACATTATTACCATCTTTCATGCAATTTGTGAATTCAACGCCAATAGAAGCCTTTGGCTTTTTCGGCAAACCAATTATCAAGCCTAATTTTAACATTTTCGTAAGAATCGAAGCGCTGCTCAAAGAGTGCATGTCCCATCGATGCGTACAAGTGGCAATCATTTTAAACAAATATCCCAGAATATAAAAGAAAATGCCCAAATTCTGGGGATTTCGAAATGTTTATTTCATCTAAACTTTACAAATTCTACCAAATTCAGAAGGAATCGAAGTGGAGGGAGGAATTGAAGTTTCTTACTCATTTTTGTCACATTTCCTCTTTTTTTAAGTTTTTGCAGAAGCTTTTTTGTTACACCTGCATATGTACATAGGTCAACGAGGTGCTTGAGATCAATAGAGAAATAGGATACAATTCCGAAGTCATGTTTTCCAAATTTATTCGCATGAACTTGGTTAGAGAGGGTAATTTGACATTTCGCTCATTTGCTGCAAGACCGGCATAAGTCAAAAAAATCGATTTTCCAGAAAACGCGTTAAAAGTTTTCAACTGACTCCAACCTTACACGGAAAACAGGAAATCCTACAATTTCAAAACAAACCAATTCAGTATAATATATTTAACATATCCATAAAGGAAAATCAACACCAAGTATCCATTTATGGGTATTTCCTGAATAAGAACCAACTTTCCTTTGCATAATGGCGTTATTGTTGCAAAAATATATTCAGTAGAGTGTCTTAAGTTATAATGTGTCATTATTGTTGAGAAAAAAAAACAATAAGTTCGTATTAATTCATTTTATTTTCAGTCTTTTGAACTTAAAATATACATATTAGTGCAATTCACGGCTCTCTGGTAATCATTGTAGAAAAAATACCATCTGGTAAATTAAAACATTTTACTAGGGTAATAAAATATTTTGTTGTTTTTTCTATACAAACACCAATTACCACCATTTGGTAATTTTGTACTTGCCTATATGCCAGTTTTCCAGTCTGGTAACTTCTACGCAAGTTAGAAATCAGCTGTTCAGAAAAGGTAAACAAAATGGAAATGGTAAGTTGCAATACGAGCTCTCAAATGTTTTATAAAATAAAAGCTAATAAAATCTTATTTTCTTTTAATAAAAAGAAACAGAAGCGTGTATGTAAGGCGCCATACCATAAATGGTCGGATTTACAGCAGTGCAGCCTTATAAATTTTCTAAAAGAAAATCGCCCGCTTGAGAAACCAACTGCGCAGACCTACTACCGGCGATTTTTAAATGAAAGCGGTATTGAATGTGAGTGGAGCCTCGTCCGTTCGAAAGTTAAGAATATGCGACAATCATACAGAAAAGCAAAAGAAATGCTTGATTCCACTGGAGCTGGTGCATTAAATGACGGCGATACAATGGAAGGTAGTTTCTCCAGCAACCAGTGTAAGCTTCTTGCAAACAAAAAAATGTTCGATTTTTTTACAGATGTAATTCAGAGAAAGTGTCCGATGTTTCATGACTATGAGGAAGTATTTGCATACAGAGAGAGTGCGGGCATAACTGTTCTACTGGATACGGATGCATTCCCCTCCCTTGTGGCTGACTATTCACAGATCACCGAAGTGCAACAAACTTCAGCAGACTTTTCTCCAATAAGTCAGAATACTATACAAAATAATCAACGAACTATTGAAGAATGTGAACATAATGCCCGAGAAAGCCACGAGCCTAACTCTGTATCTGTTGAAACCCCCTCTTATCGCGGTCAAAAAGGCATTTACTCACATACTGGGCTGAGTGACGTGCTGCAAGTTCAAAACGAAATACTTTCAATGCGGAAGGAAAATAAAGAAAGGGAATTAAAAGTAAAGGAGACAGAGTTAGAATTACAAAGGGAAAAATTTATTTTTGAAAAAGAGAAACATGTTGAAGAAAATTTGCGAAAAGAGAAGGAGCTACAAATGGAAAGAAAACTAAGAATTATGGAAATGAAAATGAAGAGGGAGGTTGCGCTAAAGGAAATAGAAATGAAGGAGAGAGTAGAAATGCAAAAAATGAAAATGTAGATTCCATATGTATGTCACTTTAAATTGTACATCCATAGCATGCAATTCTGTGCTTAAGTTAACAATTAATGCGCACATTTATATAACTACATATGTATGTTCGTACATGTGTATACTATGCATGCACTTGTACTTATACTATACATATGTATTTATATACATATGTACATGTCTCTGTAGGCATGCAAAGGATTTCCAGCTTAAATCTAGTTTGATACAATTTTGTTATACTTATTTTTATTACTACTAAAGTATTTTCTCACTATGAATAAGAAATGAAGTCTATTAATTTTTAAGTTATTGATGTATTTTTAAGACAAATTCAATATAAATTCACTGATGAATTGAGTTGTTTATAAATTTGAAATGTAAGTAGCTAGAGTGGCCCGACGTTCAGTAGTTGAGAGCAAAATTTCAGGTGGATATTCTGTTTCTAAGTTACTCGGCATGTCGTCAGGATCATTAAAGATAATTAAAACGTTGTGCAACACAAGACACGCCATGATCCACTCGCAACATTCTTTGTAGTTGGCTTCGGTGTGCAAACGAAAACGTAGTTCTTTTAAACTGCAGAAAACTTCCTTGACCTTCGCGAAACAATTTTCAATGCGTACTCGGTATTTGGAAAAATGTATATTGAATTTATCACGAATTTCCTGTGTTAGTTCAGTGCTGTTTTTTCGAAAGGGAGTTATCAGCGTTTGAGATAGTGCATAAGCCGAGTCTCCTGCAATAAACTGGTTATCGTCGAAGTAATCATTTAGAGCCCGACCAATTGAGGATTGCGCAAAAATTCGTGCGTCATGTACACTACCATGGTGTCCAATGTTCGCATGCCGAATTACCAGACGATGGTCACAAACCAACTGTACCTTTATAGAGCTCTGCCTGGTGCGTGACCAAAAGCTTCTTTTGTTAGTCACTGCGGGTCTTTCAGCAAGTCGTATCTCTGTGCTATCAATATATCCAACACAACCAGGCAGTTCATACATTGTTAGTGAAACAATTTTCTTTCGCTCATTAAATTGTGGCCAATATAGATATCTGGCCTTCAAATTTAAAATTGATCGTACGACTCTTTTTGTCACATTAATGATTGTACCTCCATCCCCAATACCAAAAAGAGTTGCTACCTTTCGGAACGATGCGCTATCACCACTTGAACCAAAACAAAATAGGGTTATTTTAAGTTGTATATCTACTGGCATTTGGAATATATAGCTTTTGTTTTTGAAAACAGGATCATCTTTAATTAACGATAAGATGTGTCTAAATTCATTTTCGCTAACACGCAGCATTTGTCGCATTCGGTTATCATCGAATTGCGGTAGGACATTTTTAGTCCAGCTTAGTGATTTCGGAACGTTTGAATGAAAGCCTCTTCGGTTTTGTAGGATAAGAGCAGCACATATAGTGAATTCCATCATAACATCTTCTTCTTGGTCATCGCCTTGGAAAAGTTTTTATTAGTTCATTTATAAGAAAATTTTGACTTTTTCATTATTTACTTAAATCGAAATCCATCAAATCAAATGCATTTTGACGACATAGGCCCGTTAATAATTCATATTTTCCGTTTTTGAGCGTCATATTTATTTATGTTTTGCTTTTTACCATTAATGAAAATTGCAACCTTTCACAGCTGTGCTAAAAATGTATGGTAATGTTGCCACCTTACCAAATTACTTTACTGCTATGAATTGCCCTATTATGTACTTATGAATATCATAAAAATAAACATAAAATAATTATAATTCACAGTCTTTTGTACTTAAGAAATTAAGGAACTCTTCAACATCTTTTCATATTAAGTTATAATTCATAAACGAAAAATGTTAATTTTCTACTTCAAGTAATTAAAAAATAATAACTAAATACCAAAAAAAAATTGGTGACGAAACTCTGACTATGAAATGTTTACAAGTCATCATAAAATGGCTTATAAAAATTTGGAATAAGTTTTTTTTCTAATCAACTCATTAATATCGGCTCTCTAATTTTCTGGTATACTTGGTTTAGTATGAAAATCTTTGTTTAAAGAAATCGCTTTTGCTTGCGTCTTTTTTTTAATAACAATCGCTTCCTTGAACTTTTTGTCAGCGTAATTGGTCTTATAAAAAACAGAATTTGGGGATTCTCGTTGAACTCGAATTATTTTTAATAGCGATAATTTCAAATCTGTCATATTTAATGGACCGATGTCATTTGCCAGTTTTTTTAAATCTAAAAAATCCTCAAAGCATAGCTCGTTAACATTAAATGGGTCTCCTTTTTTCTTTGCCGATCGAATTATTGATACAAATCCTTCAGTTGTATAAATGGGACCACTTTTGAGCATACGTTTGGTTTCTCTCTCGATTAAAGAATGAGCTGAATCGCCTTCATTTTGTGTATGGCCTTTGATAAGGTACTTGTGGGTGATTGATTTTATACCCAAATAGCGCTCGGCGTATAAGTACATGGCAATCATGAATTGGTTTTTTTGCTGTCCGGCGCAGTTATCCGAATAAAATATTATTTCAGCGTCTTCAGTGGTCGACAAATTTCTAATATATTGTAGAACGCACGTTCCTAATTCATTAACTCCACGGCGTCCATTGGCTTCGTCCCATACAAAGCATTTGCATTTATTCGTTTTGATGTCATATATAGTGAAGTTGAAAACATTTAGTTTTGACTTGTAATAAAAGGCGGAGACATCGCCCTTAGGTAATTGCATGACAGCTGGCAAATCATAGACTGCTACAAATACGTTCGTATCTTCTTTGTCTTTTCTTTTTTCATCTCTTGCCAAATTTTTTTCATACAAGTGATTTTCATACATTTCTTTGTTAGTAATTTTCTCCACTTCATCCATGTTGCTGTATAATGTACATTCTTCACACAAATCTTTTTTTGGTACGAAAAATGAGATGTTGAAATCCTCCGTAAAAGTTCTATAGAAATAAATGTAGTTGCAAAACGGCTCATTTTTTTCTTTACACATGTCTACGTAGTCGTTATATATGCTTGTTACGGTTTTGCTTCCTTCAATATAGGTTTTGGATGTGTTTGCTCTTGTGTAATGACTTTCAATTTTTGGTATTTTATTTACGAATTCCTTAATTGCAGCTTTTAATTTAGGATCATGTTTTTTCTGTTTCCCGTGTTTACCTCTTTGGTCGGGTTCTAATATTTGGTTAGCGAGTTTTTGATGCTTATCCAATACGGTTCTAATTGAACGATCGGTGATATCCAGGGTGTTTTTAAAAAACTCTTTGCAAACGCGCACAACCTCATCACCTTTTTTGAAAAAAAAAACGCATTATTGTTCTGGCGAGGCCCTCTGCTACCCCCAATGCGCACGAACGGTATCTGGGCTCAATTTTTTGGATACATTTGTCGATATATTGTCTTTGCTTTTCTATGTCACCAAGGGCCCAGTATGAGTTAAACAAATGTTTTCGTTCGTCATCACTAAAATTTTTGTAACATTCAAGCTTACAAGTCCCAGCACATGTAGTTTTCATTCGTCTTGCAGGTTTAACTTTTTTGATCAGCGTATGTGATTCATACTCCATTCCACTATTTCTTTTCTTTTTAATTATGTTTCTCTTCCATTTTTCTGGCTGTTTTGCTCTTTTTTCCCCCCTTTTCAATGGACTATTCGGAATTATGGAGGGACTTACCATTTCTGAAGTTGAAATGCCAGGTTGTGAATCACCGAGTGATGGTGCCGCGTAAGAAATCGATGTGCTATCAACACTTTGCTGTACAACTGTACTAGCGGTGTCACGCGGACAATTTTTCAAAACAGTCGTAGAATTGGCTGATGGATTAAATGTTTCATCGTTGCTATCCTCACTATCACTTTCTTGCTGCGGTGATTTTGGGCAGTATGTTGCATCAGCCACGGAGTCGTCAAAGTCTTCCGAAAAGGAGGATGATCGGGATAAACTCGAAGATGATTTGCTGCTATTGCAGTTTGACATTTTAAAATAACCTTAAACAAAACTTTTATTATTATGATCGTGCGTTTTATTCATACATAGCTATATTTTTTTATCAGCAATAGCATCATATTTTGTGTTAGTAAGAGCTATTTATTGTTACTGTTAATAATTCTATACTCAACAACGACACATTTTGTTATAATGTAAAATGCTAACTGTTTATTAGTCATTCTTTTATATGTAATAACGTCATATCACGAAATACTTAAGTTGACGATAGTATTTTTATCAACAATAACGTCATATTTTGTAATATACCAAGTTTCAATTAAATCAAACTTTTCAACAAGATAGTCATAACTCAAATTAGCGCTGTGTACTTGAAAAAATCTAGATTAGAAATACCTTTTCACGAAGAACTCCACAACACAAAATATGCCTCTGTTTGAGAAAGCCAAACGATCTTAACACGACGGGAGCAGTGGCACAAGCAAGGATTATATGATACGAAACTCTCTCAACCGCTATTAAAATAGGGGGACTGATCTCGTTTTTCATGCTGGCAACAAAACCGAATGAGTCCCCCTATTATCAGCTGACAAGTAAGATAGCGAGATGCCAGAGTCAAAATGTGTAAATTATCAATAAAATCAGTGCGCTTTCTAACTGTGCAGAATAAGATATTGAGTGTTTGTTGTTTGCAAAAAAAAGTGTTACAATCTCAAAATAAAGAGCAATGTGTAAAATTTAGAACTTTTCACAAAAATGTGGCGTTTTATTTAGAAAAAGCGTCTTTAAAATTGCTAATAAAAATATTTTCAATATATTCGAAGAAAACTGCTTATATTTATTACTTTGTTAAATACTTTTTAACTACATACTGTATATAAATACAAACATATACACATTTCGATTGAATTGATATGTTTGATTATGTTAAAATTGATATTTTTTATTTCAGTTAATATTGTTGGTATACTTTAAAGTTTTCATGCAGAACTCATAAATTTATAATTTTTTTCATTAATACCCGTATTTTACTTGTTACTTCATTGTATTTGTATTATTTACTTCTGCATAACGCAATGGTCGTATTAAATTCATATAATCTCCAAAAAATGCAATGGTAATTACCACATTTCGTTTCTTTCATAGTGGCATCATTGGAAAATGCTATAAAAAATGTACACATTGAGAGCGCTCTCACGAGAACGAGAGTTTCGTATCATATAATCTTTGGCACAACTGAGATATGTATGTCGATCTCACGTATAAAAAAAGTTGAAACAGAAATGAAATAACGGCATATTCTCTTCTCAAGCGGAGCATATAAGAGGTATTCATATGAATTTTTCGCTCAACATGAAGTATGATATAACGAACAATTTTGCAGCATTAACTCAAAAATCACGTTTTATGATTTATGCCGGTCTTGTAGTAAATGAGCGATTTGTTGTATATCCCTACTTGTGCCTATTTTGGGCAGCTGTCCAATAAACGCAACACTATTACCTACATACACCGCAAATTTCTCCATATTTTACCCTCCAATGTGAAAGACTATCGGAACACTCACCGCATCACCCTTGTGATATTTACTCCCTCTAAATTTGTATTAAAAACGTGTAAAAGAAAATTCAAGAAAGTAAGGGTCGGTTTTTCATTGCTCGTTTAAGCTAAGTTTAAATTAAGTTAAATTAAACTCTGTTTAAATTTAAACTTAGTTTCCTTGCGCTCAATTAAATTTGTTGCAAATAAAATAAAGTAGTCAGCAAACATAGGCTAGGTTTAATCAATAGAATCTTCTTTTGCTGCCCCTTTCAAATGCATTGTTCTTTTTTTAAATTAATGCAATCTTCCCAGAGTTCAGCACTATATTTTCGCAATTGGTAACCCTAAAAAATTAAATAGTGCAACATTTATTGCCCTCTGTGCTATCGACAGCAGCTGATCAATAACAAAAACAAACAAGTACAAAAAGCTATATTCGAGCGCAATCGATTTTTATATACCCTCGCGATGTATTTTGGCGTAGAATACGTCTTACCTTACGGTATGGGCACCCATGTCAGATTGTTATTGTTGTAATCTCTATTTCTTTAATTATAAGGAAACGGCGAGATAAATTTTTTGACCAAATTTTTTTGTAGTCAAGTGAAGATGTTAGCTTTCGTTTGACATACATTTCATATTGGTTGATATCTTCCTAATATTTAAATTTCTCAAATGAAAATTTTATAAACACATCCAGACAAATATGTGTGTGGTGTTTGGTTGAGTGTGTAGTAGTAGTTTGTAGCGTGAATAGACGTTCATTTTATTGCATAATTTTAGGCGGGAAAATTTAAGTAGAGTAAAGGCAGAGAAAGCGCTGCCAACTACTGCTTATTGGTGGTGATTTTAACACAGAAATCACTTCAAATACTAGATTGGCGAAATTTATAAGCGATACGTTTAATTTGGATTATATTCGAAATGATGCTCCCACAACTATTGATAACACAACCATTGACTTAGTTTTTGCGAGAAATTTAAATGTTAATTTAAAAACATATTTATCCTATTTTTTCTATCATAAGCCTATATTCTCAAAAGTAACTTTCAAATAATCAAATAGATTTGGGTCTGTTATTTATCATTTATCTTTACTATTGGTAACTACCATTGACTTCGTTTTTGCGAGAAATTTAATTGATAATTTAAAAACATTTTTATCCTATTTTCCTATCATAAGCTTATGTATATCATCAAAAGTAACTATCAAATAAAGAAATTCATTTGCTTGTATTATTTATCATTATAAGTTATCATTATACATATGTTTTCTGTCTTATCGGATGGCGTATTCTACGTTAAACTTAATGGCCGTGTCTCTGACACAGCCTCCTTTAATTTTTTTATTTGTACAAGGTACAAAAATGGAAATTAATTGAGAAATACGTTAATATTGTCCAATTTAATCGTTTGATTCCAATACATTAGTAAGAGTTGAAGCTCTTGCACACTTCAGCAATTATTAAAAACAAAAACTGCTTCATATACACATATACACTAGGGATGTATATTTTTGGCATTTTATTGATTGCGGAATTTGGGCGATCTGAAAACAGAATCCCGAAATTCAGGAAGCTTTGATTCGCAATTTGTAATTTGTCAAAAAATGTAACACGTCTATAATCGTCGTATTATAGTAGTATTCTAAATAACATTAATATAACAAAGAAGAACAATATGTTATAATTCATGTATGTATGTATGTATTTCTTGATATTTTCATTATAATAGTAGTATTCTAAATAACATTAATATAACAAAGAACAATTTGGAACAGCTCGATTTTGAACTAAGAAATTAGATGTTTATGAAATTTTGAAAAATGGGCGTTGCCACGGCTACTTAGGAAAAAATTTCTGTATCTCAATAACGTTGTAAGGTATCGTCACAAAACTTGGTGGACATATTTTCCTTGACATCGCTATTATTACCGTACAAAATTTTTGAAATCGGTTCATAGCCACGCCCACCTCCCATATAACGGAAGTTTTGGAAAATGCAAAACGTTCGTTTTTTCTTTATCTATTGAAGCATATTAATTAAAATTTGATATTTAGAGAAATATTTAATTAAGAAACTTGATTTTTATGAAATTTTGAAAAATGGGCGTTGCCTCGCATACTTATAAAGAAACGTCTGTAGGTATCTCAATAACGATGTAAGGTATTTGGTGAACATATTGTCCTTTATTCCATTAGCATTACTGTCAATAAGTTTTGAAATCGGACCATAACAACGCCCAACTTCCAAATAAAGGAAATTTTGAAAAATGCAAAAAAGTTCGTTTTTCATTATTTATTTGAAGAAATTGAGAAAACTTTAATACTAGCTGCGATTTGAAACAAAGAATCGGGAATTTTATGAAATCATGGTCACCGACCATACAAAAATATATCGCGAGGGTATATAAAGTCATGAAAGGCAGAAGTTTGTTGAGTGTCGAGATCGGCAACTGGTCAGCTTCAAAACAAATTCTCATCAGCTGATCGAATAGTAATATATGTATATGTATGAATGTATAAATTATTGAGAGTATTGACTATAGTTTTCTTTGCGTAAAAAAGTGATAATAAATATTTTCAATATATTCAAAGAAAACTGCTTATATATTACTTTGTTAAATACTTTTTAACTACATACTGTATATAAATACAAACATATACACATTTCGATTGAATTGATATGTTTGATTATGTTAAAATTGATATTTTTTATTTCAGTTAATATTGTTGGTATACTTTAAAGTTTTCATGCAGAACTCATAAATTTATAATTTTTTTCATTAATACCCGTATTTTACTTGTTACTTCATTGTATTTGTATTATTTACTTCTGCATAACGCAATGGTCGTATTAAATTCATATAATCTCCAAAAAATGCAATGGTAATTACCACATTTCGTTTCTTTCATAGTGGCATCATTGGAAAATGCTATAAAAAATGTACACATTGAGAGCGCTCTCACGAGAACGAGAGTTCGTATCATATAATCTTTGGCACAACTGAGATATGTATGTCGATCTCACGTATAAAAAAAGTTGAAACAGATAAAATGAAATAACGGCATATTCTCTTCTCAAGCGGAGCATATAAGAGGTATTCATATGAATTTTTCGCTCAACATGAAGTATGATATAACGAACAATTTTGCAGCATTAACTCAAAAATCACGTTTTATGATTTATGCCGGTCTTGTAGTAAATGAGCGATTTGTTGTATATCCCTACTTGTGCCTATTTTGGGCAGCTGTCCAATAAACGCAACACTATTACCTACATACACCGCAAATTTCTCCATATTTTGCCCTCCAATGTGAAAGACTATCGGAACACTCACCGCATCACCCTTGTGATATTTACTCCCTCTAAATTTGTATTAAAAACGTGTAAAAGAAAATTCAAGAAAGTAAGGGTCGGTTTTTCATTGCTCGTTTAAGCTAAGTTTAAATTAAGTTAAATTAAACTCTGTTTAAATTTAAACTTAGTTTCCTTGCGCTCAATTAAATTTGTTGCAAATAAAATAAAGTAGTCAGCAAACATAGGCTAGGTTTAATCAATAGAATCTTCTTTTCTACACAAAAATGTTGCCAGTTGCTGCCCCTTTCAAATGCATTGTTCTTTTTTTAAATTAATGCAATCTTCCCAGAGTTCAGCACTATATTTTCGCAATTGGTAACCCTAAAAAATTAAATAGTGCAACATTTATTGCCCTCTGTGCTATCGACAGCAGCTGATCAATAACAAAAACAAACAAGTACAAAAAGCTATATTCGAGCGCAATCGAATTTTATATACCCTCGCGATGTATTTGGGCGTAGAATACGTCTTACCTTACGGTATGGGCACCCATGTCAGATTGTTATTGTTGTAATCTCTATTTCTTTAATTATAAGGAAACGGCGAGATAAATTTTTAAAAAAAATTTTTTGTAGTCAAATGAAGATGTTAGCTTTCGTTTGACATACATTTTATATTGGTTGATATCTTCCTAATATTTAAATTTCTCAAATGAAAATTTTATAAACACATCCAGACAAATATGTGTGTGGTGTTTGGTTGAGTGTGTAGTAGTGGTGGGTAACACAGTGCTGCACTGTTTGTAGCGTGAATAGACGTTCATTTTATTGCATAATTTTAGGCGGGAAAATTTAAGTAGAGTAAAGGCAGAGAAAGCGCTGCCAACTACTGCAAAATAACAATGGTGATTGATGCTGTTTGAAAACAGCTGAAAGTTGACTATTGATAACACAACCATTGACTTAGTTTTTGCGAGAAATTTAAATGTTAATTTAAAAACATATTTAACCTATTTTTCCTATCATAAGCCTATATTCTCAAAAGTAACTTTCAAATAATCAAATAGATTTGGGTCTGTTATTTATCATTTATCTTTACTATTGATAACTACCATTGACTTCGTTTTTGCGAGAAATTTAATTGATAATTTAAAAACATTTTTATCCTATTTTCCTATCATAAGCTTATGTATATCATCCAAAGTAACTATCAAATAAAGAAATTCATTTGCTTGTATTATTTATCATTATAAATTATCATTATACATATGTTTTCTGTCTTATCGGATGGCGTATTCTACGTTAAACTTAATGGCCGTGTCTCTGACACAGCCTACTTCTTTTTGTATGGCCGGTGCCACGCTCATTGCCAAACATGTGTACAAAGCCAATTTGAATTCTTTAGCTTACATTTTTTTTATTTTCAACTCTTAATTGTCCACGAAAATTTGTTCAAATTATGCTCCAAAAATATAGCGCGCGAAAAAAACTGAGCACAATTTTAGGCACCGTAACTGTCACAATTGTTGTGATATTCCTATTCTGTTGGGCTAATGGTGTTTTACACAGCTCCCCAATTTACATTGAGCTCAAATGCGCATTTCGAATGAGTCATTCCGAAACCTTTTATATTGTCTTCTTCGCATTTCCTCATACATTTCATTTGAAACATCTGTTATGTACGAGGGCGGTTTGTTAAATCAGTGCCTTTTGAATTTTCCTCTCAAAAACTTTAACTTTTTTATCAAAAGGTAAAAAAGTGAATTTTATGTGCAGATTAAGCATTATTTTTTGCGTAAATATACCATCGCCGAAACCAAGGAAAGGCTTGATAAATACTTTGGGGACACTTCACCAATTTCAATGGTTAAGAAGTGGTTTACTGAGTACCGTTGTGGTCGTATAAGCACAAGTGACGACGAATTTTCTCGTCCCTCAAAAGAGACCGTCACACTAGAAATCGTCGATAAAATCCATGGAATGATATTGGATGTCCGTATAGTGAAAGTGTGTGATGTAGCTGAGGCAGTAGGCATCTCAAAGCTATCCGCGCGATGGGTGCCGTGATTACTCACATTCAACCATAAGCGCAACCGTATGACCACTTCAAAGGATAGGAAAAAATCCATATATTGGGCTACGAACTGTAACCCCATTCCGCATAAACTCCAAATTTAGCACCATGTGACTATTTCCAAATCTGAAGAAATGGCTGAGTGGTAAGAGGATTGGGTCAAATGCAGAGTTCAGCTCAGAAACAAATGCCTATTTTCAGAGTCTTGAGAAAGATATTATTTGGAAGGAATAAACAAATGGAAAAATGCTGGACTGAGTTTATAGGTTACTATGTTGAGGAATATAATGCTTTTTTTTGTCGATAAAACATATTTCATTCAAAAAGTCACTGACTTGTAATATTTTGGCGTAGAATACGTCTTACCTTAAGGTAGGGCACCCATGTCAGATTGTTATTGTTGTAATCTCTATTTCTTTAATTATAAGGAAACGGCGAGATAAATTCTTTTAAACATTTTTTTGTAGTCAAATGAAGATGTTAGCTTTCGTTTGACATACATTTCATATTGGTTGATATCTTCCTAATATTTAAATTTCTCAAATGAAAATTTCATAAACACATCCAAACAAATATGTGTGTGGTGTTTGGTTGAGTGTGTAGTAGTGGTGAATAGACGTTCATTTTATTGCATAATTTTAGGCGGGAAAATTTAAGTAGAGTAAAGGCAGAGAAAGCGGTGCCAACTACTGCTTATTGGTGGTGATTTTAACACAGAAATCACTTCAAATACTAGATTGGCGAAATTTATGAGCGATACGTTTAATTTGGATTATATTCGAAATGATGCTCCCACAACTATTGATAACACAACCATTGACTTAGTTTTTGCGAGAAATTTAAATGTTAATTTAAAAACATATTTATCCTATTTTTTCTATCATAAGCCTATATTCTCAAAAGTAACTTTCAAATAATCAAATAGATTTGGGTCTGTTATTTATCATTTATCTTTACTATTGGTAACTACCATTGACTTCGTTTTTGCGAGAAATTTAATTGATAATTTAAAAACATTTTTATCCTATTTTCCTATCATAAGCTTATGTATATCATCAAAAGTAACTATCAAATAAAGAAATTCATTTGCTTGTATTATTTATCATTATAAGTTATCATTATACATATGTTTTCTGTCTTATCGGATGGCGTATTCTACGTTAAACTTAATGGCCGTGTCTCTGACACAGCCTCCTTTAATTTTTTTATTTGTACAAGGTACAAAAATGGAAATTAATTTTGAAATACGTTAATATTGTCCAATTTAATCGTTTGATTCCAATACATTAGTAAGAGTTGAAGCTCTTGCACACTTCAGCAATTATTAAAAACAAAAACTGCTTCATATACACATATACACTAGGGATGTATATTTTTGGCATTTTATTGATTGCGGAATTTGGGCGATCTGAAAACAGAATCCCGAAATTCAGGAAGCTTTGATTCGCAATTTGTAATTTGTCAAAAAATGTAACACGTCTATATAGTAGTATTCGTATTATAGTAGTATTCTAAATAACATTAATATAACAAAGAAGAACAATATGTTATAATTCATGTATGTATGTATGTATTTCTTGATATTTTCATTATAATAGTAGTATTCTAAATAACATTAATATAACAAAGAACAATATGGAACAGCTCGATTTTGAACTAAGAAATTAGATGTTTATGAAATTTTGAAAAATGGGCGTTGCCACGGCTACTTAGGAAAAAATTTCTGTATCTCAATAACGTTGTAAGGTATCGTCACAAAACTTGGTGGACATATTTTCCTTGACATCGCTATTATTACCGTACAAAATTTTTGAAATCGGTTCATAGCCACGCCCACATCCCATATAACGGAAGTTTTGGAAAATGCAAAACGTTCGTTTTTTCTTTATCTATTGAAGCATATTAATTAAAATTTGATATTTAGAGAGATATTTAATTAAGAAACTTGATTTTTATGAAATTTTGAAAAATGGGCGTTGCCTCGCATACTTATAAAGAAACGTCTGTAGGTATCTCAATAACGATGTAAGGTATTTGGTGAACATATTGTCCTTTATTCCATTAGCATTACTGTCAATAAGTTTTGAAATCGGACCATAACAACGCCCAACTTCCAAATAAAGGAAATTTTGAAAAATGCAAAAAAGTTCGTTTTTCATTATTTATTTGAAGAAATTGAGAAAACTTTAATACTAGCTGCGATTTGAAACAAAGAATCGGGAATTTTATGAAATCATGGTCACCGACCATACAAAAATATATCGCGAGGGTATATACATAAAGTCATGAAAGGCAGAAGTTTGTTGAGTGTCGAGATCGGCAACTGGTCAGCTTCAAAACAAATTCTCATCAGCTGATCGAATAGTAATATATGTATATGTATGAATGTATAAATTATTGAGAGTATTGACTATAGTTTTCTTTGCGTAAAAAAGTGATAATAAATATTTTCAATATATTCAAAGAAAACTGCTTATATATTACTTTGTTAAATACTTTTTAACTACATACTGTATATAAATACAAACATATACACATTTCGATTGAATTGATATGTTTGATTATGTTAAAATTGATATTTTTTATTTCAGTTAATATTGTTGGTATACTTTAAAGTTTTCATGCAGAACTCATAAATTTATAATTTTTTTCATTAATACCCGTATTTTACTTGTTACTTCATTGTATTTGTATTATTTACTTCTGCATAACGCAATGGTCGTATTAAATTCATATAATCTCCAAAAAATGCAATGGTAATTACCACATTTCGTTTCTTTCATAGTGGCATCATTGGAAAATGCTATAAAAAATGTACACATTGAGAGCGCTCTCACGAGAACGAGAGTTTCGTATCATATAATCTTTGGCACAACTGAGATATGTATGTCGATCTCACGTATAAAAAAAGTTGAAACAGATAAAATGAAATAACGGCATATTCTCTTCTCAAGCGGAGCATATAAGAGGTATTCATATGAATTTTTCGCTCAACATGAAGTATGATATAACGAACAATTTTGCAGCATTAACTCAAAAATCACGTTTTATGATTTATGCCGGTCTTGTAGTAAATGAGCGATTTGTTGTATATCCCTACTTGTGCCTATTTTGGGCAGCTGTCCAATAAACGCAACACTATTACCTACATACACCGCAAATTTCTCCATATTTTACCCTCCAATGTGAAAGACTATCGGAACACTCACCGCATCACCCTTGTGATATTTACTCCCTCTAAATTTGTATTAAAAACGTGTAAAAGAAAATTCAAGAAAGTAAGGGTCGGTTTTTCATTGCTCGTTTAAGCTAAGTTTAAATTAAGTTAAATTAAACTCTGTTTAAATTTAAACTTAGTTTCCTTGCGCTCAATTAAATTTGTTGCAAATAAAATAAAGTAGTCAGCAAACATAGGCTATGTTTAATCAATAGAATCTTCTTTTCTACACAAAAATGTTGCCAGTTGCTGCCCCTTTCAAATGCATTGTTCTTTTTTTAAATTAATGCAATCTTCCCAATAACAAAAACAAAGAAGTACAAAAAGCTATATTCGAGCGCAATCGAATTTTATATACCCTCGCGATGTATTTTGGCGTAGAATACGTCTTACCTTACGGTATGGGCACCCATGTCAGATTGTTATTGTTGTAATCTCTATTTCTTTAATTATAAGGAAACGGCGAGATAAATTTAAAAAAAAAATTTTTTGTAGTCAAATGAAGATGTTAGCTTTCGTTTGACATACATTTCATATTGGTTGATATCTTCCTAATATTTAAATTTCTCAAATGAAAATTTTATAAACACATCCAGACAAATATGTGTGTGGTGTTTGGTTGAGTGTGGAGTAGTGGTGGTTAACACAGTGCTGCACTGTTTGTAGCGTGAATAGACGTTCATTTTATTGCATAAGTTTAGGCGGGAAAATTTAAGTAGAGTAAAGGCAGAGAAAGCGCTGCCAACTACTGCAAAATAATAATGGTGATTGATGCTGTTTGAAAACAGCTGAAAGTTGACTATTGATAACACAACCATTGACTTAGTTTTTGCGAGAAATTTAAATGGTAATTTAAAAACATATTTATCCTATTTTTCCTATCATAAGCCTATATTCTCAAAAGTAACTTTCAAATAATCAAATAGATTTGGGTCTGTTATTTATCATTTATCTTTACTATTGATAACTACCATTGACTTCGTTTTTGCGAGAAATTTAATTGATAATTTAAAAAAATTTTTATCCTATTTTCCTATCATAAGCTTATGTATATCATCCAAAGTAACTATCAAATAAAGAAATTCATTTGCTTGTATTATTTATCATTATAAATTATCATTATACATATGTTTTCTGTCTTATCGGATGGCGTATTCTACGTTAAACTTAATGGCCGTGTCTCTGACACAACCTCCTTCTTTTTGTATGGCCGGTGCCACGCTAATTGCCAAACTTGTGTACAAAGCCAATTTGAATTCTTTAGCTTGCATTTTTTTTATTTTCAACTCTTAATTGTCCACGAAAATTTGTTCAAATTATGCTCCAAAAATATAGCGCGCGAAAAAAACTGAGCACAATTTTAGGCACCGTAACTGTCACAATTGTTGTGATATTCCTATTCTGTTGGGCTAATGGTGTTTTACACAGCTCCCCAATTTACATTGAGCTCAAATGCGCATTTCGAATGAGTCATTCCAAAACCTTTTATATTGTCTTCTTCGCATTTCCTCATACATTTCATTTGAAACATCTGTTATGTACGAGGGCGGTTTGTTAAATCAGTGCCTTTTGAATTTTCCTCTCAAAAACTTTAACTTTTTTATTAAAAGGTAAAAAAGTAAATTTTATGTGCAGATTAAGCATTATTTTTTGCGTAAATATACCATCGCCGAAACCAAGGAAAGGCTTGATAAATACTTTGGGGACACTGCACCAATTTCAATGGTTAAGAAGTGGTTTACTGAGTACCGTTGTGGTCGTATAAGCACAAGTGACGACGAATTTTCTCGACCCTCAAAAGAGGCCTATTTTCAGAGTCTTGAGAAAGATATTATTTGGAAGGAATAAACAAATGGAAAAATGCTGGACTGAGTTTATAGGTTACTATGTTGAGGAATATAATGCTTTTTTTTTGTCGATAAAACATATTTCATTCAAAAAGTCACTGACTTGTAATATTTTGGCGTAGAATACGTCTTACCTTAAGGTATGGGCACCTATGTCAGATTGTTATTGTTGTAATCTCTATTTCTTTAATTATAAGGAAACGGCGAGATAAATTTTTTGACCAAATTTTTTTGTAGTCAAGTGAAGATGTTAGCTTTCGTTTGACATACATTTCATATTGGTTGATATCTTCCTAATATTTAAATTTCTCAAATGAAAATTTTATAAACACATCCAGACAAATATGTGTGTGGTGTTTGGTTGAGTGTGTAGTAGTGGTGAATAGACGTTCATTTTATTGCATAATTTTAGGCGGGAAAATTTAAGTAGAAAAAAGGCAGAGAAAGCGGTGCCAACTACTGCTTATTGGTGGTGATTCTAACACAGAAATCACTTCAAATACTAGATTTGCGAAATTTATGAGCGATACGTTTAATTTGGATTATATTCGAAATGATGCTCCCACAACTATTGATAACACAACCATTGACTTAGTTTTTGCGAGAAATTTAAATGTTAATTTAAAAACATATTTATCCTATTTTTCCTATCATAAGCCTATATTCTCAAAAGTAACTTTCAAATAATCAAATAGATTTGGGTCTGTTATTTATCATTTATCTTTACTATTGATAACTACCATTGACTTCGTTTTTGCGAGAAATTTAATTGATAATTTAAAAACATTTTTATCCTATTTTCCTATCATTATGTATATCATCAAAAGTAACTATCAAATAAAGAAATTCATTTGCTTGTATTATTTATCATTATAAATTATCATTATACATATGTTTTCTGTCTTATCGGATGGCGTATTCTACGTTAAACTTAATGGCCGTGTCTCTGACACAGCCTCCTTTAATTTTTTTATTTGTACAAGGTACAAAAATGGAAATTAATTGAGAAATACGTTAATATTGTCCAATTTAATCGTTTGATTCCAATACATTAGTAAGAGTTGAAGCTCTTGCACACTTCAGCAATTATTAAAAACAAAAACTGCTTCATATACACATATACACTAGGGATGTATATTTTTGGCATTTTATTGATTGCGGAATTTGGGCGATCTGAAAACAGAATCCCGAAATTCAGGAAGCTTTGATTCGCAATTTGTAATTTGTCAAAAAATGTAACACGTCTATAATCGTCGTATTATAGTAGTATTCTAAATAACATTAATATAACAAAGAAGAACAATATGTTATAATTCATGTATGTATGTATGTATTTCTTGATATTTTCATTATAATAGTAGTATTCTAAATAACATTAATATAACAAAGAACAATTTGGAACAGCTCGATTTTGAACTAAGAAATTAGATGTTTATGAAATTTTGAAAAATGGGCGTTGCCACGGCCACTTAGGAAAAAATTTCTGTATCTCAATAACAGTGTAAGGTATCGTCACAAAACTTGGTGGACATATTTTCCTTGACATCGCTATTATTACCGTACAAAATTTTTGAAATCGGTTCATAGCCACGCCCACCTCCCATATAACGGAAGTTTTGGAAAATGCAAAAACTCCGTTTTTCGGTATCTATTACAGCAAATTGAGTGAAATTTGGTATTTGGAGCGATTTTGAACTAAGAAATTATGTAGGTATTTACAAAATTTTGTAAAAAAAAAGGCGTTGCCACGCCCACTTACCGCTATTATTACCGTAGAAAATTTTGAAATCGGTTCCTAACCACGATCATCTCCCATATAACGGAAGTCTTGGAAAATGCAAAACTTCATTTTTCGGTATCTATTAAAACAAATTGAGTGAAATTTGGTATTGGGAGCGATTTTGAACTAAGAAATTAGGGATTTATAAAATTTTGAAAAATGGGCATTGCCACGCCCACTTATGAAACATTTTCTGTATCTCAATAACAGTATTAGGTATCGTCACAAAATTAGGTGGACATATGTATTTTCCTTAATATCGCTGTTATCATCGTTAAAGTTCTTGAAATCAGACCATATAACGGAAATTTTGAAAAATGCAAAACGTTCGTTTTTTCTTTATCTATTGAAGCATATTAATTAAAATTTGATATTTAGAGAGATATTTAATTAAGAAACTTGATTTTTATGAAAGTTTGAAAAATGGGCATTGCCTCGCATACTTATAAAGAAACGTCTGTAGGTATCTTAATAACGATGTAAGGTATTTGGTGAACATATTGTCCTTTATTCCATTAGCATTACTGTCAATAAGTTTTGAAATCGGACCATAACAACGCCCAACTTCCAAATAAAGGAAATTTTGAAAAATGCAAAAAAGTTCGTTTTTCATTATTTATTTGAAGAAATTGAGAAAACTTTAATACTAGCTGCGATTAGAAACAAAGAATCGGGAATTTTATGAAATCATGGTCACCGACCATACAAAAATATATCGCGAGGGTATATAAAGTCATGAAAGGCAGAAGTTTGTTGAGTGTCGAGATCGGCAACTGGTCAGCTTCAAAACAAATTCTCATCAGCTGATCGAATAGTAACATATTTATATGTATGAATGTATAAATTATTGAGAGTATTGACTATAGTTTTCTTTGCGTAAAAAAGTGATAATAAATATTTTCAATATATTCAAAGAAAACTGCTTATATATTACTTTGTTAAATACTTTTTAACTACATACTGTATATAAATACAAACATATACACATTTCGATTGAATTGATATGTTTGATTATATTAAAATTGATATTTTTTATTTCAGTTAATATTGTTGGAATACTTTAAAGTTTTCATGCAGAACTCATAAATTTATAATTTTTTTCATTAATACCCGTATTTTACTTGTTACTTCATTGTATTTGTATTATTTACTTCTGCATAACGCAATGGTCGTATTAAATTCATATAATCTCCAAAAAATGCAATGGTAATTACCACATTTCGTTTCTTTCATAGTGGCATCATTGGAAAATGCTATAAAAAATGTACACATTGAGAGCGCTCTCACGAGAACGAGAGTTTCGTATCATATAATCTTTGGCACAACTGAGATATGTCGATCTCACGTATAAAAAAAGTTGAAACAGATAAAATGAAATAACGGCATATTCTCTTCTCAAGCGGAGCATACAAGAGGTATTCATATGAATTTTTCACTCAACATGAAGTATGATGTAACGAACAATTTTGCAGCATTAACTCAAAAATCACGTTTTTTGATTTATGCCGGTCTTGTAGCAAATGAGCGATTTGTTGTATATCCCTACTTGTGCCTATTTTGGGCAGCTGTCCAATAAACGCAACACTATTACCTATGTACATACACCGCAAATTTCTCCATATTTTACCCTCCAATGTGAAAGACTATCGGAACACTCACCGCATCACCCTTGTGATATTTACTCCCTCTAAATTGTATTAAAAACGTGTAAAAAAAAATTCAAGAAAGTAAGGGTCGGTTTTTCATTGCTCGTTTAAGCTAAGTTTAAATTAAGTTAAATTAAACTCTGTTTAAATTTAAACTTAGTTTCCTTGCGCTCAATTAAATTTGTTGCAAATAAAATAAAGTAGTCAGCAAACATAGGCTAGGTTTAATCAATAGAATCTTCTTTTGCTGCCCCTTTCAAATGCATTGTTCTTTTTTTAAATTAATGCAATCTTCCCAGAGTTCAGCACTATATTTTCGCAATTGGTAACCCTAAAAAATTAAATAGTGCAACATTTATTGCCCTCTGTGCTATCGACAGCAGCTGATCAATAACAAAAACAAACAAGTACAAAAAGCTATATTCGAGCGCAATCGATTTTTATATACCCTCGCGATGTATTTTGGCGTAGAATACGTCTTACCTTACGGTATGGGCACCCATGTCAGATTGTTATTGTTGTAATCTCTATTTCTTTAATTATAAGGAAACGGCGAGATAAATTTTTTAAAAAATTTTTTTGTAGTCAAATGAAGATGTTAGCTTTCGTTTGACATACATTTCATATTGGTTGATATCTTCCTAATATTTAAATTTCTCAAATGAAAATTTTATAAACACATCCAGACAAATATGTGTGTGGTGTTTGGTTGAGTGTGGAGTAGTGGTGGCAAAGAACGTAAATCTATAAGAAGCGACAACACGCTGAAATTTGGCGAGTGAATCCGTGCCGTCCATCTCCAGGAGTTCACCTCACGTCTTCACATCTTCTTTCGTCAAAATTCACCAGGCCGGTCCAGAATTCGCTGTGTATTTGCTTTTCGCTGCACCAAATTAAGAAGGAAGAAAGAAGATGGAATCAATGAAATTCATGGCCATTTTGAGATTTCGCATTGGAATGAGCGAAAATTTGCAAAAACTTCATATTTGATTAATTTTCTATTACACTTGTCATAGAAGTTAAATATACATACATATTTCTACAATCGCAAATATTACAGATCCGTATGAATATATTGATGTATGTACATACATATGTACGTTGACATTTTCCAAAAAGTGCGTACCTATCTGTTTTGCCGACGGCATTTCGCATGCGCATTAATATGAAATAAGGTTTTTGTTTAAATATGCTTTAAAATGAATTCATATTTTCTGCTTACTATACATTTGGGTAAACATTTTAATTAGAGGGCTAAAATATGTATGCATAAATGTCACATATGGAATAATATGTATGTACATATGTAAATAATATTAGTAAATGCAAGATACATACATATTGTACATATGTATACACGTCGACGCCAAAAACTCTAAAATACTACAACCATTCATAAATGCGGTTGTCATTCCATTCTTAAATGCAAACCCAACTCCTCTCCCTTCGCACACAATCGACATCCACATGCTAATTTCAGACTTTCGCGACCAAGAATTTGAACAAATTTATGAAATTTCTGTCTTCCGTGCTCGCACCAAAAAGGAGGATCGCTCTTGATTTTTTGGCCCAGACCGGCATTAATGAATATGTGAACACATTTACTTAACCCTCAAACCGGCAACATTGAAATAGTTATCCAAAATGGTTGGGAATTTTTTTCTAGCATAACTTGGGCATGATAAACTCAATGCCGTCATCTATTTGCCATTTTGTCGCTTCGTTTGCCTTCCAGGTGAAATAAAAGAAACAGTGTCTCCAGGCACTCTTATCGGTTAGAGCAAAAAATAGGAACAGGTAGAAATTGTATTCAGTACCAATGGTTTTATTGCAAAAAGTTTAACAGAACATTGAAATCAAGAAAAATGTATTACTTCTTTGTGTGATATTCCGAAAAGCAATTTTTTGCTGCGGAGCAACATAAATGTAAATTGCATACTTCGCAAATACATTGAGTTTGCGACTTTTTACAAAATTTGCACCATTTTTTCCACCTCTTTTCTCGAGCCATTTTGGAAGATGATTGTTACTGTTGAAACGAACGTCATCCACAGGATATACAGCTTTTCTGCCAACACTCAGAGCAGCAGGTAACGATTCATCTTGTGGAGTACAACGTTGACTTGTTGAATATGGGCGACCAATCGCACGCGTCTGAGTGTAGCTCACAAGACCAGCAGCGATCTGTTCTCGGAATTCAGGTAACTGTAGCATTTTTCCTCCTGCAACAGAAATATTACTGGAGTTATTCAACTCTTCCATGTGAATTCGACGATAGAGAATATAAGTTCATCTTCATCTTGGAACGACAGGAACCTTTTTATCGCTTCAAACCGTTTCAATGGCATTGTTTTGCGAATGGGTTGGAATGAATTCTTGCTCCAATAGCTCTCTAAATTCGGGTTGCGATAAATCGACATGTATAAATGAATTCCGATGTACTGGCAGATATCATTGACATTCACATTGAATTTTGAGTTTATATCCTGACTTAGAGCACACCGGTTCGTCTCTTGAACAATCATTTCAAGTATTTCCTCAGAGAAAAAATATAGGAATAATTGCGACGGTGTTGAGAGCGCTTTTATGTGCTCAGGTAATAATGTGGAGCCACGAAACGCCACCTCATTTACATGAAGTTTAAGATTTGCTTTGCGCCAGATCACTTTGCTGAATTCAGCAGAATCTTTGTTTATTGATTCAATGCCTGCAATAAAAAATCAAAACGATCAGTACATGGAATAAAATCAATTTTCCAAAGGTATGAGAGAAATTCTTACTTCCAGTAAAACCACCATTGGTTGGTTCAATTGATGGGCCGGTGGATTCGGCTATTGGCAATGGCGAACGGACTCTCTTGTTCTGAACTGGAGTGGAATTCACTGCCGTGTAAGTCCATGGAATCGCATTTGTCGATGAAATTATTTCTTCATCGACAGTGACAGTCTCTTTCACTGCAGAAGTATTCAATGAATCACTGGCTGCATCGGTGATAAAAATGTCACTTGCTACCATATCCCGAAGGCACTGGGATATGAAATGTTCGTCCTCTGGACTTACATATTTTCTCCGGCTCGTAGTTTCGATCTATAGAGTCATTTTCGCTGCTTAAATCTTCTTCACCACTAGTCTCCACAGAATCCATAAATTCAAGGATTTCTTCGTCCGATAACTTCGACAATTTCACACGCGACATCATGCGATGACTTTCGAATACTGTTATTTAGACACTTTACGAAAAACAGGCGAAAAATTACTTAGAAAGTATTTGCAATACCGGGAAAAAGCACCATAAATAAAACGCAGTAGAAAAATGTGAGGCGTAAAAAGATTCGCGCCGAACGATAAGAGTGCCTTGAGGCACACTTAGGTTTTTCGCTTTAGAAAACAAAATCCAACTATTTTCAACACCGTAGATATAAAATCATGAAGCTTACGACGAAAACTTTGCGGAAATTAAATTATTGAGCTAAAATTACGTCACCAAAATAAAAATTTTCGATGCTGAAAATCTGGAATTTTTTAATACGAAAACGCGACCTTCTCCTCCACCTGTTCGCAAAAAACTGATTACAGAAGAGAAACGGTCTATCGGATTACATTCTAACTTGAGAAACAAATGTCACGAGAAAAATGATCAAGGGCGTTGACCTAACTTTCGTAATGAAAAATTACATCTTCATATTCAAAATGTGATTTTTGTGATGCTTGCCTTGAGGCACTCTTACCGGTTAGAGGGTTAAAATATATCAGACATGCTACCCCCGGCAATATTTTTAATTTATAAAATCATATCTAATATGAATATTTATATGTATATATTGTTAAACACAGTTTTGTTAAGTTTTATGAAAATAAATATTTAAATTCGATACGATTTCCCGAATAGGGCGTTAAATAAATCACGGCCTGTCCTCACCTCCATGCGCACTGTGTTCATATGTATGCGCACATATATATATGTAAATATGTCGCAGAATTTTGTCGCATTTGCACACCAGTGTTCATCATCACTCTATTGAACTAAATTCACTGCGCTTTGCCGCTGTAGTAGGAATTCTACTACTTAAAAAAACGTACTCACAAAAGTTAATACAAATTTTAGTTCTCAGTGTACTATACAAACGTATTTACCTCTAACCTAGTTTAGTGTTTACTTATCACTATTACTCGGCACGATTGAAAACGCGCAGAAGTAAACGTATTGAAATATTTATGCAAAAGTTTGCATATTTATTCATTTGCTAATTTTTTTTAAAACATTTATGTACATTTATACATATATACTTCGATACTTAGGCTTTGAATCATTAGCACTATTTTAATATGGCTCCTCCATTTTCCGATTAGATTATACTGATGACAACGAAACATATATACAGAAATAAATAAATGCATAGGTTTCAGAACAACTGAATGCAATTTATATATTAAATGTACACTAGTTTTGTTAATTACACTTGTTACACTTACACTTATTAGGCACCGACTTTTATGAACTCTGCAACACAAATTTATCACTAACCCACTACGCATGCCACATCATTTTAACACTAAATCACTCCAGAATATTCAAAATATGTTAAGATATTATTAAAACACTTTTAGAACTATGCGAGCAAACCATAATTTCATAGTTTAATATTATTTTAGCAACATTTTCCACAATTTTTCATGAATTAAAATATTGGTAGACACTTGGATTTCGGCCACACACATTCTCTGGCGTTTTACGCTTTAAACCGCACTATTTTCACTCACAACCGCTTTATATTAACACCACAGTTAATATAATACATTTATTATGCACATTTTTAACAATATTTTCGATTTTAATTGAATTTTTAATAAAAACGAGCAGCACATAAAATTCCACTATCGCTTGTATTTGTTTTGATTGCACACTAGCCGGCGAAAATATTTGCTTTTCCTTCTTTCGTGCGGACAGCGTATCAAAGCATGTGGTGAACTCCTGGAGATGGACGGCACCATACGGTCTAAGAAATCTCTGAAATTTTTCATTTCAGCGTGTTGTCGCTTCTTATAGATTTACGTTCTTTGGTGGTGGGTAACACAGTGCTGCACTGTTTGTAGCGTGAATAGACGTTCATTTTATTGCATAACTTTAGGCGGGAAAATTTAAGTAGAGTAAAGGCAGAGAAAGCGCTGCCAACTACTGCAAAATAACAATGGTGATTGATGCTGTTTGAAAACAGCTGAAAGTTGACTATTGATAACACAACCATTGACTTAGTTTTTGCGAGAAATTTAAATGTTAATTTAAAAACATATTTATCCTATTTTTCCTATCATAAGCCTATATTCTCAAAAGTAACTTTCAAATAATCAAATAGATTTGGGTCTGTTATTTATCATTTATCTTTACTATTGATAACTACCATTGACTTCGTTTTTGCGAGAAATTTAATTGATAATTTAAAAACATTTTTATCCTATTTTCCTATCATAAGCTTATGTACATATATCATCAAAAGTAACTATCAAATAAAGAAATTCATTTGCTTGTATTATTTATCATTATAAATTATCATTATACATATGTTTTCTGTCTTATCGGATGGCGTATTCTACGTTAAACTTAATGGCCGTGTCTCTGACACAGCCTCCTTTAATTTTTTTATTTGTACAAGGTACAAAAATGGAAATTAATTGAGAAATACGTTAATATTGTCCAATTTAATCGTTTGATTCCAATACATTAGTAAGAGTTGAAGCTCTTGCACACTTCAGCAATTATTAAAAACAAAAACTGCTTCATATACACATATACACTAGGGATGTATATTTTTGGCATTTTATTGATTGCGGAATTTGGGCGATCTGAAAACAGAATCCCGAAATTCAGGAAGCTTTGATTCGCAATTTGTAATTTGTCAAAAAATGTAACACGTCTATAATCGTCGTATTATAGTAGTATTCTAAATAACATTAATATAACAAAGAAGAACAATATGTTATAATTCATGTATGTATGTATGTATTTCTTGATATTTTCATTATAATAGTAGTATTCTAAATAACATTAATATAACAAAGAACAATTTGGAACAGCTCGATTTTGAACTAAGAAATTAGATGTTTATGAAATTTTGAAAAATGGGCGTTGCCACGGCTACTTAGGAAAAAATTTCTGTATCTCAATAACGTTGTAAGGTATCGTCACAAAACTTGGTGGACATATTTTCCTTGACATCGCTATTATTACCGTACAAAATTTTTGAAATCGGTTCATAGCCACGCCCACCTCCCATATAACGGAAGTTTTGGAAAATGCAAAAACTCCGTTTTTCGGTATCTATTACAGCAAATTGAGTGAAATTTGGTATTTGGAGCGATTTTGAACTAAGAAATTATGTAGGTATTTACAAAATTTTGTAAAAAAAAAGGCGTTGCCACGCCCACTTACCGCTATTATTACCGTAGAAAATTTTGAAATCGGTTCCTAACCACGATCATCTCCCATATAACGGAAGTCTTGGAAAATGCAAAACTTCATTTTTCGGTATCTATTAAAACAAATTGAGTGAAATTCGGTATTGGGAGCGATTTTGAACTAAGAAATTAGGGATTTATAAAATTTTGAAAAATGGGCATTGCCACGCCCACTTATGAAACATTTTCTGTATCTCAATAACAGTATTAGGTATCGTCACAAAATAGGTGGACATATGTATTTTCCTTAATATCGCTGTTATCATCGTTAAAGTTCTTGAAATCAGACCATATAACGGAAATTTTGAAAAATGCAAAACGTTCGTTTTTTCTTTATCTATTGAAGCATATTAATTAAAATTTTATATTTAGAGAGATATTTAATTAAGAAACTTGATTTTTATGAAATTTTGAAAAATGGGCATTGCCTCGCATACTTATAAAGAAACGTCCGTAGGTATCTTAATAACGATGTAAGGTATTTGGTGAACATATTGTCCTTTATTCCATTAGCATTACTGTCAATAAGTTTTGAAATCGGACCATAACAACGCCCAACTTCCAAATAAAGGAAATTTTGAAAAATGCAAAAAAGTTCGTTTTTCATTATTTATTTGAAGAAATTGAGAAAACTTTAATACTAGCTGCGATTTGAAACAAAGAATCGGGAATTTTATGAAATCATGGTCACCGACAACAAAAAAAATATATCGCGAGGGTATATAAAGTCATGAAAGGCAGAAGTTTGTTGAGTGTCGAGATCGGCAACTGGTCAGCTTCAAAACAAATTCTCATCAGCTGATCGAATAGTAACATATTTATATGTATGAATGTATAAATTATTGAGAGTATTGACTATAGTTTTCTTTGCGTAAAAAAGTGATAATAAATATTTTCAATATATTCAAAGAAAACTGCTTATATATTACTTTGTTAAATACTTTTTAACTACATACTGTATATAAATACAAACATATACACATTTCGATTGAATTGATATGTTTGATTATATTAAAATTGATATTTTTTATTTCAGTTAATATTGTTGGAATACTTTAAAGTTTTCATGCAGAACTCATAAATTTATAATTTTTTTCATTAATACCCGTATTTTACTTGTTACTTCATTGTATTTGTATTATTTACTTCTGCATAACGCAATGGTCGTATTAAATTCATATAATCTCCAAAAAATGCAATGGTAATTACCACATTTCGTTTCTTTCATAGTGGCATCATTGGAAAATGCTATAAAAAATGTACACATTGAGAGCGCTCTCACGAGAACGAGAGTTTCGTATCATATAATCTTTGGCACAACATGAAGTATGATATAACGAACAATTTTGCAGCATTAACTCAAAAATCACGTTTTTTGATTTATCCCGGTCTTGTAGCAAATGAGCGATTTGTTGTATATCCCTACTTGTGCCTATTTTGGGCAGCTGTCCAATAAACGCAACACTATTACCTATGTACATACACCGCAAATTTCTCCATATTTTACCCTCCAATGTGAAAGACTATAGGAACACTCACCGCATCACCCTTGTGATATTTACTCCCTCTAAATTTGTATTAAAAACGTGTAAAAAAAAATTCAAGAAAGTAAGGGTCGGTTTTTCATTGCTCGTTTAAGCTAAGTTTAAATTAAGTTAAATTAAACTCTGTTTAAATTTAAACTTAGTTTCCTTGCGCTCAATTAAATTTGTTGCAAATAAAATAAAGTAGTCAGCAAACATAGGCTAGGTTTAATCAATAGAATCTTCTTTTGCTGCCCCTTTCAAATGCATTGTTCTTTTTTTAAATTAATGCAATCTTCCCAGAGTTCAGCACTATATTTTCGCAATTGGTAACCCTAAAAAATTAAATAGTGCAACATTTATTGCCCTCTGTGCTATCGACAGCAGCTGATCAATAACAAAAACAAACAAGTACAAAAAGCTATATTCGAGCGCAATCGATTTTTATATACCCTCGCGATGTATTTTGGCGTAGAATACGTCTTACCTTACGGTATGGGCACCCATGTCAGATTGTTATTGTTGTAATCTCTATTTCTTTAATTATAAGGAAACGGCGAGATAAATTTTTAAAAAAATTTTTTTGTAGTCAAATGAAGATGTTAGCTTTCGTTTGACATACATTTCATATTGGTTGATATCTTCCTAATATTTAAATTTCTCAAATGAAAATTTTATAAACACATCCAGACAAATATGTGTGTGGTGTTTGGTTGAGTGTGGAGTAGTGGTGGCAAAGAACGTAAATCTATAAGAAGCGACAACACGCTGAAATTTGGCGAGTGAATCCGTGCCGTCCATCTCCAGGAGTTCACCTCACGTCTTCACATCTTCTTTCGTCAAAATTCACCAGGCCGGTCCAGAATTCGCTGTGTATTTGCTTTTCGCTGCACCAAATTAAGAAGGAAGAAAGAAGATGGAATCAATGAAATTCATGGCCATTTTGAGATTTCGCATTGGAATGAGCGAAAATTTGCAAAAACTTCATATTTGATTAATTTTCTATTACACTTGTCATAGAAGTTAAATATACATACATATTTCTACAATCGCAAATATTACAGATCCGTATGAATATATTGATGTATGTACATACATATGTACGTTGACATTTTCCAAAAAGTGCGTACCTATCTGTTTTGCCGACGGCATTTCGCATGCGCATTAATATGAAATAAGGTTTTTGTTTAAATATGCTTTAAAATGAATTCATATTTTCTGCTTACTATACATTTGGGTAAACATTTTAATTAGAGGGCTAAAATATGTATGCATAAATGTCACATATGGAATAATATGTATGTACATATGTAAATAATATTAGTAAATGCAAGATACATACATATTGTACATATGTATACACGTCGACGCCAAAAACTCTAAAATACTACAACCATTCATAAATGCGGTTGTCATTCCATTCTTAAATGCAAACCCAACTCCTCTCCCTTCGCACACAATCGACATCCACATGCTAATTTCAGACTTTCGCGACCAAGAATTTGAACAAATTTATGAAATTTCTGTCTTCCGTGCTCGCACCAAAAAGGAGGATCGCTCTTGATTTTTTGGCCCAGACCGGCATTAATGAATATGTGAACACATTTACTTAACCCTCAAACCGGCAACATTGAAATAGTTATCCAAAATGGTTGGGAATTTTTTTCTAGCATAACTTGGGCATGATAAACTCAATGCCGTCATCTATTTGCCATTTTGTCGCTTCGTTTGCCTTCCAGGTGAAATAAAAGAAACAGTGTCTCCAGGCACTCTTATCGGTTAGAGCAAAAAATAGGAACAGGTAGAAATTGTATTCAGTACCAATGGTTTTATTGCAAAAAGTTTAACAGAACATTGAAATCAAGAAAAATGTATTACTTCTTTGTGTGATATTCCGAAAAGCAATTTTTTGCTGCGGAGCAACATAAATGTAAATTGCATACTTCGCAAATACATTGAGTTTGCGACTTTTTACAAAATTTGCACCATTTTTTCCACCTCTTTTCTCGAGCCATTTTGGAAGATGATTGTTACTGTTGAAACGAACGTCATCCACAGGATATACAGCTTTTCTGCCAACACTCAGAGCAGCAGGTAACGATTCATCTTGTGGAGTACAACGTTGACTTGTTGAATATGGGCGACCAATCGCACGCGTCTGAGTGTAGCTCACAAGACCAGCAGCGATCTGTTCTCGGAATTCAGGTAACTGTAGCATTTTTCCTCCTGCAACAGAAATATTACTGGAGTTATTCAACTCTTCCATGTGAATTCGACGATAGAGAATATAAGTTCATCTTCATCTTGGAACGACAGGAACCTTTTTATCGCTTCAAACCGTTTCAATGGCATTGTTTTGCGAATGGGTTGGAATGAATTCTTGCTCCAATAGCTCTCTAAATTCGGGTTGCGATAAATCGACATGTATAAATGAATTCCGATGTACTGGCAGATATCATTGACATTCACATTGAATTTTGAGTTTATATCCTGACTTAGAGCACACCGGTTCGTCTCTTGAACAATCATTTCAAGTATTTCCTCAGAGAAAAAATATAGGAATAATTGCGACGGTGTTGAGAGCGCTTTTATGTGCTCAGGTAATAATGTGGAGCCACGAAACGCCACCTCATTTACATGAAGTTTAAGATTTGCTTTGCGCCAGATCACTTTGCTGAATTCAGCAGAATCTTTGTTTATTGATTCAATGCCTGCAATAAAAAATCAAAACGATCAGTACATGGAATAAAATCAATTTTCCAAAGGTATGAGAGAAATTCTTACTTCCAGTAAAACCACCATTGGTTGGTTCAATTGATGGGCCGGTGGATTCGGCTATTGGCAATGGCGAACGGACTCTCTTGTTCTGAACTGGAGTGGAATTCACTGCCGTGTAAGTCCATGGAATCGCATTTGTCGATGAAATTATTTCTTCATCGACAGTGACAGTCTCTTTCACTGCAGAAGTATTCAATGAATCACTAGCTGCATCGGTGATAAAAATGTCACTTGCTACCATATCCCGAAGGCACTGGGATATGAAATGTTCGTCCTCTGGACTTACATATTTTCTCCGGCTCGTAGTTTCGATCTATAGAGTCATTTTCGCTGCTTAAATCTTCTTCACCACTAGTCTCCACAGAATCCATAAATTCAAGGATTTCTTCGTCCGATAACTTCGACAATTTCACACGCGACATCATGCGATGACTTTCGAATACTGTTATTTAGACACTTTACGAAAAACAGGCGAAAAATTACTTAGAAAGTATTTGCAATACCGGGAAAAAGCACCATAAATAAAACGCAGTAGAAAAATGTGAGGCGTAAAAAGATTCGCGCCGAACGATAAGAGTGCCTTGAGGCACACTTAGGTTTTTCGCTTTAGAAAACAAAATCCAACTATTTTCAACACCGTAGATATAAAATCATGAAGCTTACGACGAAAACTTTGCGGAAATTAAATTATTGAGCTAAAATTACGTCACCAAAATAAAAATTTTCGATGCTGAAAATCTGGAATTTTTTAATACGAAAACGCGACCTTCTCCTCCACCTGTTCGCAAAAAACTGATTACAGAAGAGAAACGGTCTATCGGATTACATTCTAACTTGAGAAACAAATGTCACGAGAAAAATGATCAAGGGCGTTGACCTAACTTTCGTAATGAAAAATTACATCTTCATATTCAAAATGTGATTTTTGTGATGCTTGCCTTGAGGCACTCTTACCGGTTAGAGGGTTAAAATATATCAGACATGCTACCCCCGGCAATATTTTTAATTTATAAAATCATATCTAATATGAATATTTATATGTATATATTGTTAAACACAGTTTTGTTAAGTTTTATGAAAATAAATATTTAAATTCGATACGATTTCCCGAATAGGGCGTTAAATAAATCACGGCCTGTCCTCACCTCCATGCGCACTGTGTTCATATGTATGCGCACATATATATATGTAAATATGTCGCAGAATTTTGTCGCATTTGCACACCAGTGTTCATCATCACTCTATTGAACTAAATTCACTGCGCTTTGCCGCTGTAGTAGGAATTCTACTACTTAAAAAAACGTACTCACAAAAGTTAATACAAATTTTAGTTCTCAGTGTACTATACAAACGTATTTACCTCTAACCTAGTTTAGTGTTTACTTATCACGTTAATTCTAAGTGATTTTCTCGCAGATTTATGTATCAAAGTTCTTTTAGGTACCTTTTTCTACAACTGCTATTTTTCATCAAATATACTACCAAATAAAAATTGGTTTCTCTGACCCCATGACATGGCGATGGCTTTTTGAGCTCGGCACGATTGAAAACGCGCAGAAGTAAACGTATTGAAATATTTATGCAAAAGTTTGCATATTTATTCATTTGCTAATTTTTTTTAAAACATTTATGTACATTTATACATATATACTTCGATACTTAGGCTTTGAATCATTAGCACTATTTTAATATGGCTCCTCCATTTTCCGATTAGATTATACTGATGACAACAAAACATATATACAGAAATAAATAAATGCATAGGTTTCAGAACAACTGAATGCAATTTATATATTAAATGTACACTAGTTTTGTTAATTACACTTGTTACACTTACACTTATTAGGCACCGACTTTTATGAACTCTGCAACACAAATTTATCACTAACCCACTACGCATGCCACATCATTTTAACACTAAATCACTCCAGAATATTCAAAATATGTTAAGATATTATTAAAACACTTTTAGAACTATGCGAGCAAACCATAATTTCATAGTTTAATATTATTTTAGCAACATTTTCCACAATTTTTCATGAATTAAAATATTGGTAGACACTTGGATTTCGGCCACACACATTCTCTGGCGTTTTACGCTTTAAACCGCACTATTTTCACTCACAATCGCTTTATATTAACACCACAGTTAATATAATACATTTATTATGCACATTTTTAACAATATTTTCGATTTTAATTGAATTTTTAATAAAAACGAGCAGCACATAAAATTCCACTATCGCTTGTATTTGTTTTGATTGCACACTAGCCGGCGAAAATATTTGGTTTTCCTTCTTTCGTGCGGACAGCGTATCAAAGCATGTGGTGAACTCCTGGAGATGGGCGGCACCATACGGTCTAAGAAATCTCTGAAATTTTTCATTTCAGCGTGTTGTCGCTTCTTATAGATTTACGTTCTTTGGTGGTGGGTAACACAGTGCTGCACTGTTTGTAGCGTGAATAGACGTTCATTTTATTGCATAACTTTAGGCGGGAAAATTTAAGTAGAGTAAAGGCAGAGAAAGCGCTGCCAACTACTGCAAAATAACAATGGTGATTGATGCTGTTTGAAAACAGCTGAAAGTTAACTATTGATAACACAACCATTGACTTAGTTTTTGCGAGAAATTTAAATGTTAATTTAAAAACATATTTATCCTATTTTTCCTATCATAAGCCTATATTCTCAAAAGTAACTTTCAAATAATCAAATAGATTTGGGTCTGTTATTTATCATTTATCTTTACTATTGATAACTACCATTGACTTCGTTTTTGCGAGAAATTTAATTGATAATTTAAAAACATTTTTATCTTATTTTCCTATCATAAGCTTATGTATGTATATCATCAAAAGTAACTATCAAATAAAGAAATTAATTTGCTTGTATTATTTATCATTATAAATTATCATTATACATATGTTTTCTGTCTTATCGGATGGCGTATTCTACGTTAAACGTAATGGCCGTGTCTCTGACACAGCCTCCTTCTTTTTGTATGGCCGGTGCCACGCTCATTGCCAAACTTGTGTACAAAGCCAATTTGAATTCTTTAGCTTGCATTTTTTTATTTTCAACTCTTAATTGTCCACGAAAATTTGTTCAAATTATGCTCCAAAAATATAGCGCGCGAAAAAAACTGAGCACAATTTTAGGCACCGTAACTGTCACAATTGTTGTGATATTCCTATTCTGTTGGGCTAATGGTGTTTTACACAGCTCCCCAATTTACATTGAGCTCAAATGCGCATTTCGAATGAGTCATTCCGAAACCTTTTATATTCAGCCCTATCACGCAATCCATCGTATAACGTTTTTTCGGAGAAGTTACGAAATAGCTATCACCCAATTCGAATAGCTACGACGTAAATTCGAAATTCGTAGAGTGGCATTCACTGAACCCACTCGAAACATCAATTCGTAGACTCTCTTGCCATTTTTCTACGACGTGTGTTTGCATCGGGGAGAAATAAAAATTAATAAAAAAGAAAAAATTCAAAAAGCTTTAATATGTAAGTCCATTGTTAATTCAATTATAAACACATTTAATATTTATATACATACATATATGTATGTATATATACATAACATTTATATACATATACATATATGTATACATATATGTATGTATATACTAATGAGACTTTTGCAGGAGTAAATTTGTTACAACACGACAGCAGTATGCCAATTTATTGGAGCTTTTGCAACAGAAGCCAGAAATTGCCCAGGGTTTCTCAAAATGCTCCAAGGAAGAGGTAACGGAGTTCTGGCAAACTGTAGCGAAGGAGCTGAATAGTCTGGGCCCTCCAATTAAAGACGTGTCAGCTGGAAAAAAGTAATTAATTTCTACATATGTTATTAGTTCGTACAGCATATTTTTATTTCAGGTGGGGTTGGATTGGAATGCATATATCAAGAGAAAACTATCCGAAAACAAGAGGGAGCAGGCAGCAACAGGCGGAGGACGAAATAGACAGCATAATTTCAATGACTTGGAAGAGCAAGTTATAAAGTTGACAGCTTTAGAGACCAGCACGCACGGCATTAAAGGGACGGCAAGTGTAGGACTACCTTCTGCAGGCGAAGTAGAAAGTCGTGAAGCCGATCCCGACGTATCCATGTTGTCGGAGAACTGCAGCCCTGGCCTCCCGAGACGTGCTCCAAATGTTCAGAAGCGAGCCGACACAAGTTCTGCAGAACTTTTAAAAGAACAACTGGAGCTTCAAAAGGATTTCCAACAAAAGAGTCTGGAACACTTTGCCCACCAGAATGCGAAACTAGACGTCCTCGCTTCGAATATGCAGCGCTTGTGCTCCGCAGTGGAACGAATGTGCGATGTGAAAGCAGCAGAGTTAGAAGAGACACGCAGGTACCACAGACACATTCAGAACTTAAATGTGTCGAAAAATAATATAAAACAACAAATGCTGGAGGTAGAGCAACGAAGCTTCGAAAAGTTGCCAAAAAAGTGATAAATAAAAAAATGTGATTAAACACAATTAATTTATGTGTTAAAATTTATTTTTATTACTTGCCATCTATGGTTTGTATCATTGAGAACAATCTTTATATTAGCGATCTACATATAGCCTGTCTGATGTTAGAAGCCGCATCGTTATAAGTGGATGATGAAGGTTCAATACTTTCACTGATGAAAGGTGATTCCACGACTTCTGAAACATCATCAACCACACGATAATGAAGACAAACATTGTGCAAAGCTGCAGCAACATTGACAATTTAACATGACTTCAATGGCTCATAATATAGTTCACGAGCCCCTAGAAGGCATCTAAATCTGTTTTTTAGAACACCAATTGTTCTTTCGATTATATTTCTGGCCTTTGTATGTACACTATTAAAGTTAGCTTCAGGGCTACCCTCTGTTGGTGAACGAAAAGGTGTCATCATCCAAGGTTCCAAGGCGTATCCAGCATCTCCTGTGCAATAAATAAAATATTCTAAATATTAAAAAAAAAAGAAGGAGGCTGTGTCAGAGACACGGCCATTAAGTTTAACGTAGAATACGCCATCCGATAAGACAGAAAACATATGTATAATGATAATTTATAATGATAAATAATACAAGCAAATGAATTTCTTTATTTGATAGTTACTTTTGATGATATACATAAGCTTATGATAGGAAAATATGATAAAAATGTTTTTAAATTATCAATTAAATTTCTCGCAAAAACGAAGTCAATGGTAGTTATCAATAGTAAAGATAAATGATAAATAACAGACCCAAATCTATTTGATTATTTGAAAGTTACTTTTGAGAATATAGGCTTATGATGGGAAAAATAGGATAAATATGTTTTTAAATTAACATTTAAATTTCTCGCAAAAACTAAGTCAATGGTTGTGTTATCAATAGTTGTGGGAGCATCATTTCGAATATAATCCAAATTAAACGTATCGCTCATAAATTTCGCCAATCTAGTATTTGAAGTGATTTCTGTGTTAAAATCACCACCAATAAGCAGTAGTTGGCAGCGCTTTCTCTGCCTTTACTCTACTTAAATTTTCCCGCCTAAAATTATGCAATAGAATGAACGTCTATTCACGCTACAAACTACTACTACACACTCAACCAAACACCACACACATATTTGTGTGCATGTGTTTATACAATTTTCATTTGAGAAATTTAAATATTAGGAAGATATCAACCAACATGAAATGTATGTCAAACGAAAGTTAACATCTTCATTTGACTACAAAAAAATTACCGTGCCGTTTCCTTATAATTAAAGAAATAGAGATTACAACAATAAAAACCTGACATGGGTGCCCATACCGTAAGGTAAGACGTATTCTACGCCAAAAATACTCAAATCGTGAAAACATACCTAAAAGCCAAGTGTTTCGTGCACCTTCTAGGTACTTTCTTTCAAAAAACGATCTCGCATTGCTAACATTTCATATGTGGGAATCATGGTTGCTGCCAGGGTACTGTGCGTTAATGTAGCGGATTCGCATTTTATTGTCGCATATCTGCAAGCAACTGAATTATAAATTTGTATTAGGGTATAACTTGTTCGCAAAACTTACAATCATTGCATTGATGCTGTAGTAGCCTTTCCGGTTGTAGTAAAGGAATTTATCTTTAGTTGGAGAAATTATTTTTATGTGCGTCCCATCCACACACAAAATGATGCCAGGAAACCTGTATTTTTGATAAAATTCTCTCTTGGATTGCTGTTTTTCACATTCACTCATGTCGAGATTGACCCACTGAGGACACAGCCGTGTTTCTAGCAACGATAATACGTCTTTTAAGACGCTGCAAAATGTTGATTGTGCCATTGGAACATCAAAGTCTTTTCCCACTCCATGCTGATATCCTCCCTCGGCAAAAAACCGTAAAACGGCAGACAATCGGTGTATAGAAGATATGGTTTTTCGCTCAATTCTGAGAGTGCGTTTGCTTCTTGCATTTTCCTCCTCCATTACCATAATTGCATGTGTCGGAGAATCCATTTTTATTAACTAACTTATTAAAAAAGTGAAAGTTATTTAGTATTGTAAGCAAAACTTCTTTTGTTTACTTTGATCCAGCTGATTTCGAAACTTCAAAATAAGGCATCTGAGTTGGCAGCACTTTTTTAGAGTTCACATGGATTCTATGATAGCAATTTTTTCGTATTCGTAGCAGAGTTTCGAATTCGTAGCTTTTCTACGATGGATTGCGTGATAGGGCTGATTGTCTTATTCGCATTTCCTCATACATTTCATTTGAAACATCTGTTATGTACGAGGGCGGTTTGTTAAATCAGTGCCTTTTGAATTTTCCTCTCAAAAACTTTAACTTTTTTATCAAAAGGTAAAAAAGTGAATTTTATGTGCAGATTAAGCATTATTTTTTGCGTAAATATACCATCGCCGAAACCAAGGAAAGGCCTGATAAATACTTTGGGGACACTGCACCAATTTCAATGGTTAAAAAGTGGTTTACTGAGTACCGTTGTGGTCGTATAAGCACAAGTGACGACGAATTTTCTCGTCCCTCAAAAGAGGTCGTCACACTAGAAATCGTCGATAAAATCCATGGAATGATATTGGATGTCCGTATAGTGAAAGTGTGTGAGGTAGCTGAGGCAGTAGGCATCTCAAAGCTATCCGCGCGATGGGTGCCGTGATTACTCACATTCAACCATAAGCGCAACCGTATGACCACTTCAAAGGATAGGAAAAAATCCATATATTGGGCTACGAACTGTAACCCCATTCCGCATAAACTCCAAATTTAGCACCATGTGACTATTTCCAAATCTGAAGAAATGGCTGAGTGGTAAGAGGATTGGGTCAAATGCAGAGTTCAGCTCAGAAACAAATGCCTATTTTCAGAGTCTTGAGAAAGATATTATTTGGAAGGAATAAACAAATGGAAAAATGCTGGACTGAGTTTATAGGTTACTATGTTGAGGAATATAATGCTTTTTTTGTCGATAAAACATATTTCATTCAAAAAGTCACTGACTTGTAATATTTTGGCGTAGAATACGTCTTTCCTTACGGTATGGGCACCCATGTCAGATTGTTATTGTTGTAATCTCTATTTCTTTAATTATAAGGAAACGGCGAGATAAATTTTTTAAAAAATTTTTTTGTAGTCAAATGAAGATGTTAGCTTTCGTTTGACATACATTTCATATTGGTTGATATCTTCCTAATATTTAAATTTCTCAAATGAAAATTTTATAAACACATCCAAACAAATATGTGTGTATTGTTTGGTTGAGTGTGTAGTAGTGGTGAATAGACGTTCATTTTATTGCATAATTTTAGGCGGGAAAATTTAAGTAGAAAAAAGGCAGAGAAAGCGGTGCCAACTACTGCTTATTGGCGGTGATTTTAACACAGAAATCACTTCAAATACTAGATTGGCGAAATTTATGAGCGATACGTTTAATTTGGATTATATTCGAAATGATGCTCCCACAACTATTGATAACACAACCATTGACTTAGTTTTTGCGAGAAATTTAAATGTTAATTTAAAAACATATTTATCCTATTTTTCCTATCATAAGCCTATATTCTCAAAAGTAACTTTCAAATAATCAAATAGATTTGGGTCTGTTATTTATCATTTATCTTTACTATTGATAACTACCATTGACTTCGTTTTTGCGAGAAATTTAATTGATAATTTAAAAACATTTTTATCCTATTTTCCTATCATAAGCTTATATATATCATCAAAAGTAACTATCAAATAAAGAAATTCATTTGCTTGTATTATTTATCATTATACATATGTTTTCTGTCTTATCGGATGGCGTATTCTACGTTAAACTTAATGGCCGTGTCTCTGACACAGCCTCCTTTAATTTTTTTATTTGTACAAGGTACAAAAATGGAATTAATTGAGAAATACGTTAATATTGTCCAATTTAATCGTTTGATTCCAATACATTAGTAAGAGTTGAAGCTCTTGCACACTTCAGCAATTATTAAAAACAAAAACTGCTTCATATACACATATACACTAGGGATGTATATTTTTGGCATTTTATTGATTGCGGAATTTGGACAGGGAGGAAAACAGGAAGCTTTGATTCGCAATTTGTAATTTGTCAAAAAATGTAACACGTCTATAATCGTCGTATTATAGTAGTATTCTAAATAACATTAATATAACAAAGAAGAACAATATGTTATAATTCATGTATGTATGTATGTATTTCTTGATATTTTCATTAAAATAGTAGTATTCTAAATAACATTAATATAACAAAGAACAATTTGGAACAGCTCGATTTTGAACTAAGAAATTAGATGTTTATGAAATTTTGAAAAATGGGCGTTGCCACGGCCACTTAGGAAAAAATTTCTGTATCTCAATAACGGTGTAAGGTATCGTCACAAAACTTGGTGGACATATTTTCCTTGACATCGCTATTATTACCGTACAAAATTTTTGAAATCGGTTCATAGCCACGCCCACCTCCCATATAACGGAAGTTTTGGAAAATGCAAAAACTCCGTTTTTTCGGTATCTATTACAGCAAATTGAGTGAAAATTGGTATTTGTAGCGATTTTGAACTAAGAAATTATGTAGGTATTTATAAAATTTTGTAAAAAAAAGGCGTTGCCACGCCCACTTACCGCTATTATTACCGTAGAAAATTTTGCAATCGGTTCCTAACCACGATCATCTCCCATATAACGGAAAATGCAAAACTTCATTTTTCGGTATCTATTAAAACAAATTGAGTGAAATTTGGTATTGGGAGCGATTTTGAACTAAGAAATTAGGGATTTATGAAATTTTGAAAAATGGGCATTGCCACGCCCACTTATGAAACATTTTCTGTATCTCAATAACAGTATTAGGTATCGTCACAAAATTAGGTGGACATATGTATTTTCCTTAATATCGCTGTTATCATCGTTAAAGTTCTTGAAATCAGACCATAACCTCGCCCACCTCCCATATAACGGAAATTTTGAAAAATGCAAAACGTTCGTTTTTTCTTTATCTATTGAAGCATATTAATTAAAATTTGATATTTAGAGAGATATTTAATTAAGAAACTTGATTTTTATGAAATTTTGAAAAATGGGCGTTGCCTCGCATACTTATAAAGAAACGTCTGTAGGTATCTCAATAACGATGTAAGGTATTTGGTGAACATATTGTCCTTTATTCCATTAGCATTACTGTCAATAAGTTTTGAAATCGGACCATAACAACGCCCAACTTCCAAATAAAGGAAATTTTGAAAAATGCAAAAAAGTTCGTTTTTCATTATTTATTTGAAGAAATTGAGAAAACTTTAATACTAGCTGCGATTTGAAACAAAGAATCGGGAATTTTATGAAATCATGGTCACCGACCATACAAAAATATATCGCGAGGGTATATAAAGTCATGAAAGGCAGAAGTTTGTTGAGTGTCGAGATCGGCAACTGGTCAGCTTCAAAACAAATTCTCATCAGCTGATCGAATAGTAATATATGTATATGTATGAATGTATAAATTATTGAGAGTATTGACTATAGTTTTCTTTGCGTAAAAAAGTGATAATAAATATTTTCAATATATTCAAAGAAAACTGCTTATATATTACTTTGTTAAATACTTTTTAACTACATACTGTATATAAATTCAAACATATACACATTTCGATTGAATTGATATGTTTGATTATGTTAAAATTGATATTTTTTATTTCAGTTAATATTGTTGGTATACTTTAAAGTTTTCATGCAGAACTCATAAATTTATAATTTTTTTCATTAATACCCGTATTTTACTTGTTACTTCATTGTATTTGTATTATTTACTTCTGCATAACGCAATGGTCGTATTAAATTCATATAATCTCCAAAAAATGCAATGGTAATTACCACATTTCGTTTCTTTCATAGTGGCATCATTGGAAAAGGCTATAAAAAAAGTACACATTGAGAGGGCTCTCACGAGAACGAGAGTTTCGTATCATATAATCTTTGGCACAACTGAGATATGTCGATCTCACGTATAAAAAAAGTTGAAACAGATAAAATGAAATAACGGCATATTCTCTTCTCAAGCGGAGCATATAAGAGGTATTCATATGAATTTTTCACTCAACATGAAGTATGATATAACGAACAATTTTGCAGCATTAACTCAAAAATCACGTTTTTTGATTTATGCCGGTCTTGTAGCAAATGAGCGATTTGTTGTATATCCCTACTTGTGCCTATTTTGGGCAGCTGTCCAATAAACGCAACACTATTACCTATGTACATACACCGCAAATTTCTCCATATTTTACCCTCCAATGTGAAAGACTATCGGAACACTCACCGCATCACCCTTGTGATATTTACTCCCTCTAAATTTGTATTAAAAACGTGTAAAAGAAAATTCAAGAAAGTAAGGGTCGGTTTTTCATTGCTCGTTTAAGCTAAGTTTAAATTAAGTTAAATTAAACTCTGTTTAAATTTAAACTTAGTTTCCTTGCGCTCAATTAAATTTGTTGCAAATAAAATAAAGTAGTCAGCAAACATAGGCTAGGTTTAATCAATAGAATCTTCTTTTGCTGCCCCTTTCAAATGCATTGTTCTTTTTTTAAATTAATGCAATCTTCCCAGAGTTCAGCACTATATTTTCGCAATTGGTAACCCTAAAAAATTTAATAGTGCAACATTTATTGCCCTCTGTGCTATCGACAGCAGCTGATCAATAACAAAAACAAACAAGTACAAAAAGCTATATTCGAGCGCAATCGAATTTTATATACCCTCGCGATGTATTTTGGCGTAGAATACGTCTTACCTTACGGTATGGGCACCCATGTCAGATTGTTATTGTTGTAATCTCTATTTCTTTAATGATAAGGAAACGGCGAGATAAATTTTTTAAAAAAATTTTTTGTAGTCAAATGAAGATGTTAGCTTTCGTTTGACATACATTTCATATTAGTTGATATCTTCCTAATATTTAAATTTCTCAAATGAAAATTTTATAAACACATCCAGACAAATATGTGTGTGGTGTTTGGTTGAGTGTGGAGTAGTGGTGGGTAACACAGTGCTGCACTGTTTGTAGCGTGAATAGACGTTCATTTTATTGCATAATTTTAGGCGGGAAAATTTAAGTATAGTAAAGGCAGAGAAAGCGCTGCCAACTACTGCAAAATAACAATGGTGATTGATGCTGTTTGAAAACAGCTGAAAGTTGACTATTGATAACACAACCATTGACTTAGTTTTTGCGATTAATTTAAATGTTAATTTAAAAACATATTTATCCTATTTTTCCTATCATAAGCCTATATTCTCAAAAGTAACTTTCAAATAATCAAATAGATTTGGGTCTGTTATTTATCATTTATCTTTACTATTGATAACTACCATTGACTTCGTTTTTGCGAGAAATTTAATTGATAATTTAAAAACATTTTTATCCTATTTTCCTATCATAAGCTTATATATATCATCAAAAGTAACTATCAAATAAAGAAATTCATTTGCTTGTATTATTTATCATTATAAATTATCATTATACATATGTTTTCTGTCTTATCGGATGGCGTATTCTACGTTAAACTTAATGGCCGTGTCTCTGACACAGCCTCCTTCTTTTTTTAATATTTCTACTGCAGCTACCTACTGAAAGCGGCTTAGAAAGTTTATTACATTATTTATTTTATTTACAGTATTGCAGCAGTGATTGACCCTCGAACATCTACTTCCTTTTTTTTTGGTCTACAATATAAGAACACTTTACATGCATAAATAGTATGAACCTACTAGAGGGCTCCGTAAAACGTCTTACAATCGTCTTCTCTTGCTGTACAATACTTTCAACAAGTAAATTCCAGTGCAGCTTTGCTACGAAAACAAAAGCATTTCGTATGAAGCAATTCGAAAAATCAAACGCTTCACGCACACGAAGCGGCTTCGGGTATGGCTAACAGCCTAATCTTATATAAACGCACTCCGCCAATTTTCTGTCAAAAGTTTATCATGCTCATACAACTTGTAACTTGTAACAAAAGCTAACTCTACTTTCAATTTTTATTTTGCGTGACATTTCGATTTGACGTTTATTTCACCGCTGAGTGTGATGCGCATTGTCTTCAATATAACGAATAGTAATTTTTTTGTTTGGATTAACAAAAAAAGTATCAAAAAGCTTTGAATAAAAACTTTTTGTAAATTTGTACATTGTTTGAAACTTGGAATTATGATTTTTATGATTATTATTGCTTCTATAATATAAAATAGGAAATAAATCAATTGTTAATAAGTTCCTGTGTTGAAGCTTTGCATATAAATCAAGATTAAAGCAATACGAGTTATGGTAGGAAATGATTTCTTTTACTTAGCTGCTTGCTACATCCCTCCTAACTCTGACTTATCGGTATATTCTCAACATATTCATATAATGGACTCTTACAGACGACTTTATCGTTCCAATATCATCAAGGTATAGATACACTGTGTTCTAAGAAGATATGGCTGAGCTCTATCTAAATCAGATCAATTTAACTCCAAACAATTTTGGCACCATTCGGGATTCTGTTTTTGTTGATGACGTATCTAAGTCATCTATGAAGAGGTGCGAACCCTTGGTTATTCCAGAGGACTCTTATCACCCTGCGATTGAGGTAAATTACGAAGTTATTGGTGATTTTGGAAATAATGTTGATAAATCAAGTAGCTCAAACGCTCGTTTTATTTTCAGAAAACTATACTCATTGCTCTCATCAATTGATACATATGTACATACATACATATATATTGCTATTTGATCAGCTGATGAGCATTTGTTCTGAAGCTGAACAGTTTTAGATCTCGACACTTAACAAACTTCTGTTTTTCATGACTCGGTGCAACATATACGTACATATGAAAAAAAACAAAAAAAATTGTTTTTTTATATATCCGTGCATCATGCGGATGCGCTCCTCGCGTCGGTCGGGCGGGTATGGAGGTATAAAACCGTTGCGATTATAAATATTATTATATTTTATGTATAAATAATAATTAATATGTAACATAAGGTGAAGAAAATTCTTTAAACCAAATAAATATGTAAATTGAACCAATTTCAACCTTGTATTGTTTTCAAACGAATTTGACAGCAATGTAACTCTGTAAAGTAAACGAACGAAAATCAATTTCGGATGGAAGTAGTTTAAAAATTTGCGTGCTTGTGTAAATGCAAAGAAAAGACAAAGTAATTTGCGAGTGCCGTAAAATATTTTTTTGTACATAAAACAAATATCGTGTGTTTGTATGTGTGAGACATACGCTACCATACCCAGTCGGACTTGGTGGATTCAAAAATGTACTCATCACATCGTTTTATTGAATGCTGAAATTTAGCTCTAAAATATAGTGAGAATGTGTTCACTTTTCCGTATAGATCAGATCCAGGGTTGGTCATAAATAATAATAATTTTGGCGCGTACACTTTATAGCTCAGTGTTTGGCCGAGCTTCTCCTACCATTTGTGGTGTGCGTATTTATATTATACCACAAATGGCGGGACCTACAGTTTTGTGCCGGCTCCGAACGGCAGATGTATTTAATGAGAAGCTTTATCATGGCAGAAATACCCTCGGAGGTTTGCCATTGCCTGCCGAGGGGTGACCGCTATTAGAAACAACTTTTTCTGTTATAAAGATTTTGCTTGCCCTGACTGAGATTCGAACCTCGAACTCAGAGGCATATGAAGTTATAGCCAGCACCGCTACCAACTCGACCACAGCGAACACAGGGTTGGTCATAGTGTAATGAAAACGAAATGCATTATGCGATCCACTATCACTATATCTTAGTGATAGTGAAATAAAAAATGCATTATCACTAAAGGTTTTCACTATCACTGAATATTTAGTGATAACAGAGAACGTACAATAATGAGAAGGTGCATTTCGTATTTGGAAACTATTCACTGAAGAATGCTAACAGATTTGAAAGAATTAGGCAGAGGAATTTAACATTTTGATTACCAGAGAAATTTTAAAGGCGGAAAAATGTAAAAATGTATGTTAAGAAACAGAAAAATTCGCGTCAACTAAATATTGATAGACATTTGTTGCGTGTTGACTTTTAAGAAAATTTATACTTTTCTAGCTTGTTGACCAATAATTCCCTTGTTTTAATAATGCAAAAACCTACATATTTAAATCGTAAAAAAATTAGAATCTCTTTTATTTTGGGAAAAACAAAACCTTTTTTGTAGGAATTTTGCAAAAGATAATGAAGAATGTAATTGCTTCCTTCTACTGGAAAAGAATTGTAGGGAATACTTAATATATGTACATATATTATATAATTAAAATAATTTATGTATATTTAAAACTAAAAAAAAAAAAGGAAAAATTTTAAAAAGTTGTTAAATGTACATAAGCGGCTGAGAGTTGAACTCGGAAAAAATAGAGTTCGCATAAAATTTGTTGCCGTCATTTCACACGGTAATGCCACAGAATAAATTAAAATTTGAGTGGACAATTAAGTACTTGAGTAGCAAAATTCTTTTAACAGGACGCCTGCTCTTTCATATTTTCCGGTATTTGCATCGATAAAAGACGAAATGCGAAATTATTTAGATTTTGTTTATGCATCTTCATTTTATGCCAGTGAATATAACATTCAGAAAATGAATTTCTTTTGTTGCAATAATTTTGATTGAATAAATGCTCGTTAATTCATATTTTGACTGAGAAAATACTCGTTTATATGTTTATGCATTTATATTCAAAATAATGTTAATTTACATACATATATGTATGTAAATGTGTATATGTATACATATCTAAACCACATTTATTACATATAAATCTATATACAAGTTCTATATACATCAGTGGTGCTCACGGCTAATGCACGCAATGTATTTCGCGTGCAAGGCGCCAGACTGTCGGCAAGTGTATGTACACGCTGTTTCTCTGCTTTTATTCGTTAACAGACAAGCAAGCAAGCAAAACACTGTACGAAATGTTTAATGTTGATTGGGAATTAGAATATTTCTTCATTGAAAATGCAGATAAAAATGCTCAATGCCTAATATGCAATCGCATTTTAAGCCGTTGCACTCGTTTTCACTTAAAAAACCCCAAACTGCTATATGCAAATACGAAAAAGCATCATATGTAGTGGCTCTTGCTTTAGCAAAAAAGGCAGGCCATTTACAGAGGGTACATTTTTCAAAGAAATGACTGCAGAATTTTTGAATTGCTTTGAAGAGGGCAATGCAATGTTAGAACATTTAAAAAAAACTCCCTTGTCCAGACATACAATTATGCGAAGAACTGAGGCAATAGCTGAATATATTAAAAGTAACACTTTTCAAAGACTAAGGAATTGCGAGTATTTCTCACTTTGCTTAGACGAGTCTACGGACTCAAACAATTTATGTCAACTTTTAATATGTGCTAGGAGCGTAAACCACAATTTTGAGGCATTTGAAGAAGTGGTTGCCACAGTTACTTTGCACAGTAACGTCAAAGGTGAAACCATTTATGAAGCATTACAAAATAATGGTTTTGCTTCTATTGATAAAAGCAAATTAAGCGCTATTTGTACTGATGGTGCAAAAGTGATGATTGGTCACAACATTGGACTTGTAGGCCAACTTAAAAAAAATGACATCCTAGTTCCAAATTATCACTGCATTATACATCAGCAGGCGCTTCTTTGCAAAGAATTTAATTGTTTAAAAGTAATGGAAACTTCTACTAAAATAATTAATAAAATAAAAGGCGGCCATAACTCTCTTTCTCATAGAAAATTTAAAACTTTTCTAGAAGAAATAGAAGCAGAACATAAATATTTATTATTGTACACAGAAGTCCGTTGGCTAAGCCGAGGAAAAAGTTTGCAAAGATTGTTTGACTTGAGGAAAGAAGTTTCCGTATTTCTGGAGGACGATACTTCTCAAACAGGCACATCTTTACTTGCCAAATTGAAAAGTGACACTTTTCTAATATATTTAGCGTTTTTGTGTGATATCACAAAAATGCTAAATCAGTTAAATTTATGCTTACAAGGCAATGTTAAAATAATTTCTGAATTGGTATCTGCTGTTGACGAGTTTAAAAACCGCTTAGTAAGGTTAGAAAATCAATTAGAAAACAAAATATTGGACAATATGGTAAATTTAAAAGTTATTGAGGAAGAAATTGATTTGCCAAGTCCTAACGCAATATATGTATGTATGTACATATGTTTGTGATAATTCTGATTCAAATAATTATGCACAAAATATATGACGAAACATCCCATTTCTAGGGAGCCTTATAATAATAATAATAATAATAATAATCATCCCAACGGTTTTATCCCTCCATACCCGCCCGACCAACGCCAGGGGCGCATCCGCATGACGAACGGATATATAAAAAGAAAAAAAATTTTGTTTTTTTTCATATATGTTGCGCCGAGTCATGAAAGGCAGAGGTTTGTTAAGTGTCGAGATCTAAAACTGTTCAGCTACAGAACAAATGCTCATCAGCTGATCGAATAGTAATATATGTATGTATTAATTATTGAAAGGATTGAGTATAGTTTTCTTTATGTAAAAAAGTGAGTCTGAAATGTCAAAAGAACCGGAGTGAGTGTTAAAATCCTGACACAAACTACGGAGTGGCTCATTTAACTCAAAATTACTTTTACATGGCTTCAGAAAGAGAGGCCGGAAATGTCTTGAAATTCTGGAGGGAACGTTTAGTTTTATTTAACCAAGAAGAGATGAGCTAGATATCAAGTCTGTCAGTAACTTGACCAAAAATACAATGCCTAGCATTTCTCTGCGACTGGCAAGTGTAGGAAGATTAATGAGTTTTAAACGACTATGTTTATATGGCGGCAGGTTGTACGGAGAACCCCAACGAAAATTTCTTAAAGCAAAAACCAGAAATTGTTTTTGAATTGACTCTATTCGGTCGGAATGAACTTGATAGCGCGGGTTCCAAACAACAGATCCATATTCCTGTATAGGCCTCACTAACGTTGTAAACAGAGCCTTCGTGATGTTAGGGTCATTGAATTCTTTTGATCACCGTTTTACAAATTGAAAAACACCTTTGGCTTTGTTAACTGTAACATTTTTGTGAAGATTAATATTAAATTTCGGGTCCATTGTAATTCCAAGATCAACAAAGTTTAACAATTGTTCGAGGTTATGGTTACATATGTCATAAGAAGCTGGTTGAACTGCCCTGAGAGAAAAGCACATTACTTTAATTTTTTTAAGGTTTTGTGGAATGTTATTTACTTCACACCAGTTAGCCCTTGGGAAAAAAGGAGTAGATTTCTGGAAAGAAATTGACCCCAAAAAATATTCTTTGGCAAGGAACGAAATGCTGAAATTGTATTCAATGTTTGGAATAACATACTCATGCGAAGTGGCATTTTCCTCTTTGAAACTAATTCAGAATAAGTATAGGAATACATTGTCGGATCGCCATATATCAGATTTGATATGTATAAAACAATATAATTATGAAATTGATTTAAATAAGATTTTTGAAATAAATAATTAAATAAAACAAAATTATAATTCATTTTTTTTTTTGAGCTCAAGTCTGCTCAGTGTATTTCGCTGCCGTTGTCTCTGCTTCACTAATACTACCATATATATCACACCATCTCGTTGAGCACCACTGATATACATCATACATCTATTTACAATCCTATACATATGCACATACATACAATTCAAAAATGTACATAATAATAATATATGTATGTATGTATGTATGTACATACATATGTCATCATTTGCACATGCGCATCTAACTCATTCATTCTCATAAATTGGCTTCATTCATAATTTGTGCGCACCTTGCACACTTGCCCCGCTACGCGCATGTGCAGTCCACAAACCATTCTTGTTCGCGACGATGACAAAAATTATAAAATCTTCAATTTGACCATCCGCTGATGTCGAAATGAAAATTGGCAACAAAGTGCTTAAACCTCTCCCTTCGCACACTTGCATTGTCCACACAAAAATTATGAAGTCTGAAATTCTCTTCGCTAGTTGAAGATCGACAACAAAGCGCATAAACCCCTTTCCCTTGAAGTTGTCTTGTCCATCGCCGCAAGCAAAAAGTAAATTTGCGCGAGTTGAACAAAAGTGCGCAGTTCGAGTCAAGTTTCACTTGCGCTTCTACCCGCCCTTGCTCCATCATCATTCTTCTTCTTATTTTGCATGATGACAAAAATTTAAAAAGACAAATATAAATTAACCACCAAATTTGCAAATTCGGTGGCTGCTGGCGTCGAACTCGTGCCAAAACAAAAAAGTTCGATTATTGCTTCAACTCTATTCATCACACCACAGAGCTTCTTACTGTCGTTTGATCTTAATTGCGGTTTTAAGCAGTTTGCTGAGAAAATTTGGATTTTGGCAATTCGTATACAGTATTTCTTGTTTAATTGCGTTCAACACTTCTTCGCATCAATTTTAATTCTGATGAGAGTTTATTTTTAATTAATAGTTCAATTTGCATTGTTATTAAGTCCGCCCTTTATGTAATTGGCGCTTAGCAGCAGAGGGTTATATTTTTATACCAAATTATAAATTTTTAAGTAAATTTCTTCGATTATGAGTGCGGGCAAATATATTTTTATGACGCTTGTAAGAGGGAAATACTGTAAACACAGATATGTATGGCAGAGAACAAAGTACATACATACATAAATATTATTTTTTGCGGAGACAAAAGCGGGAAATCAATTAAAATATGAAATTAAAATGTTATTTAAAAATTTTAAAAAGTTGAACTTAAATACTGTCTCAAAAACTTCAGTAATTTATTTGAAAATAAATAAAAGGGCATTCTATGGAAACTTTTCGCGAATTTGCATTTTGACAAACCGAATACAAATTCTCACAAAATAATTTCAAATTTTCGGGATACAAGTGTGAGGAACAGTAATTTTACATTAAATTACTACATAATTCATATTTAAAAGTAAAATAGGGAACGGAGCATAAACACAAATTTACGAATTTGCATTGTGACTAACCCAATACAAATCAAATTAATTCAATCTCTTAGTAATTTTTTTTCAATACCTTAAAAGTACCAAGGAGTAATGAACCTCACTCTTAAAAATCTATATAAAATAATATCAATTGCCTTTAATAAGAAATTGTCAATATTTATTTATAACACGCATGCGTAATGCCGTCGGCAAAACCACAAATTTTTGTAAACATATTTGTGCAACACATGTAAATTTGAGCAGAAAAATGCCAGTTTACAGTAATTTAACGAAATTATTCTGCTAAGTCTCTGTACAATAACATTCTGGATTCCCTAGCGCGAGTTAATATCGTTCACACGATATGAGTTTAAAAAAATATCTTTTATCGCTACGCCGAAATGCGTGCTCTTTATTGATCTTCTAAAAAACTGTCTTACATTTTGAATTCTTAGTTCTATTTATACTATTGAGATGTGGTGGTAGTTATCGTAGTGGATTATTCCATTGTCAGTTGTTTGTTGTTTACGAGTGTAGATATCTATTGTTTGTAGTGATAGTGCATTTCTATTGTTCCAATGATTGTCCGTTGCTTATGTGCAGGTCAGTTGTTTGTTGTTTACATGCATTTCTCGGTAATGCATGTTTATCTGTTGTTTACGTGTTGATAATGCATTTCTCGGTAATGCATGTTTATCTGTTGTTTACGTGTTGATAATGCATTTCTCGGTAATGCATGTTTATCTGTTGTTTACGTGTTGATAATGCATTTCTCGGTAATGCATGTTTATCTGTTGTTTACGTGTTGATAATGCATTTCTTGATAATGCATGTTTTGGTTGTGGAAACGTTGTGCCTTGTGATGACGTCATTAACTCCCCTCCTTCTTAAAATGAAGCGTCCTCGCTACACTGCTGCTAGGTGTTGTTGTTGAAGACGGTTGAGTTCGATTTCGTAAAGTTCGTCCATTCGCCTTTGTCTGCCAAGTGTTCTTTTATTTTCGCAGTATCGGCAGAGGTGTACTAGACCATAAGTGGTGACTGCTAAGGTAAGGAATGCAATTATGATGAAAAGTGTAAACTGTACAGGGTTCTCCTCGACAGGTATTAAAAACGTTGAGAGTTCTTGAATGTTGTTGAATTTGTATTTTGAGTCTGAGGAAAGGATACGGAGTACCTCAAGTTTTTCGCTATGTTGGTTGTGTATAACTTCTCTGAGTTGTTGTTGATGGTTATAATAAGTGATGCCATCGATGTTTGTAGATTCTTTAAAATGTATTAGTTTTGGGCCTGATATATGCATGTTGTTCCAAGTATGCTCATAATCCGTCAAGATGTGACCAGTCTCTAGGATTCGGAGTGGGGCGTTATTCTCATGGATTGTTTCGCATTGCGCAGGATTGTCTTTTAATATTTTTAAAGTGCAATTATCAGAGGGTTCTGATTTACAAATAAAGGTACTAATATAATTTTTACATTTTGATACTCTTTGATAATCGTTACATTTTGCAATCTTAGGATCTAAATTAATTTTACCATGCTTATGTGCTAAAGGATTTACGTTAAATAGGTTACATTTAGTTTCAAGAATAGCGTATTTGTATATTGTTATAATTGCATGTTGTAGGTAACAGATATGAATGTCCGCATATTCTAATATATTGATTATTGGAAGATCCAACTGTTCATGGTTTATTAACTCATACACATCTTTCAAATTTAATGTGCCAGAATAAAAATTATTATTTTTCGCAAAATTAATAGTGTTCGCTATTGATTGAAGTTCATTATAGACTTCTGATATAACAATATTTTCGCTAATTGTTTTGGGATCAAGAGTTTCGAGTATTCTTTCGAACTGTGAGTTAATTGTTTTTTGCTTATTGTTATTTTCTATTAGCATATTAAGTGACGTTTTAATTTCTATAAGGTCATTGTGGTCTGGTGTGCCAGTGATGAATTTAAGGATGGAACCAAGGAAGTTAAGTGATCTCTTTGGTCTGTAGATATTTGGTATGAGTTGATTTTTTAAAGTTTCAATTCTGTTCACTAAAATTTGAGTCTCAGGGTAGTTTTCTAAATTATATGTAGATTTCATTACACTTTCGTAAGGCTCGAGTATTTTTGAAAGATTAGATATGTGATACAGGAAAGCTGTATTCTGATAAATGTAAACAGGATCTGTTTCCACTAGTACATATTTTCTATTGGTTAAGTCTATTATATTATCGCTAAATGCGATAGGGAAAAGTAAGATAAATACTACTCCGTACATGCCTTCACTCTGATGTTGTCCTTATGTATAATGAGTCCTTTATTTGTTGTTATCGTTTTTCCGTTGTCTTCTTTAACTATATGTTTCGCGTATGTTTTTACGTTTTTGTTCCGTCTATGCGTCTTGGAGTATATAACATCACCTTGTTTGTAATTCAGCTGTTTGCGATTGTGGTTGTGGTATCGTAAGACTCTGTCTTGGTTTTGTTGAAGGCGCTCTTTGATGCCAGGATACCCCTTTTGGTTGAAGAACACGTCCTCGGGTTTCTCGTTGGTCACTGAATGGATTGTCTTATTGTATTGTCGGACTGCTTCGTATATCTGTTCGTCAGGTGCTGAACTGTGTTGGTGTGCCAAGACTTTCGCGAGTTCGATTATCGTGCTATGCGTACGTTCGACTTGCCCGTTTGTTGTAGAATGAAAGGCAGGAGTTTTGGTGTGTGTTATTTGTAGTCGTTTGTAAATTTGTTGTGCACATATGCTAGTGAGTGTTGACTCGTTATCAGTCATTACAAACTTTGCGTTTGGGTATATTTGTGAGAGAATCTCGTCAACGTATTTGTATGTATCTTTCTTTGAGGGTATTTGTCTCAAATGGCAAAATTTTGAATATTTGTCGGTTGAGCTAATGTATATGTTATTGCTCATATAAAATAAGTCTAAGTGTATGCATTCGCCTACCTTGTTTGGTATTGGTGCTGAACCTATTGGTTGTTTATTTGGTCGGCGTTCATACTTGTTGGTAAGACATATTTCGCAGTCTTGTACTTCTTTTTTACAAGCGTCACGGATGTTCGGCCAGTAATATCTGAGTGAAATTTCCTGCGCGTTATTTTTATAATTTCTGTGAGCACGTCTGTGTGTGTCTTGTATGATTTGTTTTTGTTGTTCGGTTTCGGTGATGTCGTCTACCATTTTTTGGGCTAATACGATTGATACGGTCGGAAATGTGTCAATAATGTCGTTTTCGACGTAAAATAATATTTGCTCGTCTATTTGAAGAGCGTTAGTTACCTTTGGTCTAATTATATTTTTTAGTCTGTCCAGTAATTCAGCTTTGGTGTTAAAGAAAAGTGTATGTCGACTGTTAGAAAAAATATTTTGTGATGATATTTCGATTAGGTTCGCATCTGATTGTTTTATAACAATTTGATTTTTAAAGCAGTTTAATGGTTGCTTTACTCGTTTGAGTTTTTGTGTTGGTGAGCTTTGTGCCGAATGTTGGGAGTCATCCGAATTTGATGTGTTGTTTATTTGCTGGCGAGAAAGTGCATCAGCGACAACGTTCTGGTGTCCAGGTTTGTAAACAAGTTTTGCGCCGTATTCTTCGATGAAATTCTTCCATCTTTTTAATTTTGTATTGGGGTTTTTTTCCGATATGGAGAAGATTAAAGATTGATGGTCAGTGTAAATAGTCAAATCTGCTATACCATATAAGTAGTTGCGGAGTTTCTGTAATGCCCACACAATTGCCAGTAACTCTTTCTCATTTGTAGAGTAGTTCTGTTCTGTTTGGCTGAGTGTTCGTGAAATAAATGATATGGGTTTTTTATTTTGGGATAATACAGCTCCTATAACGTAATTGCTAGCGTCCGTGGTTAATTCAAAAGGTTTATCAAAATTTGGTTGGAAGAGTTCAACCTGGGTTTGCAGTTCTTCTTTTATTTTGTTTAGTGCTTCTAGTGCAGGTTCGTCTAAGGAGATTTTTATTTTTGCACTTTGATTTTTTGATATGCCACCGTTGTCTCCTCTGAGGAACGTAGTGAGTGGCTTGACGATGGCTGCAAAATTTTGTATAAATTTTCGATAATAACTGGCGAGACCTAGAAAGGATCTGAGTTCCCTCAGCGATTTGGGAATAGGAAAATCTTTAATAGTTTGTATTTTTATAGGGTCAACAGTTATCCGGTTATATTTTATTATGTGTCCTAAGTATTCTACAGAGTCATGAAAGAAGTGTGATTTCTCATTCGAAATCTTCATGTTGGCTTGGTGAAGTGCGTTTATAATTATGCGGATATGTTCGATATGTTCTTCGGGAGAGGAAGAATAAATGAGAACATCGTCTATATAAACGTAAGCGAACTTCCCGATATATGGTCTAAGAATATCGTCCACGCATCTTTGAAAAATGGATGGGGCATTTTTCAGGCCGAACGGCATACGAAGGAATTCGTACTTAGCTCCATTTACACTAAAGGCCGTTTTTTCTCTGTCAGATTCATTAATAAGGATCTGATGGAAGCCAGACTCTAAATCTAGAGTAGTAAATACCTTTGCATTACCTAAATTCTGTATGGTCATAGCCACATCAGGTATGGGGTATCTATCTGTGATAGTTTGAGCGTTTAGCTTCTGAAAGTCTACGACCATTCTGCGCTTAGGTTTCCCTTGTTCAGCGGTACCTTTTTTAGCGACTGTCCAAATGGGAGAGTTGTACGGACTTTTGCTGGGTTGAATTATTTCATTTTTTAAAAGTTTGTTAATTTCTTTGTTAATAAACTCATTATCCGACATAGGGTACGGATATTGCTTTGTCCAAATAGGATCTTCGGAATTCGTCCTAATGGTGGCTTGTATCGTGGTAGTAAATGGTAGTATGGCGTTAGTACTTTCATTTTTTTGCATTATTTCGGCGATTTCCGCCCTGAATTTTTCATTATTAATTGTATAATTTATTCTCTGTACAGAGTCACTTTCTTTCTTGGCCCTATATTTATAACTGAGCTTGTACTCGAAAAGGTTGACCTCTGCTTTGATTGCTCTGAGCCCCTGTTCGCCCAGAAGCATATCAAATTCTTCTAATGCATCTGTTTCAAAAAATGTGAGATTATGTTCTAATAATGTTATTATTTTTTTTGATTTGGTTATTGAGTGACCATGAAGAGTTTTTACTTTTACAGGTTTAATTTGAATAGGCTTACCGATATTGCATTTTGTACTTATATAGTTATTTGTTGCTCCAGTGTCGATGAGGATGTTTATAGTTTTGCCTGTATCCCTGCAGTGGCGTTGCAGACACGGCAAATCGTTCATACGCCTAAAAAAGCACTGCCGGTCTCGTATTCATCATCATCGTTATGTTCTGGTGCAAGCGATTGCAGTTCTTCGTCGCGTGTTTGGTTTACCCGCTGTACCTTCTGTTGTGTGTTGAAGTTGCGAGATGAAGGATTTCGTTCTCTCTTCTGTGGTTCTCCTCTGAATGGGTTATTTGGAGGTAGCCCTTGGTTTTGGCGGTTATAGCTGTTTTGTGGGGGTGCAGGATGGTTTCTGTTGAAGTTTGTAGATCTCATGTATTGGTGTGATTGATCTACTTCCATTGGTTGTTGCTGTTGCCTGGGTGCATTTTGTGTATATTGCACTCGCACGTCTGGTCTGTATCTTCGTGGGTCCTCGTGATATCTTCTGTTCTGAGGAGGTTGATGCTGCGGTGTATTGTTTGGTCTAGAGTGATGGTATTGCGGAACATCGAATTGTGAGTTCACGTTATCGTGATATATTGTGCTTGCGATAGCGTAGGCGGTCTCTAAATCTCTTGGGTTGTGGCTATAGAGGGTGCCGCTGGTATACTTGCTGTTTAATCCGAGAATAAATGTCCTGACGGCTTCCTGATTCGCATATTGTTGCATATCAGAAGGGGATGTTGAGTTCTCCATCTCGATTTTCGTGAGTGCGAGGTTTAATGCCTTGTTGACTTCACAATGGAATTCTGCTAATGTCCTTTTACCTTGCGTTATTTTCTTCATTTCTTCCAGTAAGACATATAGAGGTCTCTGGTCCGCATAAGTGTAATCGAGGCGGTTAATTATTGAAAAAAATTGAACTTTGTATCGTGGTTGATTAGAATATCTGCTGCCTCTCCTTGAATTTTTGAGTGTACAATCGAGAGTGCCGTGTAGTATGTGGGTGTTGTAGTGTATTCCCTTATATTCTCCATGTGTATCCAAGCACGTTTCCTCCATGATCTATATTGATTCCTATCGCCTGTGAAGTTGGGTAACGTTTTGAATATTTCCAAGTTTATTTGCGATTGATCCGTGATGTTTGGTGTACATTCTACATGTTGATCTGTCGTAGTGAAAGTCTGGGTTTGTTGTGCTTCCAGGGTATTTACTTTTAATTGTGTATTGTTTAGAGCCTGTGTGAGGAGTTCTACCTGTGCTCGTAGAGTTGCGATGTCCTGAGCCATTGTATCGTCTTGTAGTATTGGGCGCAGAGAGTTGAAAATTTGTTGGCGTTTATCGCGTGAGTCCAGGGTGAAGGATTCTCTTTAAAGTCAGGAATCTTTTATTTCACTTTTCACTTTTTTTTTTCGGTTTAGGCTGCCTGCTATTTCAAGGTTTGCCTTTTTACGCGACTGGATAAACTTATTATATCTCACTTTTTTCAGAGACTGGTTTTGTGCTTTTCTTCAAAGCCGTGGAATTTTTTATTTTATTATCCTGTAGTTTCGAGGATATTTGGCTGTAGTCAAGAGTTTAGACCGGTTGAGCCCCCAGTTAATATCGTTCACACGATATGAGTTTAAAAAAATATCTTTTATCGCTACGCCGAAATGCGTGCTCTTTATTGATCTTCTAAAAAACTGTCTTACATTTTGAATTCTTAGTTCTATTTATACTATTGAGATGTGGTGGTAGTTATCGTAGTGGATTATTCCATTGTCAGTTGTTTGTTGTTTACGAGTGTAGATATCTATTGTTTGTAGTGATAGTGCATTTCTATTGTTCCAATGATTGTCCGTTGCTTATGTGCAGGTCAGTTGTTTGTTGTTTACATGCATTTCTCGGTAATGCATGTTTATCTGTTGTTTACGTGTTGATAATGCATTTCTCGGTAATGCATGTTTATCTGTTGTTTACGTGTTGATAATGCATTTCTCGGTAATGCATGTTTATCTGTTGTTTACGTGTTGATAATGCATTTCTCGGTAATGCATGTTTATCTGTTGTTTACGTGTTGATAATGCATTTCTTGATAATGCATGTTTTGGTTGTGGAAACGTTGTGCCTTGTGATGACGTCATTAACTCGCGCGCGTTTCAGAAATTTATTTTTATCGTATACGAAATGCACCTTCTCATTATTAAACGTTCTCTGGTGATAATGCATTTTTTATTTCACCATCACTAAATGTTTAGTGATAATAATTTTTTTTCACTGTCACTTAATATTTAGTGAAAAATACATTTTTTTCACTGTCACTAAATATTTAGTGATTGTAATTTTTTTTTTCACTATCACTAAATCTTCAGTGATGGTTCAATTCGTTTTTTAACTTGCACTGAAGAAGCAAGAACTTGTTACTTCTCAGTCTTAGTAAAGTTTAATACACTCGCGAATTTCAAACATACATAAGTAGCTGTAAAACACATTCCTTATTCTTTTATTAAACAAAATTCTCGGATTAAGCACATATCGCAATTCAAAACAAACAATTATCGCTGAAACTTTCAAAGCGTTCTATGTAGCAAAGCTTCTACACCTCATGCTTTGTTGTTAAGGTTCGAATAGTCAAGTAAAGCGAGGAAAGTTGTATGTGTACGGCCCTTTAGGATAGAAGGGGATGGCTTTGACAGTTAAGAGAAAGTATTGTTTTTAGAGAAACAGGAAAGAGAGACAGATATCTGCTTTCACAAGTCCTAACGCAATATATGTATGTATGTACATATGTTTGTGATAATTCTGATTCAAATAATTATGCACAAAATATATGACGAAACATCCCATTTCTAGGGAGCCTTATAATAATAATAATAATAATAATAATCATACCAACGGTTTTATCCCTCCATACCCGCCCGACCAACGCCAGGGGCGCATCCGCATGACGCACGGATATATAAAAAGAAAAAAAATTTTGTTTTTTTTCATATATGTTGCGCCGAGTCATGAAAGGCAGAGGTTTGTTAAGTGTCGAGATCTAAAACTGTTCAGCTACAGAACAAATGCTCATCAGCTGATCGAATAGTAATATATGTATGTATTAATTATTGAAAGGATTGAGTATAGTTTTCTTTATGTAAAAAAGTGAGTCTGAAATGTCAAAAGAACCGGAGTGAGTGTTAAAATCCTGACACAAACTACGGAGTGGCTCATTTAACCCAAAATTACTTTTACATGGCTTCAGAAAGAGAGGCCGGAAATGTCTTGAAATTCTGGAGGGAACGTTTAGTTTTATTTAACCAAGAAGAGATGAGCTAGATATCAAGTCTGTCAGTAACTTGACCAAAAATACAATGCCTAGCATTTCTCTGCGACTGGCAAGTGTAGGAAGATTAATGAGTTTTAAACGACTATGTTTATATGGCGGCAGGTTGTACTGAGAACCCCAACGAAAATTTCTTAAAGCAAAAACCAGAAATTGTTTTTGAATTGACTCTATTCGGTCGGAATGAACTTGATAGCGCGGGTTCCAAACAACAGATCCATATTCCTGTATAGGCCTCACTAACGTTGTAAACAGAGCCTTCGTGATGTTAGGGTCATTGAATTCTTTTGATCACCGTTTTACAAATTGAAAAACACCTTTGGCTTTGTTAACTGTAACATTTTTGTGAAGATTAATATTAAATTTCGGGTCCATTGTAATTCCAAGATCAACAAAGTTTAACAATTGTTCGAGGTTATGGTTACATATGTCATAAGAAGCTGGTTGAACTGCCCTGAGAGAAAAGCACATTACTTTAATTTTTTTAAGGTTTTGTGGAATGTTATTTACTTCACACCAGTTAGCCCTTGGGAAAAAAGGAGTAGATTTCTGGAAAGAAATTTACCCCAAAAAATATTCTTTGGCAAGGAACGAAATGCTGAAATTGTATTCAATGTTTGGAACAACATACTCATGCGAAGTGGCATTTTCCTCTTTGAAACTAATTCGGAATAAGTATAGGAATACATTGTCGGATCGCCATATATCAGATTTGATATGTATAAAACAATATAATTATGAAATTGATTTAAATAAGATTTTTGAAATAAATAATTAAATAAAACAAAATTATAATTCATTTTTTTTTTGAGCTCAAGTCTGCTCAGTGTATTTCGCTGCCGTTGTCTCTGCTTCACTAATACTACCATATATATCACACCATCTCGTTGAGCACCACTGATATACATCATACATCTATTTACAATCCTATACATATGCACATACATACAATTCAAAAATGTACATAATAATAATATATGTATGTATGTATGTATGTACATACATATGTCATCATTTGCACATGCGCATCTAACTCATTCATTCTCATAAATTGGCTTCATTCATAATTTGTGCGCACCTTGCACACTTGCCCCGCTACGCGCATGTGCAGTCCACAAACCATTCTTGTTCGCGACGATGACAAAAATTATAAAATCTTCAATTTGACCATCCGCTGATGTCGAAATGAAAATTGGCAACAAAGTGCTTAAACCTCTCCCTTCGCACACTTGCATTGTCCACACAAAAATTATGAAGTCTGAAATTCTCTTCGCTAGTTGAAGATCGACAACAAAGCGCATAAACCCCTTTCCCTTGAAGTTGTCTTGTCCATCGCCGCAAGCAAAAAGTAAATTTGCGCGAGTTGAACAAAAGTGCGCAGTTCGAGTCAAGCAAATAGTTTCACTTGCGCTTCTACCCGCCCTTGCTCCATCATCATTCTTCTTCTTATTTTGCATGATGACAAAAATTTAAAAAGACAAATATAAATCAACCACCAAATTTGCAAATTCGGTGGCTGCTGGCGTCGAACTCGTGCCAAAACAAAAAAGTTCGATTATTGCTTCAACTCTATTCATCACACCACAGAGCTTCTTACTGTCGTTTGATCTTAATTGCGGTTTTAAGCATTTTGCTGAGAAAATTTGGATTTTGCCAATTCGTATACAGTATTTCTTGTTTAATTGCGTTCAACACTTCTTCGCATCAATTTTAATTCTGATGAGAGTTTATTTTTAATTAATAGTTCAATTTGCATTGTTATTAAGTCCGCCCTTTATGTAATTGGCGCTTAGCAGCAGAGGGTTATATTTTTATACCAAAGTATAAATTTTTAAGTAAATTTCTTCGATTATGAGTGCGGGCAAATATATTTTTATGACGCTTGTAAGAGGGAAATACTGTAAACACAGATACCTATGTATGGCAGAGAACAAAGTACATACATACATAAATATTATTTTTTGCGGAGACAAAAGCGGGAAATCAATTAAAATATGAAATTAAAATGTTATTTAAAAATTTTAAAAAGTTGAACTTAAATACTGTCTCAAAAACTTCAGTAATTTATTTGAAAATAAATAAAGGGCATTCTATGGAAACTTTTCGCGAATTTGCATTTTGACAAACCGAATACAAATTCTCACAAAATAATTTCAAATTTTCGGGATACAAGTGTGAGGAACAGTAATTTTACATTAAATTATTACATAATTCATATTTAAAAGTAAAATAGGGAACGGAGCATAAACACAAATTTACGAATTTGCATTGTGACTAACCCAATACAAATCAAATTAATTCAATCTCTTAGTAATTTTTTTTCAATACCTTAAAAGTACCAAGGAGTAATGAACCTCACTCTTAAAAATCTATATAAAATAATATCAATTGCCTTTAATAAGAAATTGTCAATATTTATTTATAACACGCATGCGTAATGCCGTCGGCAAAACCACAAATTTTTGTAAACATATTTGTGCAACACATGTAAATTTGAGCAGAAAATGCCAGTTTACAGTAATTTAACGAAATTATTCTGCTAAGTCTCTGTACAATAACATTCTGGATTCCCTAGCGCGCGAGTTAATGACGTCATCACAAGGCACAACGTTTCCACAACCAAAACATGCATTATCAAGAAATGCATTATCAACACGTAAACAACAGATAAACATGCATTACCGAGAAATGCATTATCAACACGTAAACAACAGATAAACATGCATTACCGAGAAATGCATGTAAACAACAAACAACTGACCTGCACATAAGCAACGGACAATCATTGGAACAATAGAAATGCACTATCACTACAAACAATAGATATCTACACTCGTAAACAACAAACAACTGACAATGGAATAATCCACTACGATAACTACCACCACATCTCAATAGTATAAATAGAACTAAGAATTCAAAATGTAAGACAGTTTTTAGAAGATCAATAAAGAGCACGCATTTCGGCGTAGCGATAAAAGATATTTTTTTAAACTCATATCGTGTGAGCGATATTAACTGGGGGCTCAACCGGTCTAAACTCTTGACTACAGCCAAATATCCTCGAAACTACAGGATAATAAAATAAAAAATTCCACGGCTTTGAAGAAAAGCACAAAACCAGTCTCTGAAAAAAGTGAGATATAATAAGTTTATCCAGTCGCGTAAAAAGGCAAACCTTGAAATAGCAGGCAGCCTAAACCGAAAAAAAAAGTGAAAAGTGAAATAAAAGATTCCTGATTTTAAAGAGAATCCTTCACCCTGGACTCACGCGATAAACGCCAACAAATTTTCAACTCTCTGCGCCCAATACCACAAGACGATACAATGGCTCAGGACATCGCGACTCTTCGAGCACAGGTAGAACTCCTCACACAGGCTCTAAACAATACACAATTAAAAGTAAATACCCTGGAAGCACAACAAACCCAGACTTTCACTACGACAGATCAACATGTAGAATGTACACCAAACATCACGGATCAATCGCAAATAAACTTGGAAATATTCAAAACGTTACCCAACTTCACAGGCGATAGGAATCAATATAGATCATGGAGGAAACGTGCTTGGATACACATGGAGAATATAAGGGAATACACTACAACACCCACATACTACACGGCACTGTCGATTGTACACTCAAAAATTCAAGGAGAGGCAGCAGATATTCTAATCAACCACGATACAAAGTTCAATTTTTATTCAATAATTAACCGCCTCGATTACACTTATGCGGACCAGAGACCTCTATATGTCTTACTGGAAGAAATGAAGAAAATAACGCAAGGTAAAAGGACATGCGAATCAGGAAGCCGTCAGGACATTTATTCTCGGATTAAACAGCAAGTATACCAGCGGCACCCTCTATAGCCACAACCCAAGAGATTTAGAGACCGCCTACGCTGTCGCAAGCACAATATATCACGATAACGTGAACTCACAATTCGATGTTCCGCAATACCATCACCTTAGACCGAACAATACACCGCAGCATCAACCTCCTCAGAACAGAAGATATCACGAGGACCCACGAAGATACAGACCAGACGTGCGAGTGCAATATACACAAAATGCACCCAGGCAACAGCAACAACCAATGGAAGTAGATCAATCACACCAATACATGAGATCTACAAACTTCAACAGAAACCATCCTGCACCCCCACAAAACAGCTATAACCGCCAAAACCAAGGGCTACCTCCAAATAACCCGTTCAGAGGAGAACCACAGAAGAGAGAACGAAATCCTTCATCTTGCAACTTCAACACACAACAGAAGGTACAGCGGGTAAACCAAACACGCGACGAAGAACTGCAATCGCTTGCACCAGAACATAACGATGATGATGAATACGAGACCGGCAGTGCTTTTTTAGGCGTATGAACGATTTGCCGTGTCTGCAACGCCACTGCAGGGATACAGGCAAAACTATAAACATCCTCATCGACACTGGAGCAACAAATAACTATATAAGTACAAAATGCAATATCGGTAAGCCTATTCAAATTAAACCTGTAAAAGTAAAAACTCTTCATGGTCACTCAATAACCAAATCAAAAAAAATAATAACATTATTAGAACATAATCTCACATTTTTTGAAACAGATGCATTAGAAGAATTTGATATGCTTCTGGGCGAACAGGGGCTCAGAGCAATCAAAGCAGAGGTCAACCTTTTCGAGTACAAGCTCAGTTATAAATATAGGGCCAAGAAAGAAAGTGACTCTGTACAGAGAATAAATTATACAATTAATAATGAAAAATTCAGGGCGGAAATCGCCGAAATAATGCAAAAAAATGAAAGTACTAACGCCATACTACCATTTACTACCACGATACAAGCCACCATTAGGACGAATTCCGAAGATCCTATTTGGACAAAGCAATATCCGTACCCTATGTCGGATATTGAGTTTATTAACAAAGAAATCAATAAACTTCTAGAAAACGAAATAATTCAACACAGCAAAAGTCCTTACAACTCACCCATTTGGACTGTCGCTAAAAAAGGTACCGACGAACAAGGGAAACCTAAGCGCAGAATGGTCGTAGACTTTCAGAAGCTAAACGCTCAAACTATCACAGATACCCCATACCTGATGTGGCTATGACCATACAGAATTTAGGTAATGCAAAGGTATTTACTACTTTAGATTTAGAGTCTGGCTTCCATCAGATCCTTATTAATGAATCTGACAGAGAAAAAACGGCCTTTAGTGTAAATGGAGCTAAGTACGAATTCCTTCGTATGCCGTTCGGCCTGAAAAATGCCCCATCCATTTTTCAAAGATGCGTGGACGATATTCTTAGACCATATATCGGGAAGTTCGCTTACGTTTATATAGACGATGTTCTCATTTATTCTTCCTCTCCCGAAGAACATATCGAACATATCCGCATAATTATAAACGCACTTCACCAAGCCAACATGAAGATTTCGAATGAGAAATCACACTTCTTTCATGACTCTGTAGAATACTTAGGACACATAATAAAATATAACCGGATAACTGTTGACCCTATAAAAATACAAACTATTAAAGATTTTCCTATTCCCAAATCGCTGAGGGAACTCAGATCCTTTCTAGGTCTCGCCAGTTATTATCGAAAATTTATACAAAATTTTGCAGCCATCGTCAAGCCACTCACTACGTTCCTCAGAGGAGACAACGGTGGCATATCAAAAAATCAAAGTGCAAAAATAAAAATCTCCTTAGACGAACCTGCACTAGAAGCACTAAACAAAATAAAAGAAGAACTGCAAACCCAGGTTGAACTCTTCCAACCAAATTTTGATAAACCTTTTGAATTAACCACGGACGCTAGCAATTACGCTATAGGAGCTGTATTATCCCAAAATAAAAAACCCATATCATTTATTTCACGAACACTCAGCCAAACAGAACAGAATTACTCTACAAATGAGAAAGAGTTACTCGCAATTGTGTGGGCATTACAGAAACTCCGCAACTACTTATATGGTATAGCGGATTTGACTATTTACACTGACCATCAATCTTTAATCTTCTCCATATCGGAAAAAAACCCCAATACAAAATTAAAAAGATGGAAGAATTTCATCGAAGAATACGGCGCAAAACTTGTTTACAAACCTGGACACCAGAACGTTGTCGCTGATGCACTTTCTCGCCAGCAAATAAACAACACATCAAATTCGGATGACTCCCAACATTCGGCACAAAGCTCACCAACACAAAAACTCAAACGAGTAAAGCAACCATTAAACTGCTTTAAAAATCGAATTGTTATAAAACAATCAGATGCGAACCTAATCGAAATATCATCACAAAATATTTTTTCTAACAGTCGACATACACTTTTCTTTAACACCAAAGCTGAATTACTGGACAGACTAAAAAATATAATTAGACCAAAGGTAACTAACGCTCTTCAAATAGACGAGCAAATATTATTTTACGTCGAAAACGACATTATTGACACATTTCCGACCGTATCAATCGTATTAGCCCAAAAAATGGTAGACGACATCACCGAAACCGAACAACAAAAACAAATCATACAAGACACACACAGACGTGCTCACAGAAATTATAAAAATAACGCGCAGGAAATTTCACTCAGATATTACTGGCCGAACATCCGTGACGCTTGTAAAAAAGAAGTACAAGACTGCGAAATATGTCTTACCAACAAGTATGAACGCCGACCAAATAAACAACCAATAGGTTCAGCACCAATACCAAACAAGGTAGGCGAATGCATACACTTAGACTTATTTTATATGAGCAATAACATATACATTAGCTCAACCGACAAATATTCAAAATTTTGCCATTTGAGGCAAATACCCTCAAAGAAAGATACATACAAATACGTTGACGAGATTCTCTCACAAATATACCCAAACGCAAAGTTTGTAATGACTAATAACGAGTCAACACTCACTAGCATATGTGCACAACAAATTTACAAACGACTACAAATAACACACACCAAAACTCCTGCCTTTCATTCTACAACAAACGGGCAAGTCGAACGTACGCATAGCACGATAATCGAACTCGCGAAAGTCTTGGCACACCAACACAGTTCAGCACCTGACGAACAGATATACGAAGCAGTCCGACAATACAATAAGACAATCCATTCAGTGACCAACGAGAAACCCGAGGACGTGTTCTTCAACCAAAAGGGGTATCCTGGCATCAAAGAGCGCCTTCAACAAAACCAAGACAGAGTCTTACGATACCACAACCACAATCGCAAACAGCTGAATTACAAACAAGGTGATGTTATATACTCCAAGACGCATAGACGGAACAAAAACGTAAAAACATACGCAAAACATATAGTTAAAGAAGACAACGGAAAAACGATAACAACAAATAAAGGACTCATTATACATAAGGACAACATCAGAGTGAAGGCATGTACGGAGTAGTATTTATCTTACTTTTCCCTATCGCATTTAGCGATAATATAATAGACTTAACCAATAGAAAATATGTACTAGTGGAAACAGATCCTGTTTACATTTATCAGAATACAGCTTTCCTGTATCACATATCTAATCTTTCAAAAATACTCGAGCCTTACGAAAGTGTAATGAAATCTACATATAATTTAGAAAACTACCCTGAGACTCAAATTTTAGTGAACAGAATTGAAACTTTAAAAAATCAACTCATACCAAATATCTACAGACCAAAGAGATCACTTAACTTCCTTGGTTCCATCCTTAAATTCATCACTGGCACACCAGACCACAATGACCTTATAGAAATTAAAACGTCACTTAATATGCTAATAGAAAATAACAATAAGCAAAAAACAATTAACTCACAGTTCGAAAGAATACTCGAAACTCTTGATCCCAAAACAATTAGCGAAAATATTGTTATATCAGAAGTCTATAATGAACTTCAATCAATAGCGAACACTATTAATTTTGCGAAAAATAATAATTTTTATTCTGGCACATTAAATTTGAAAGATGTGTATGAGTTAATAAACCATGAACAGTTGGATCTTCCAATAATCAATATATTAGAATATGCGGACATTCATATCTGTTACCTACAACATGCAATTATAACAATATACAAATACCCTATTCTTGAAACTAAATGTAACCTATTTAACGTATATCCTTTAGCACATAAGCATGGTAAAATTAATTTAGATCCTAAGATTGCAAAATGTAACGATTATCAAAGAGTATCAAAATGTAAAAATTATATTAGTACCTTTATTTGTAAATCAGAACCCTCTGATAATTGCACTTTAAAAATATTAAAAGACAATCCTGCGCAATGCGAAACAATCCATGAGAATAACGCCCCACTCCGAATCCTAGAGACTGGTCACATCTTGACGGATTATGAGCATACTTGGAACAACATGCATATATCAGGCCCAAAACTAATACATTTTAAAGAATCTACAAACATCGATGGCATCACTTATTATAACCATCAACAACAACTCAGAGAAGTTATACACAACCAACATAGCGAAAAACTTGAGGTACTCCGTATCCTTTCCTCAGACTCAAAATACAAATTCAACAACATTCAAGAACTCTCAACGTTTTTAATACCTGTCGAGGAGAACCCTGTACAGTTTACACTTTTCTTCATAATTGCATTCCTTACCTTAGCAGTCACCACTTATGGTCTAGTACACCTCTGCCGATACTGCGAAAATAAAAGAACACTTGGCAGACAAAGGCGAATGGACGAACTTTACGAAATCGAACTCAACCGTCTTCAACAACAACACCTAGCAGCAGTGTAGCGAGGACGCTTCATTTTAAGAAGGAGGGGAGTTAATGACGTCATCACAAGGCACAACGTTTCCACAACCAAAACATGCATTATCAAGAAATGCATTATCAACACGTAAACAACAGATAAACATGCATTACCGAGAAATGCATGTAAACAACAAACAACTGACCTGCACATAAGCAACGGACAATCATTGGAACAATAGAAATGCACTATCACTACAAACAATAGATATCTACACTCGTAAACAACAAACAACTGACAATGGAATAATCCACTACGATAACTACCACCACATCTCAATAGTATAAATAGAACTAAGAATTCAAAATGTAAGACAGTTTTTAGAAGATCAATAAAGAGCACGCATTTCGGCGTAGCGATAAAAGATATTTTTTTAAACTCATATCGTGTGAGCGATATTAACTCGCGCGTTTCAGAAATTTATTTTTATCGTATACGAAATGCACCTTCTCATTATTAAACGTTCTCTGGTGATAATGCATTTTTTATTTCACCATCACTAAATGTTTAGTGATAATAATTTTTTTTCACTGTCACTTAATATTTAGTGAAAAATACATTTTTTTCACTGTCACTAAATATTTAGTGATTGTAATTTTTTTTTTCACTATCACTAAATCTTCAGTGATGGTTCAATTCGTTTTTTAACTTGCACTGAAGAAGCAAGAACTTGTTACTTCTCAGTCTTAGTAAAGTTTAATACACTCGCGAATTTCAAACATACATAAGTAGCTGTAAAACACATTCCTTATTCTTTTATTAAACAAAATTCTCGGATTAAGCACATATCGCAATTCAAAACAAACAATTATCGCTGAAACTTTCAAAGCGTTCTATGTAGCAAAGCTTCTACACCTCATGCTTTGTTGTTAAGGTTCGAATAGTCAAGTAAAGCGAGGAAAGTTGTATTTATGTGTACGGCCCTTTAGGATAGAAGGGGATGGCTTTGACAGTTAAGAGAAAGTATTGTTTTTAGAGAAACAGGAAAGAGAGACAGATATCTGCTTTCACAAGTCCTAACGCAATATATGTATGTATGTACATATGTTTGTGATAATTCTGATTCAAATAATTATGCACAAAATATATGACGAAACATCCCATTTCTAGGGAGCCTTATAATAATAATAATAATAATAATAATCATACCAACGGTTTTATCCCTCCATACCCGCCCGACCAACGCCAGGGGCGCATCCGCATGACGCACGGATATATAAAAAGAAAAAAAATTTTGTTTTTTTTCATATATGTTGCGCCGAGTCATGAAAGGCAGAGGTTTGTTAAGTGTCGAGATCTAAAACTGTTCAGCTACAGAACAAATGCTCATCAGCTGATCGAATAGTAATATATGTATATGTATGTATGTATTAATTATTGAAAGGATTGAGTATAGTTTTCTTTATGTAAAAAAGTGAGTCTGAAATGTCAAAAGAACCGGAGTGAGTGTTAAAATCCTGACACAAACTACGGAGTGGCTCATTTAACTCAAAATTACTTTTACATGGCTTCAGAAAGAGAGGCCGGAAATGTCTTGAAATTCTGGAGGGAACGTTTAGTTTTATTTAACCAAGAAGAGATGAGCTAGATATCAAGTCTGTCAGTAACTTGACCAAAAATACAATGCCTAGCATTTCTCTGCGACTGGCAAGTGTAGGAAGATTAATGAGTTTTAAACGACTATGTTTATATGGCGGCAGGTTGTACTGAGAACCCCAACGAAAATTTCTTAAAGCAAAAACCAGAAATTGTTTTTGAATTGACTCTATTCGGTCGGAATGAACTTGATAGCGCGGGTTCCAAACAACAGATCCATATTCCTGTATAGGCCTCACTAACGTTGTAAACAGAGCCTTCGTGATGTTAGGGTCATTGAATTCTTTTGATCACCGTTTTACAAATTGAAAAACACCTTTGGCTTTGTTAACTGTAACATTTTTGTGAAGATTAATATTAAATTTCGGGTCCATTGTAATTCCAAGATCAACAAAGTTTAACAATTGTTCGAGGTTATGGTTACATATGTCATAAGAAGCTGGTTGAACTGCCCTGCGAGAAAAGCACATTACTTTAATTTTTTTAAGGTTTTGTGGAATGTTATTTACTTCACACCAGTTAGCCATGATATTTAAATCCGCTGGTAGTTAGGACCTTTCCTCAAAAGAATGATGTATGTATATAATGTGCATAAATTCTCTGAATCCATTTGAAACATGAGTTGTGAACTCAAGCAAGTTTAAAACGGTAGATTTATCCTTAGAGAACCCGTGTTGTGTGTTAGAAATTGTAGAGGAAAATAATCAAATTGCCCAACGATACATCGCAACCAAAAAAACTACCTTGTGTATGTGATACCGATGTAAAATACCATGTGAGTCTCAACAGCGTAAAAGGTACAATTTATGCACCTTGCCTTAACAATGTCAGTGAAAAAGAAATAACTGAAAACATGGACAAACAAGACGTACATAAATGACGTGTACAAGAACAATAGAAGAAGTATCACAATTCAGTGGAGTTGTCCTGCTCACTTTTGATCATTATGAACTCCCCGAAATAGTCGATGTGTCTTGGCGAAATGCCAAAGAAAAACCCTTCTTCCCAAATCCCATAGGGCGTAAAAATTGTCCGCGACTTGGCCATACCACCAAACGGCGCAGCAACGCTCTCACATGTGTATCATGTAGGGTTGCCAGGTGGTCGGGATTCGCCTGGATTGTCCCGATTTTTACATCTCGGTCCAGAGTCCAAACGAAGAGGTTTTTGTCCAGAAAAACAGTATGTTTTTCAAAAAGATTTCAATAATAGCAAATAAAAATGTACATATGTATGTACATATGTACGTAAATGCAAATCAAATTAACTTTCCAAGTTCACATTTGTAACTACAAAAAAAATCGATTGTTTTCACATGTTGCAAAAACTACCATCAATATTTCATGACAGCTGTTTTTGTGCAAATTTAGAAAGAAACTGCGTGCAATGTAAACTGTAAGTATTTAAGTTTGTTAAACCATAAGTAATTTATAGTTATTAAATAGATTTTTATATAGTGTCTGAAAGTGAAGAAGAACGTGAACCTGCAACAAAATAGATATTAACTGTGTTTTCAAAGAGGTGGTTAGATTTTCCTGACTTTTGTAAGTGGATAAAACAAAAAGACGAACACACTGCAAAATGTAAATTTTGCTTGGTGGACATTTCCATCAAATATGAGGGGGTTAGAGCACTAGAAAAACATCTACGCACAAAAAGACATCAGCATATTGAAAATTCGAATAAAATTGCAGGAAGTGTGAGCAAATTTATGACCAAAGAATCAACTACTTCCGAAGATTTATTAATATCAACGGCTGAACTAACAAATATTTTCCATAATGTTAAACATGGACTGAGTTACAATAGTCTGGATTGCCATACCAAAGTGGACAAATGTATTTTCCCTGACAGCAAAATAGCAGCAAAAATAACTTGTGGTCGTACAAAAAGTGCAGCTATAACCCGAAATGTTTTGGGACCATATGCACAAGAGCAGGTCGTGATTGATTTAAAAAATAATCACTACTTTGCTATAGGTAATGATGCTACCAGTCTGGGAAATACAAAAATGTTTGCCTACATGGTTCAATATTTTGATCCTAAAACAGGTATTTGTAAGAAGCTGTTAGATTTTTATGAAGATGAAAATGGTACATCAATGGCCATTTTTCAAAGTATACGTCGTATAAATAGAAATTTTCAATTAGAAATGAACAAAATTTCTGCGTTTAGTGCGGATAACGCCTCCGCCAATTATGGTTTTCATAATTCGGTTTACCAAAAACTTTTAGAAGAGAACAAAAACATATTGAAAGCGAACTGCAACTGCCACGTTATTAATAATTGTGTTAAGGCTGGATTGAACTGTTTAACAGCTGACATTGAAAATATTGTTATTAAAATATTTAATGAATTCAGTTCTTCTTCGTGTAAAACTAAAAAGCTAAAGGAGTGTTTCGAGTTTGCTAACATGGAATACAATTCGCTTCTTCGCCATGTACCAACTGGCTGGCTTTCCTTACTTCCTGCGCTAAATAGATTGCTTATTGATTGGCCGGCTGTGAAAAGATATTTTATTTTGAAGCAGAAGGAAAATTGTCGCAAAGAACTATGGGAACTATGGGAAGAATGTTTCGAAGAAGGATTATCAGAAGCATTTTTGTACTTTGCGCATAACGTTTTGCAAGATTTTGACTCTGCAATTCGAGATCTGGAATCTGATTCATGCACTATCGTTGATACAGACAGTGTAATGCAAAAGCTTAGAATCAGTCTCAAAAACAGACTAAACGATACATTTTTTGGCGCTAAAGCAAATGCTCTTTTGAGAAAAATTAATGAATACGATACCCATAAATTCGAACAAGAAGCAGAATCATTCTTGAAAGTGTCTTTAAAGTATTTTGAAGAAAGATACGATTATAGAGACAACTCAATTATGAAACAGATTTCTTTTTTTGTCTTAAAACGAAACTAATTACTTGGTCTCAATTAGAAGAGGTGATATCAAATATTAATTTGAAAAATGAAATTAATTGTGATGAATTATACAAAGATTATGGTTGTCTACGTAGTGTGTATGATATCTTGCCTAAAGATATTCCCAATGACAAGATTTGGTCTTTTTTTTCCAAAAATAGAATGAAAATGAAATGAAAAACTTGAAAAAAATAATTTCTTTTATACTATCGATACCTATAAGTAACGCATTTTGTGAAAAAAATTTCAGTATATTTAAGAGTTTATATTCTAAGGAAAGAAATAAAATGCTTCCTGATATAATAAAAGCAGAGCTTTTAATAAGGCAAAATTTAAACTACACATGCAATGAATTTTTTAATTTTTTAAAAACGGAAAATGGGACCAAACTTATAAAGGTCGCTAAATCTAATAAAAAATATGCAAATTGATCTCACATTGTAGTATGTAGTACGCTTTTTTAAGAAATGAATTGTTACTTTTTTGTTTTATAGAGATTTAAGCAAAGATGTATATTTTTTTTAAATAAAAATGTGTTGTCCCGAAAAATCCAGTTTTTTTTTGCAACTGTCAAGTTAAACATACATTTTTATCTGGCAACCCTAGTATCATGCAATCTCCCTTAACATACTCTCCCTTGCAGTCGCACACTCTGCGCAAACTGCTCAGATCATCTCACAACATGTGTCCGCAATATAAACAAATGAAAGAAATACTAAAAATGAAATGGCAAAACAAATAATGTATGCGTGAAGCACTTAAGCTTTACAAAGCACAAACACTCACATCTTCTTTCGCCGAAGTCGCCAGAGAATCACAAAGCCTAAACAAAAGCAAAGCAATTAACCCAAATACCCTTACATTAAATAAATCAACGATTTCTACTCCACTCGACACTTCATCTACAAACCCATCATAGCTTAATCCCTCCATACCTCAAAACTCACCACACGACAACAGCATCCAGCAATTTAGCAATGCACAAATCACGCCCTCCGCACTAACTCCGCAAACCTCCTCTACATCATTTAACTTCGAAACAACTCTCGCAAATATCATTACACAAGCAAGTGGTTTTCAAAACCCAATAGGTACAGACGTTTCCATGACGGAGACAGCAAACTTCACATCTGTCAGCCTACTCCTAACACAAAACAATGCAGAACTGAACTTATATCGCTGAAAATAGACTAATATCGCTGCTGGCAAGTAGCCCCGTTGCTATTTTCACAACTTGCCTGAAAACCAAAAAAGCAAACAAGGCACCGCACTCTTAATAAAAAAATCTATTTCTCATAAACCAATCCCAATCTCTTCAAACTAAGCAAAAATTGCTATTGAGATCTCATTTCGTTTTAAGTTCTTTATCGTTTCCCTTTACATCCCACCCCTGCAGACCTTCTCATGTAATGCTCTTAGAAATATATTGCGATCAGTAACCCCTCCTTACATTATGGTTTGCGATTTTAATGCTTAGCCCTCTTTGGGGATCCGCCTTCTCTAATAATAGAGGCGTTATTATAGAAGACTTGATGTTATCAGAAAATCTTATTTTACTAAATGACAACAAACCTACGCACTTTTCCACGCATAAAACATTCACTACTGTTGATTTGACATTGTGCTCCCCTAACATCGCTCCTAAGCTAAATACCACACCCTCCTTTTATAAACCCCCACCAACGCCAAATTTTTTAAGTAGCTTCAATCACAAAAATTATTCGCACTTCCGCCCACCTCTCAATTCCGCAGTCAAGTAACAAAATGTATGCAAAAAGTGTCCCATATTGATCTACTGAGCTATCGCAGTTAAGAAATATAAAACGCTTTTATTGGACTGAATATAAACGTACGAGGTCAAATAATAACTTAATAATATACAAGAAAGCCAACGCCATATTTCGAAAGAGATCAAAGCAATCTAAAAGGGATTGCTTAAGCAAGTTTTCTGAATCCATTGCCACAAAACAAACCCAAAAAAGTATGGTCTTATATAAAAAGACTTTCCGGTATTCATTCCCAATCACCGACAATTTCTATAATCACTCCCACTGGAACTCTCCACCAACTTTGCATCTTAGTGGTCCGAATACTCCCTCGACTCGAAATTTCATTCCACGTTTATTTCAGAAAAGAACAAATGGTTTATAAATAGCAACAACATATTTAACAGTTCCTTAAATGCGGCAGACTGTGAAATAGAACAGCTGGAATTAGAATACACGCTTTCCTCTTTAACAGGCAAAACCACGGAGGCAGACAGAATTTCGTACCCCTTATTGCAACATCTCCTGTTATGTCTGAAGTCTAGACTAACTCGACTATATAACAAAATCCTAAATAGGGGTATATGCAAACCTGAAAAGACGCAGTTGTTATCCCAATTCGAAAACCAGGCAATACTGCAACGGAAGTTGTAGGATTTAGAACGATTTCTTTGCTCAGCTGTCTGTGCAAACTTTTTGAAAAAATAATAACCAGGCGTATTTTGTGGTGGGCTTTAAAAAACAACTGCATAAGCTCTGAACAAATGACTTTCAAAGAAGGACAAGGAACTATAGACGACTTACTGTTGTTCGAAAATTACGCTTCTTCCGGTCTTTCTAATAGAATTCCTGTCTCAGTATTGAGCATAGGCTTCGAGAAAGCATTTGAACGTGTTGGAATCCACGTTGTCTTACGTCAGCTAGTAAAATGGAAACTTGGCGGTAAAATACTCATAATTATTCAGGCCTTCCTCGCTAACCGCAGATTGGTTTCGAAAGTTAATAACACTTTGTCTGACTATTATGTCCGGTACAACAGTATTCCGTAAGGATCACCGCTTTCTGTCGTTTTGTTCATAGCAGCTTTCAATGACATCAACCAAATAATAAAAAAGTACAAAAATGTTCCGCATTTATGCTATGCAGATGATTTATTGCTGCTTTCAAACCTGACGGATGTAAACATTGTCAAACAAGATTTCACCAGCATACTAGCTGATTTAAACTATGGGTCTGAATAATCTAGAAAATGCAATTACTTTACTTTAGACTATAATAACAGACATGTTGCAAATACCAATACTTTGAAATTTTTAGGTTTAATTTTTGACAAAAAAATTAACTTTCAAAGGACATTGCTTGTATTTAAGAAACCAACTGGCTGCCAGGCTTAGCGTTATCAAATATTTGTCAAACATTGTTTAATCAATTCATAAACGTTAATAAATGTAACGAGGGCACTTATGTTATGGAAGATAGACCCACCCATCTATGGAAACTGCGCGAAAAGCCACATCAATCTGATGTACGCTCCGTACCACACGGCAGACAGATTTATGCTGAATCTAAACAAACTTATTCCCAAACTATTCATCTGCCAAAACAACGCTCTCTATCAAACAGTGCTTGCCGAACAGAACCGTTATAAGGCTCCTTGCAAGAAGTCCACAATTTCGCCATGGAACTTGGTATCACACGCCCTACGCTGCGCGAAAAAGAAATATTCCCGTCGTGGCGCATAAGCCATTCACAATTTATATTATAATAATAATAATAATAATTTTGGCGCTTACACTATATACATAGCTCAGTGTATGGCCGAGCTTCTCCTACCATTTGTGGTCTTTATATTATACCACAAGGGGAGATACCTACAGTTTTGTGGCGACTCCGAACGGCAGATGTATTTAATGAGAAGCTTTTTCATGGCAGAAATACCTTCAGAGGTTTGCCTTTGCCTACCGAGGGGTGACCGCTATTAGAAAAAACTTTTTCTATAATTAAGATTTTGCTTGCCCTGACTGAGATTCGAACCTCGAACTCACCGTCATATCAAGTTATAGCATGCACCGCTTCAAACTCGACCACAGCGGCCATACAATTTATATCAACTTTGGGAAAATATAAAAAAGTAGAACTAATCCAGTAGCCTACCAACACCTTTTTGCGGAATATACGTCGCCTCTACAATAATGAAACCTGATTTTTACTGATGGATCCAAAAACGATACCAACACGTCTTTCACAGTAGTCAATGCCACAGGTAGCACGATTCCAGCAGGTATTCTTCCCTGCTACGCATCTGTCTACACAGCCGAAGCTGCAGCGATTTTTCATGCGATCACCTTTGCAGAAAATTCAGGCACCAAAACGATCATCCGACAATACTTTTAGTGATAAACCCAACTAACAAGTCCCACTTTATATCTTGCATTCGCAACAAGCTTATAGCACATAAAAACGAAGTGAAACTAATGTGGGTACCAGGTCATTCAGGTATAAAAGGTAACGAGCTGGCAGACGAGAGAGCTAAACTCGCTGCTAAAGAACCATTACTTACTTTCGACCACATCGCCAAACAGACGTTCAGGCATTTGTCCGTCTACGCCTTGGTCACACAATCGCTACTCACTTGTATCTACTAAACGACTCCTGCCAACCCTTCTGCCAACATTGTTTTTCAGTTGCTCTAACATGTACGTACCATCTACTCGACGCCTGCCCTCACTTTACAGCGAGTAGGAGCAATAGGTAACCGCAGCAAACTTTTTTTTTTTAACTTTTTTTATATTTTATTTTAATTTGAATTGTCAAATTTTGAATTTCGTTGTGATAGGAATGCTTTCAGTACAATTCAAGGTAGTTGATAAAATATTTTTTAAATTTTAGCTTTTAAAAGCAAAAACGAGATATACAGAGCTCAAATTTTTTTTTTTTAATTTTGCTACTGCTGCCAAGGCACATCAAATAGGTAGCCGCAGCAAACCTTTTTTTTTTGAACTTTTTTCATATTTTATTTTAATTTGAATTGTCAAATTTTGAATTTCGTTGTGATAAGAATGCTTTCAGTACAATTCAAGGTAGTTGATAAAATATTTTTGAAAGTTTAGCTTTTAAAAGCAAAAACAAAATATACAGAGCTCAAATTTTTTTTTTTCAATTTTTCTACTGCTGCTACCTATTGAATGTGCCTTGACTGCTGCTTATTATTGAATGTGCCTTGCGTAGAAAATAAAAATGCGTTAGATAATTCAGTGTGTAATTAAACTTTGAAGAGTGAAGCTGTAAAGGGAGTTGTAAAGCACAACTGTCTTCGAACATTTCAGCACTTAGGGAGAATTTATGCAAATATAATGCAATTTTTACAGAAAAACATGATAAGCTTGAGAAGTGTGGATACAGTTGAGGCCAAGTTGGATGAGATTGAGGGTCGTCTTCCTAATTTGCCGCCGAGTCGTGCAACTATTTCGACGAACGCGCCAAAGGTAAAAACTCCATCTTTTGACGGAACAATCACTTTTCAAGTTTTCGAGCTCCAATTTGAGAAGACGGCTTCGGCAAACAATTGGAGCATGAAAGACAAGACTGCCGCAATATTTGTAACACTAATAGAACCGGCAGCTAAAATTCTGCAAACTGTTCTCGAGTGTGAAAGGGATAACTACGATGCGTTAATGGGTGCTGTGGAAAGACGTTTCGGTTGCGAGCACATAAGACAAATATACCAGAGGTAGATGGAGAATCGCTTCCAGAAATCGAACGAGACTCGGAAGAATTTGCTTCCGAGATTGAGAGGTTGGCTCATTTCGTTTTTGCAGATGCATCTGGGGAATACATTGAAAGAGTCAAAATTCAGAAGTTTGTAAATGGAATATGAGACACATATGTATACTAACTAAGCGAGCAACATATGCGAATCCGAGACCAACATTCGCTGAAACTGTTTCGTATGCCCTATTGAGCAGCAAGCGAGTGGTATTGGAAGGTAGTGATTATGAGTGACAAGTTGAAGGCCAGGTATAACAATCCGGTGAATTCTGAAGGAGATTTGGTGCTGTTGAATAATCTACAACAAAAGAAAGGTTTGTCCCCGAAATTGCAGTGCAACTGGGAAGGTCCGTTTAAGGTCATTAAACGGCTTAATGAAAATAGAAACATCGCAATCGAGAACTTTCAATAACGATCGATATTGTTCTAGAGTTGCCATAGGAAACGCAGCGCATAGTATAAAATAGCTTTGTCACTGCGTTTGGCAATTCAGTTTGTAATTGAACTTTGAAGAGTTAAGTTGTAAAGAATTTGTAAAGCAGTAAGCTAAGATTTTTTAAGTTGCATGTGCGAAAGTATAAGTATCCGCGAATTAAAAAGCGTTGTAAATTATTTGTAAACAAATTATATTTTCATTAAGATAATGCGAACGAGTTTTATTTAACAATTCAGTGGTCGAACCTGAAGGATTTTGGAAATCATCGGCTTTTCAGGACAAGAACGTAACAATACACTAACATTAAACCTAAAAGCGCATTTCGAATGAGTAATTCCAAAACCGTTTAAATTAAGTTATTCGCATTTCCTCGGACAGTTCATTTGAAACATCTGTTTTGTACAAAGGCGGTATGATAAGTTAGTGAATTTAAATTCATCACTGTTGCCTTTAACAGCCATCTATTAATAGACTTGTAACTAAAATGGAAAAGGTGAAATTCGTGTGATGATTTAACATTATTTTTTGCTTAAAAAACCATCACCGAAGCCACCATGGGGACACTGCGCCATTAATTTCAATGTATAAGAAGTGATTTACTGGTTGTTGTGGCCGTATCAGCAAAAGTAACGCCGAACTTTAAGGTGCCCAATAGAGGTCCTCACACCATAAATCATCAATAAAATCAATGGAATTATATTTTTATAGTCTTGAGAAAAGCCATTTTTTGGAAGAACTAAAAAAATGGAAAAATGCTGGACTAAGTGTATAGAGTTAAAAGAAGGTAATGGTAGAAACCGCCATCATACAAAACAGATGTTTCAAATGAAGTGTCAGAGGAAATGCGAATAAGACAATATAAGCGGTATTTAAATGGCTCATTTGAAATGCGCATTGTAGGCTCAATGTAAATGTAAATTGGATAATAAAATTTTCTTTTCTTTTATTTAACTTCAAAATCGGCCAAAGCAAAGTAATGGTGACCGGAATGCGCCATCTCTGGTTTGCTGTAAAGTGCTTATCTACCAGGAAGGACATCTCTGTTCGTAGACCATATTAATTTTTTGTGTCGCTATACATATATACATACACCCACGCCACGGCAAAATTCCGAGTATTGCATGATAATCAAATTAATATTATGAATGTACATATGTACGTCCGCGAAGGAATTTCACATTTAACTATTTTTGGAAATGTACACTCTCTTCGCTTATCTTTATCTTTTAAAAATTAACTAATAATTTTCTTTTCAGAGCTAGTGAGCGTTCTCCATTTGAAGGATCGTGCTGTGGCGGAGGATACGCCAATGTTGATTCATTGCCGTCTTCACCGGATGATTCTGACAATTTTGAGCCACCACCTCCACCTCGGTTTGTTTGATTGATATTTACTTTCGATTTTATTGTTTAAAATTTTGTTTGGCTCTCGTATGTAATAATACACAGATATCGTATAGTATTATTGGGCGATTCTGGCGTTGGAAAAACCGCATTGGTTAATCAATTCATGACCTCGGAATATATGCACACTTACGATGCCAGTCTAGGTAAGTTCACAAATAAGCTCTACTCCAATTTTCATTAGGCGGAACGAAACAAACTGCATCGTGGGGGCATACACACATGCATAGATATTTCTGGTAAATTTAAATTTAAAAATTAGCTAACTATTAAGATGTGTGAACATGATTTTGAAGAGACGACATCATGAAAGCCTTCATTTAAAAATATATTATATTAGAAATTTGAGCCATTCCTGAACGTTCACATTGCGTCCCTCAAAATTTACATGTCGCCATTGTTTTCAGAACACCTAAATACATAGAAATCAGTTGGAAATATCCAGACAGCATTTTTGTTGCAGACCTGTGTTATCAACCAAGCATATGCGGACCTTCCCTCTACGCTCATGTTGGGTTAAGATACTCTATGAAGAATTTAAATTGTTTGTTATTGATATGAACAGTAAAGTTAAAATAAAGCAAAAAAAGGCTCGAATCCAACATTGACTTGCGCTTTCATTAAATTTTTGATTCTGAAATATATGAAATCCATGAAATTTGTGAACTACTTTTGGAATAATTAAGCCAATTATATTTATTAATAAGAAATGATATGTGCATCGAAGAGTATTGTATAGATGTCTGAAAAAAGCGTTTCATTATAGTGAAAGGAGCTACAAAAGGTCTTTCTTTCGTTAAGTTTCGTTATGCCAATTACACTCTACAACATACTACAATTCCCCCTCTTTAACTCGTTTATCCATATGTATATGTATCCGAACTTTAATAGCACTTAACACAAATTTCAAAATAAAATTAATGTAATGCATACAACAATGGTGCTTCTATATCCTTACGGTTAATTATTAGTTATTTTTATCGCTTCAAATTTATACCGATTGCTTTCTTACTCTTAAATTATATATATGCTATGTACTGATTGATTTACACTTTGGTTATAATATACTTTCTCCGCATCTTCCACTTTAACTAAACAGGTTTTTTTTACCGAGTTTTTTAGTTACGACTGCTCTCGTCCAAGTAACTCGACCAGATATTGAAAAGTCCTTAGCAATAACTAAATCCCCTTTCCTAAAATATTTTGCTTACAATCATTATAATTTCTCGTTTGGTTATTTTGTTGTTTCATTGCATATTATTTTATTTGAATTGAATATTTTTCTTTTCTATTTGTCTAAATGGATTTAATATATCCAATCGCGTGCGCAATGTGCCGTCAAGTAAGAAGGTTCGTGTCTTTCGCGACACTCCCTTTTGGCAATTTTACTAATCCAAGGTCTTTTTTGATAGAAGACACTAACAGTTATATGTAAGTTGTTAGCTTTTCTTAAAACAAGCAATTCAAAATTTACATCGATGAGTTTTTGTCTTCTAGAACGATTAACAATCCCCGCGAATTAAAACAAACGTTCTTCAGGCGGAGTTCTGTTTACCTATGTACATATTAATAAAGTTGTTAAGCATTGTACGAGTATAATAAATGATGGCATGTTTCTTTTCAAATTATCTTTTCAGTCATTTTGAAAAATGTTTCACTAAAAAGAACCATATTTACACCATTTACATAGTTCTTCATTCATCGACAAATCTTGGTTACTACTTAAAGTTTCACTTAGTCACTTATTTGTAATCCCCGACCACATGAGCAACTTGGAAGATTCGGTGCGCTAATAAAATCTTGATCATCAGTAGAGTCATCACCATCGTATATTAATACACTCTTTTTATTATTTATTATACTGGAAGTTGATATATAAAATTGTTGAAAAAGTTATAACAACAACACCCGAAAAACTATGAATCACTATTACAATTTACGTGATTATGCACATGAAACTTCGGTTTCATAATACCAGAGAACGTATAATAATGAGAAGGTGCATTTCGTATACGATATGTGGATTGAAAAATAAATTTCTGAAACGCGCACGCTAGGGAATCCAGAATGTTATGGGACAGAGATTTAGCAGAAGAATTACGTTAAATTTCTGTAAACTGGCATTTTTCTGCTTAAATTTATTGTGAGAAATGTTGCACGTACATATGTTGCACAATTATGTATACAAAAATTGGTGGTTTTGCCGACGGCATTACTGATGCGTGTTGTGAATAAATATTGAGATTTTTAATTAGAGGCAATTGTTGTTTCATATAGATTTTTTGGAGTAATTAACCTCATTGGTACTTTTAAGGTACTGAAAAAAAATTACCAAGAGATTGAATTTATTCAATTTGTATTGGGTTAGTCACAATGCAAATTCGTAAATTCGTGTCCATGCTCGTTTCCCTATTTTACTTTTAAATATGAATTATGTAATAATTTAGTCTAAAATTATTGTTCTTGCGCACACTTGTTACACGATTACAATTTTAAGATGTTTTGTGAAAATTTGTATTCGGTTTGTCAAAATGCAAATTCGCGAAAAGTTTCCATAGAATGCCCTTTATTTTCAAATAAATTACTGAAGTTTTTGAGACAGTATTTAAGTTAAACTTTTTAAAATTTTAAAATAACATTTTAATATCATATTTTAATTGATTTCTCGCATTTTTCTCAGCAAAAAATTGTATGTACTTATGTATTTATGTATGTATGTATGTATTTATGTATTATGTATGTCATTAAAATATATCTCCACGCCTTTCTAATCGAGAAATTTACTTAACAAATTAATACTTTGGTATAAAAACATAACCATCTGCTATTAAGCGCCAATTGCATATACGGCGCATTTAATAACAATGCAAAGGCGGGTAGAAGCGCAAGTAAAACTATTTGCTTAAATCGAGCTGCGCACTTTTGTTCAACTCGCGCAAATTTACTTTTTGCTTGCGACGATAGACAAGACAACTTTAAGGGAAAAGGGGTTTATGCGCTTTGTTGTCGATCTTCCATTAGCGAAGAGAATTTCAGACTTCATCAATTTTGTGTTGACAATGCAAGTGTGGGAAGGGAAAGAGGTTTAAGCACTTTGTTGCCAATTTTCATTTCGACATCGGTCAAATTGAAGATTTTATAATTTTTGTCATCGTCGCGAACAAGAATTGTTTGTGGACGGCACATGCGCGTAGCGGGGAAAGTGTACAAGGTGCGCACAAATTACACAGTGCTACAAAAAATAATGATGTCGAAATACCTGGGAAGTGATGTTATTTTCCTGTAGGTCTTATCGAGTAGAACGAGAATCCAATTTTGGCATTTGTCAAACACCGCCAAAATCTCGACTTAATCTTAAAAAACCGATTTTTCGTGCTTTTGCGCAATTCTTAACCCATATCTTAGCTAGTTAACAACCGAGAAAGAAGAAACTCACATCTTTTGAAAGATATATAGACGTCTTAATAAATCTGAAGAAATTTACTTGTTTTTGCACAACAAACTTAATGTTTGCTACCATTTTTCTTCTTTTTTTGACTTTGGCGATATTTTCACACACTATTTTATAAAAACACAAAATGAGTTTTGATTAGATTCAAAGAGTACGTTTAATACCGAGTTCAACGAATGTTTCTTTTAAAAAATCGGCCAAAAAGTGACTGAGTTATTTTACTTTTTATAAGAACGAAATTTTTGTAAAAATTTGCTTCTGTTGTTCCCAAGGAAATGATCACTTATTTTTTGAGTTTTTACTCCATACTAGTAATCGGTGTGATTTTAAAAATAATATTGGTGTTGTAAAAATATATAACAAGATTTTCGAAAGGTTTTAAAGTGCGAGTCGCTGGTACGAGCCAGAATTTATTTGTGAATATTGCTGCACAACATTGAAAAATGTAAAGTTCAACAATCAATTACTTTGCCCTTTTCTGTGCCTATGACTTGGCATCATCAGGCATATCATAAACAAGACGATTGCTATTTTTGCAACACAAACGTTTCAGGTCACAATTTTAAATCGCGGAAAAACGTCAAGTATGCGAATGTTGTTACGGTTGCAAAACCAAAATACTTAAATGCCGAAGTGCCTACAAAAAGTGAGTCAATTGATGCTGGTGAAACATATTTAGTTGAGGAAGAATTCCTTCCTTGTAAATCAAAATCAACGGAAAGGCATTTGGTTTCAAATTCTGATTTCGCCGATCTCGTGCGTGATTTGCATTTATCGAAACGAGAATCTGAAGTCCTCGGTTCACGACTAAAGCAGTGGAATTTAGTGGAAAAATATTTTCAAATAACATCGGGTAGAAAAAGCGACCGCACTTTGATACTTAGAGAACGTTTTAAAGCTGATGGCAATGACTGCGATCTAGTACATTGTGTAAATGTACCCACATTTTTTTCGGCTTTAAATTATAATTATAATGCAGATGAATGGCGACTTTTCATTGATGGATCGTTTAAAAGTATGTGCCCTAAAAAAAAAAATACATTCGTGTTCCCTTAATGAAGTATGTAATGTCACCCTTAGGTTTAAAAGCTGTGTTATTACACAATGAAAATCTCTTACCATCAGTTCCAATAGCGTATGGGGTTAACAAGAAAGAAACGTACGAAATGATGGAAAAAATTTTACGGTTGATCGACTATGCCACGCATAAATGGAAAGTCATCGCTGACTTAAAAGTGTTGACAATTTTATTTGGCATGCAAGGTGGCTACACAAAATATCCTTGCTACCTTTGTGAATGGGATAGTCGGGCATCCAATCGCTATGATCGGAAAGCATATCCATCTCGAGAGTCACATCAGATAGGTAGGAAAAACGTTTTAAACTTCCCATAGGTAAAATCTGAGCTTGTTATCTTTCCACCACTACACTTGAAGCTGGGATACATGAAACAATTTATACAGAAATTGGATGTTAATAGCGAAGCTTTTCTTCATCTTAAAACTGTCTTCCCAAAATTAAGTGAAGCTAAAATAAAAGCCGGTATTTATTAATAATAGAAAACGTTTTTTCTAATAGCGGCCACCCCTCGGCAGGCAATGGCAAACCTCCGAGGGTATTTCTGCCATGAAAAAGCTTCTCATTAAATACATCTGTCGTTCGGAGTCGGCACAAAACTGTAGGTCCCTCCATTTGTGGTATAATATAAAGACGCACACCACAAATGGTACCTACTTGTTTTTTATTTTTTTTATAATATGTGTATATAGGTATTTTAAATGGACCTCAAATTCGCAAAATTATGAGCTACGTTACCTTTATGAACAAGTTAAGCTGTGTTGAGAAACGTGCATGGAAGAGTTTTGTAGCGCTATGTGATAATTTCCTTCGGAACAACAGAAGCGACGACTACATCACGGTTGTAAACGAATTTTTAAGTGCATATGGTGAAATGGGTTGCAACATGTCGATAAAAATTCATTTCTTGCATTCGCATTTGGACTTCTTCCCACATAATCTAGGCCAGTTCAGTGATGAACAAGGAGAACGCTTCCACCAAGAAATGGCTACGATCGAAAAACGTTTCGAAGGAAAAAAACAAAATAAATATGATGGCAGAATATTGCTGGTCAGTACAACGCGAAACTGACGATGCTGACCTAAGGAAAAAACGGTCAAAAAAGCACTTTTGATCTAAGTATATATTTTCATTTAATAATATTTATTAGTAAATTAAGTTCGTTGTAAATTTTTGCAAAAATTTCGTTCTTATAAAAAGTAAAATAACTCAGTCACTTTTTGGCCGACTTTTTAAAAGAAACATTCGTTTAACTCGGTATTAAACGTTCTCTTCGGTTTTTTAAGGTCAAGTCGAGATTTTGGGGGTGTTTGACAAATTCCAAAATTGGATTCTCGTTCTACTCGATAAGACCTACAAGAAAAATAACATCACTTCCCAGGTATTTTTGAGTGTCACACTGTGTAATATACCGTTAAGGTTTTGAGTTATTTTTTGCATTTGTTTGAAATATGAAAACAATTTTGAGACAAAGCAAAACATGACGCATTTTGCTTTTCGTTGTTGTTTTTGCATATTGCGCATTCAAATAACAGTTTTTTTCACAGAAGCAAGTATAAGATTCCAGCAATGTGTTCTGGTGCTAAGAAAGGAAATCGAAATAATAAACCGTTTTTCGCGAAGACTTTGCTTTACTGTTGTAATAATATTAGTAATAACCAAATAACAAACTCCGTTTTCCTTTGCTTGGCATTGACAGGGTTATATTGTTGGCGAATATATTTCGCTGTATTTGCAATCTAAATGGCTTTGCTAATGGTGCAGCTTACTGTTTCTAAGAAAACTTTGTCGCGAGCTTTACAGCCCTATAATGAGCTGACCACGAATAGCCGTTTCTAGAAATGGGTCGAAATCGCAGTTGACCACCAATGCGCGCACTCCTGCACCCCATTCATTCACTGTCTCAGTGGACAATTTACTTGCGCTATTGAACTTATAACGCTCACTTCAGAACTTATAACCGTCACCTGATAGCGGTCACCCCTCGGCAGGCAATTGCAAACCTACGAGGGTATTTCAGCCATGGAAAGATTTCTCATAAAATATATCTGCCGTTTGGAGTCGGGACAAAACTGTAAGTCCACCCCTTTGTGGTATAAAGAACGACGCACAAACTCGGCTCGGCCAAACATTGAACTATATATTGTAAGTGCCAAATTATTATGATTATTATTATCACCTGAATGCAGGCTTCAAAATTCGTACTCACTTCATAAAGTTTTAGCGGATTTACCCGATATTGTATCAAAATGTAAGGGTTTTCACTAAGTAAAGTTAAAAAAATCTATATTTGTTACAACGATTTTCCGTCATCCCTTGTCAAGTTTGGTTTGGTGACAAACCGGAATCGGCAATGTGCCATCTCAGAACGAAAATTTACACTGAAGATGGCACAACCAGTGTTGCCGTTTTCAATACGATCGTAGTTTATCACTACACTTTAATAGTCATCACTTCTGCACTTCCTCTTTGACCATACAATTTAAATAACTCCAGCAAATTAATGCAAGTTTAGTTTAGTTATGCATTGTATTTAGATGGTTGTGTTATTTGGAAAGTAAACTGAGCAAAAATATAAAAATTTTATTTTCGCTTTAACTCAAATAACTTTTACAACCGATTATGTAGTTCGGAGATTGTATTGGAATATGCAAAACTGACGTTTTGGTGTAAGTGTTTAGATTTTTACATAAATTTCTTTGATATTTCGAATTAAGTTGTCTCAATTTATTTGTATGGTGTAAATGGGAATCTGAACTGCGCGAATATTAATTAATATCGAATTGCAGGCGGAATCACCGAGATTCCATGTGTTGCTGCAGTCATTAAAATTGTATTTTAAAAACATTGCAAATAATTTTATTGATATATCAACGATACAAGACAATTTAATCTTTGGATTTGATATTAATAACGCCAATATGCCTGAAACCCCTGAGTGATATAGAGCCCAAATATTAATGGCTGCATGTGATATATCCGAGAAATGTGTTAATTTCTATACAACTCTATGTAGGCAAAGTAAAAAGAAAGTGAATTTTAAAGACAGCAATTTTACAGTAGTACGAGGGGAACTACTTATGTACATATTTAGAAAATGATGCTACTAGTATTGCCAGATGCAAACCGACATGACATTCGAAAAGTTTGACATTTTTTAGCATAAGTCTCTTCAGTCAACTTCTGTCAATTCGCATTAAACATTGTTTTTTGTCAAGTTTAAAAATTCAATTCATTGAAAAAATGAAATTATCTCGTGAAAATTCTCGTGCCATGATTTTTTACGCCTTCCGAAAGGGGCTAACTCAACAACAGTGTTTCGAATCACTTCATTCAACTTTTGGCGAGTGGCGTTGGCTTCCGAGTACTTCAAACGCAGCGGATAACTGTCAACAGGCCGCAAGCCAGAGAAACATCAAAGGTCTAAGCGCCACCGAGATGAGGAGAGCCGAAATAGCGATAATTCGAGCAGTACAGAAGGAGAGCTTCGCTGACGAATGTTATGCACTTACCGCAGTAAAGATGCTGGAACGGAGCAGCTCGTTGAGAACCCTTACACCAGTATAAGGTGAAGTAGGGGTCATACGAGTAGGTGGACGGATAGACGCCGCAACTGCTATTCCTCCCCATTCACGTCGGCCAATAATCATGCCAAAACGTCATCACGTCACTGAGCTAGTAGTAGACTATTATCATCGATTCTGGAAGCACCAAAATGAAGGAACAATAATCGCGGAGATACGACGGCGATATTGGATTACGCAAATAAGACGTACGTCGCGCTACGAAAAGATGTCAGGTTTGCATAAGGAGCAGAGCCGAGCCGAATCCTCCGATGATTGGTCAATTCCCAGCTGATAGACTTACACCCTTCGTAAGGCCGTTTTCTAACGTTGGACTACATGGGCCCGTTACAGTCGCGATTGGCAGAAAAAGCGAAGCGCGTTGGATAGCGTTATTTACTTGCCTTACAGTCCGCGCTGTACACGTGGAACTCGCCAAGGTCAACGATACGTGCCTTATGTGCATTCGCAACTTCATGAACCGACGAGGAACGCCAGTACGCATTCGCTTCGACAACGGAACAAATTTCATTGGTGCAGACAAAAAGTTGAGAAGCCAGAGTCTGGATTTCGAGAATGGGAAAATACGTAACGCGCTGGCGAACATGCAAATCGAGTGGGTTTTCAACTGCCCACTGAATCCTCACGCCGGTGGTTGTTGGGAGCGACTCGTCCGTAGTGTGAAAAGAGCAATTGGACATGCGCTAAACGACACGAAAACCTGGAGGAGCACAGCCTATACAGCCCCATGTGTGAAGCCGAAATATATAGTTAACCCACGACCATTGACGCACATACCATTAGACAACACACAGACGAACCGTTAACCCCAAACCATTTTTTTTAGGTGCTCCAAATTCCGAACAAACGCCACATCTGCATGAAGAGAAGACGATCCCGACCAGGAAGCAGTGGTACAAGATTCAACAAATGCAGCACATATTCTAGAGAAAATTAATCGATGAGTACCTACCCGAGTTAACAAGACGAACCAAATGGTATGGCGCGGAGAAGCCCCTAGTCGTAGATGACATCGTCCTCCTCTGTGACAGCAACATACATCGTTCAAAATGGCCATTCGGCCGAGTTGTGCAAGTGTTCCCAGTCGTTGATAGACAAGTGAGAGCCACGCGAGTAAAGACACGAGATGGCGTATACAAACGCCCAGCATGTATCTTGGCGAGGTTAGACGTTGGGGAATCTGCTTAGATCCACGGAGGCGGGGATGTTGGCGCGGCTATTTATTTTTATATACCTATCAATAGTCTATTATAATAATGGCTATTTTATCTTGCCATTCAATCAAGCATTCAATCGTAATTTGTTATTAAATTGCCTTGGTGGCAACGCCACGAAACTCTGTAAACGAAATGACAGCCATTATGTTCAAACGAATTACCGGCATTCGGGGCTGGCATTTTATAAAGGCAACACACAAAGGTGTAAGTATTCTAATATATATACATATTTGTAATTTTATTTAACTATTGTATCCCTGAAGGTAATAAAACATTCCACATTAACATTGTAAACAAGAAGTGTGGATGTTTTATTTTAACCAGCAAGCGGCCTCGAATCAACACAACAATTTTCATTACACTTTTGTCGGTACATTTGTGGACATCAAAATTTTCAAAGTTCATCTCATCATTTTCACAAAAGTCTTCGCGTCGTTGCACCAGCCATCTTGTGGTCAGTGAGCACATTTATGTAATGCTGATTATCAATTAAAAACTTCACCGGCAATTCTGAAAGCGGCTTCATCGGCAACTTAAGCGTCTGGATCTACATATGTATATGTATTTGCACCGGCAACGTGTGCTACAAGGAACGGGTGCGCAACAAGGGAGCTGCGCTAAGGAGTACACCAAACATCGTAACTCCTAAAGTAGCCACAAGGGAAGAGGCACCAAGGGTTCCATGGTCAGCGTTTTTGGGCACCAGGTGAGTACCTTTAAGAAAATGTGGGGGTTGGTTTGTTTGCGTGTTTAAACGTGCATGTACTTAACGGTCAGACATAACGGTTTGCAAAACGGTTGAAGCGCGTGAGCATTTGTTCGATAAAGGTTAGGGTGAGCCTAAAATTTCGCCTCTACTATAAAGCACATATGCGTATATGTTTGTACGCGAATGCATAACGGATTGCATCCAGTTAACATACATACATATATACACGTCTGTTAATAAGCAGTTAGGTTTTGGCTTGGCGAATCGATTGTATTCTGCGTTTTCTTTTGCCAATTGGGCTTTCGAATTAACTCCTTAAAACCAAGAGTGGAAGTGGCTGCGGGCCGAGTTTTCCTGCATAAGGGAGTTTCAGCAAGCAATTTGTTATTTCTAAAGAATTCATCAACGTACATAAACAATTTTAGTCATGCCGAATACGCGTTCCGCAAGTAAAGGCAGTGCTGCAGGCGGTGACGGCGAATGGTTGGACGACTTAAATGCAACAATTCAGCAACAACCGGTCGAAGTAGTCGACATTCAGCAATTGTCAATCGAGGCGAAGCTCAGCATGGTGATGCAGCAGATGCAGGAACTACAGGCGGGGTTAAAGCAGAACCAAGAGAGACAACAAGAAATCAATGTCATCTCCAATGGTTCGCTAGCGGGAGTTTTAAGTGATCTTAACCGAACATTGGCAGATTTTCGATCTGGTCAGGGTCGTAAGTTGTACGATTTACCAGAATTCGATGGGCGTCCTGAAGACTGGCCCATGTTTAAAGAGGCGTTTACTATGACCACCAATGAATATCGCTACAGTGAGCGTCAGAATATGATGCGCCTGCAAAAAGCTGTAAAGGTAGTGGAGTGTCTGCTGATTCATAGTGGTAACGTGCCGCGCGTTATTAGTACCCTGAAAGATCGTTTCGGTAGAGCAGACCAGCTGGTAAAAAGTCAAATCTGCGAAGATACATGGCGTTGCCCCTATACACGAAAACCGCATTGAAAATATAGTGCAATTTGCCACCTAGGTTCAGAACTTAGCATCGTTCCTAGAGTCAGCCAATTGTGCCAAACATACGTCATTTTAGCCAATGGTTGCAAGAGTTTTCGAAGCTGGTAGTGCTTGTGTCAGTACGAACACGGAACCGAGGCAGCAAGGAAGAGTAGACGGGCGAACGCGTTTCTTCCACACTCACGACCTCAATGATGGACACCGCGGTAGGAGCGCATGTGCGTAATGCGGAAATGAGCATTCTATAAGCAGGTGCAAGAGGTTCCTGGATATGCAGTGGGAGCAACGATGGCGCATGTTTCGTCAAAAGATACTGTGCTTCAACTATTTAAGATGTGGGCACAACAGCAACAACTGCACCGAACAACACAACTGCAGCATATATGGGTGCCCAAAGAAGCAGCATGCGCTACTACATGGTCGTCAACAAGAAACAGCGGATAGGCAGCGGTCAACGGAAGCAATAACACAGAGACAAATTCCAAACCAAGCGACATTATACCAAACCCTAGATCAAGATTGTTGTACAAAATATTGCTTCGCCCTCTTCGATGATGGTTCGGCGATAACAATGATGAAGAGCAGCTTGGCTAATCGCCTTGGCATCAACGGGCAGAAGGAAAACTTGACGCTGCAATGGTTTGCTAACACCACGGTAACGGAGCAGTCCAGCAGGGTCAATTATCAAATTTCTGGAATAGGCAGATTCGATAAAAGGTTTTTTATGCGTAATGTTAGAACGGTCAAGAACCTTCAACTACCTACACTTCGGCTATCAGAGCTGGCGTACAAACATCGCCACTAGCCGATCAAGAGGTACGAAGGAGAAGTTCCTGAATTGCTGCTTGGATTAGATAACGCGCACTTAAGTATTCCAAGAAAGATTGCCGACGATGGAGCCTACGGCTACTCGGTGACACTCACGAAGCTCGTTTGGATTATTTACGGCGGAAGGGATCGAGACGTTGAAAGAGTGCGCAGTCATATACATTTCGCTACGGTGGAGAACGGTTTGGAAAGGCTCGATAGTTTGGTGAGTGACTATATAGTCAACGAAGAACTCGACGTGCGCGAGAAGGTAGAGGTTGTTGAGGCAGCAGATATAGTCAAAGCCAGAGGTTTGTGAGAGAGCACAACCGTGAGGAAAGGGCAGCATTTTGCTTGCTTTGGAAGCAGGCTAACGTCAAACTACCTGACGGTCGGAAAATGGCAGAATCTCGGCTACTATCGTAGGAAAAGAAATTCAAACGCTATGAAGGCTTCAAAACGGCATACGTTCAACTAATGAAGGACTATGTGGATAAAGGATATTCAAAAAACTAACAGCGGAGGACCTCAGGACAAGAGAAAAGCACGTCTGGTATCTCCCACACTTTGGAGTTTGGAATGCCAATAAACCTGGAAAAAATGCGACTAGTCTTCGACGCCGTTGCGGAAATCAACAACGTATTACTGAACTCGGCATTGTATAGTGAACCGGATTTGAACCAGCCTCTAGCAACTATTTTATTGAAGTTTCGGCCAAAGCCAGTAGGCATATGCGCGGACAAAGTAGAAATGTTCCACCAAGTTAAGATACGCGGTGAGGATCAAGCAGCACAACGTTTTTTATGGAGAAACGACCCTAAGCACCCGGTTGAGGTTTATACTATGAACGTGATGACATTTGGAGTCACATGCTCGCCAACTTCGGCACAGTTCGCATAAGAACGCAGAGGAGATTCGAAAACAATTTCCCGAGGCAGTTGAGGCCATTTTTAACAACCACTACGTCGACGATTTTGTCCACTGTTTTTCCACCGCAGATGAGGCGATCCGTTTAACGAACAGGTAGCATGGATTCACCAGGGAAGGTTTGAACTGAAGCGCTTCGTATCAAACTCTGAACGGCTCGCTGAGATAATGAACAAAAAAGAAAAAAGCTCGTCGTGTTTGAACCTGCATAGAGATAACGCTGGAGTCTTTCAGAAAGTCCTGGGCTTACACTCGGACACCATTAACTATGTCTTTAAATTTGTTCTGTCGTTTGCAAAGGTGGATCCAGTCGTGCTTGCCGGCAATAGAAGACCAACAAAGCGCGAAGTTCTGAGCGTCACAATGCGGCAGTAGCATATTGGGGGTTCGCGGAGGGACCAAGTACTGCCCATCCTGTATTCATCATGGGAAAGACGAAATGCGCACCGTTAAAACTTACATCTATTCCTCGTCTCGAGCTGCAGGCAGCAGTACTGGCTACACGACTTCGGCAGAATATCCTGCAATGTTGTGATAAAATCCCTAAGAGAACGGTAATGTGGAGCGATTCCAAAACAGTACTGGCATGGATAAAGTCTGACCATCCGTTACAAACCATACGTGGCTCATCGTGTGAACGAAATTTTGGAAAATAGTAACATGAACGAGTGGCGTTGGCTTCCGAGTACTTCAAACGCAGCGGATAACTGTCAACAGGCCGCAAGCCAGAGAAACATCAAAGGTCTAAGCGCCACCGAGATGAGGAGAGCCGAAATAGCGATAATTCGAGCAGTACAGAAGGAGAGCTTCGCTGACGAATGTTATGCACTTACCGCAGTAAAGATGCTGGAACGGAGCAGCTCGTTGAGAACCCTTACACCAGTATAAGGTGAAGTAGGGGTCATACGAGTAGGTGGACGGATAGACGCCGCAACTGCTATTCCTCCCCATTCACGTCGGCCAATAATCATGCCAAAACGTCATCACGTCACTGAGCTAGTAGTAGACTATTATCATCGATTCTGGAAGCACCAAAATGAAGGAACAATAATCGCGGAGATACGACGGCGATATTGGATTACGCAAATAAGACGTACGTCGCGCTACGAAAAGATGTCAGGTTTGCATAAGGAGCAGAGCCGAGCCGAATCCTCCGATGATTGGTCAATTCCCAGCTGATAGACTTACACCCTTCGTAAGGCCGTTTTCTAACGTTGGACTACATGGGCCCGTTACAGTCGCGATTGGCAGAAAAAGCGAAGCGCGTTGGATAGCGTTATTTACTTGCCTTACAGTCCGCGCTGTACACGTGGAACTCGCCAAGGTCAACGATACGTGCCTTATGTGCATTCGCAACTTCATGAACCGACGAGGAACGCCAGTACGCATTCGCTTCGACAACGGAACAAATTTCATTGGTGCAGACAAAAAGTTGAGAAGCCAGAGTCTGGATTTCGAGAATGGGAAAATACGTAACGCGCTGGCGAACATGCAAATCGAGTGGGTTTTCAACTGCCCACTGAATCCTCACGCCGGTGGTTGTTGGGAGCGACTCGTCCGTAGTGTGAAAAGAGCAATTGGACATGCGCTAAACGACACGAAAACCTGGAGGAGCACAGCCTATACAGCCCCATGTGTGAAGCCGAAATATATAGTTAACCCACGACCATTGACGCACATACCATTAGACAACACAGAGACGAACCGTTAACCCCAAACCATTTTCTTTTAGGTGCTCCAAATTCCGAACAAACGCCACATCTGCATGAAGAGAAGACGATCCCGACCAGGAAGCAGTGGTACAAGATTCAACAAATGCAGCACATATTCTAGAGAAAATTAATCGATGAGTACCTACCCGAGTTAACAAGACGAACCAAATGGTATGGCGCGGAGAAGCCCCTAGTCGTAGATGACATCGTCCTCCTCTGTGACAGCAACATACATCGTTCAAAATGGCCATTCGGCCGAGTTGTGCAAGTGTTCCCAGTCGTTGATAGACAAGTGAGAGCCACGCGAGTAAAGACACGAGTTGGCGTATACAAACGCCCAGCATGTATCTTGGCGAGGTTAGACGTTGGGGAATCTGCTTAGATCCACGGAGGCGGGGATGTTGGCGCGGCTATTTATTTTTATATACCTATCAATAGTCTATTATAATAATGGCTATTTTATCTTGCCATTCAATCAAGCATTCAATCGTAATTTGTTATTAAATTGCCTTGGTGGCAACGCCACGAAACTCTGTAAACGAAATGACAGCCATTATGTTCAAACGAATTACCGGCATTCGGGGCTGCCATTTTGTAAAGGCAACACACAAAAGTGTAAGTATTCTAATATATATATTTGTAATTTTATTTAACTATTGTATCCCTGAAGGTAATAAAACATTCCACATTAACATTGTAAACAAGAAGTGTGGATGTTTTTTTTAACCAGTGGCCTCGAATCAACACAACTCTTGTGTGCTCTTGATTACAATTATTGTGAGTACATCTACATATATATGTATATCTACTTCATTTAACCCATGATATGATACGAAATGAGAATATAAAGCTGGCATGATAGGAAAATCTTTACATCATTTAAAGCACAACATTTTATTTTAAAAAAATCTGAAAATAAAGCTTTTTTTGCTTAAATTACTAATGAAAATATTTACGCATGGAATTTATAGTACTTAAATCAGAAAATATTATTATTATTATTTTTTAACCTGAAGATATTGTTATCTTAATTGCAATTGCTTAAACTACTAATGAAATTATTTACACATGGCTTCTTTACGTCAAAAGGCCTAGAAATATAATAAAAGTGATGTTGAAGAAAACTCCATACTTGAAGGGACTCATCTGGGTATTTCAAAGAAAATATTTGATAAGTTTTAAATCAAATATCCAAAGCTATTATAAAGGAGCTGAATTTAAATTTTTGATAACCAAAGCTCACATAAAAATCAGTTAAACTCAAGAGATCAGAGCCCACTACAATTAAAAAGGGCTGTATTGGCGTTTTTGACTCTATAGACTTATTTCTACGCAGTTCCATTTGATGTTGCAGATCATTTACACTTGCGATATGTAAAATAGAGCTGTTCACGGAATTTTGTATTGTAGCCTTACGATGTACTTTCAATTCGCCTTCTTTAATTACATACCGATGAGTTGGTTTTAAAATGGTGTGCAGCAGCATGAAGTAAGTGCAGCCTTTCGAATCTAATAAGAAGAATCGATAAAGCATATTTTTTTTATATGAACAGGAAATATCAATATATGGGACTTAAACGGCTGGCAGACGGGGGCACTTATGCAAATTAACGAGCTCATATATCTGCATAATATTTTAGGCCTGACAGACGACACTTATCTGCATTTAGACATCAGCTGATTTGACAAACGAAATTAAGCTGAAAATGGAAAGAAGGGAAAAAATACGATTGGCAGCTATTTATTGGCAAAAAATCATCTCGCATTTAATAAAAAGCTTAAAATTATTCTCTTGAAGTTGCTAAATAATATTAAAATAACCAATGCATTGGCAAGCATAATTCTTAGCAGGATGCCTCAGTCTTGTATATTTACACTTCCGGCCGACGTTAGAGAAAGGCAGGTGTGGAAATTTGTGAGTATTTTTTTATTTGCTATGAAAGATATAAATAATGTATACACATGATTTTCTATTCCATGAAGGATTGCTATGGATGCTTTTGGGAACGAGACGTGCTTTCAATGGACGAAAATCGATTCAAAGAAAACTTTCGTGTCAGTAGAACTGCTTTTCGGAGAATTTGTGGACAGCAATATGAGGACATGTATTCCACTTCATAAAAGAGTGGCTATCTCATTGTTCGCTTTAGGATCTGCTGCGAAATATAGAACTGCTGCAAGTCTATTCGGAGATGGACGCAGTACTGTTGGTGAAATTGTTGTGTATTTTTGCCAAGCAGTTTGCTTACTGCATAAATTCCTATCCTACAAACACACCAGAAATCTAAAAAAATCGCATTTTAATTTATAATTTGGTTTAATTTGCTAATTTTCGGAGCTATGTTTTGGAAGCATTATGCAGCAGTTCACCATTATGGGCCATTGGGCATAATGATAAACCAGATGGGCCCACCTTTTTCTTCTCTTCTCTGAAAGTTTATTAATGAAATGTTTAAATTAAATATAAAATTATGAATTATACCGATATTTTTGTGCCATGTTCCTTATATTCACATGCACGTCCTGTGAGCCGTATTTTCCTGCCATTTGGATGGAAATCTCGGCAAATATATGGCCATTTCTTTTAGCGCCGCAAATCCATTGCTCTATCGCCCCACAGTTCTAAAAGAACCAATTCATCGCGCTCGCACCATATCGCACGTTTTTTTTTAAATTGTAGACATCTGAAAATGATAAAAATGCATTTTAATTTATAATAGGGTTTAGTTTTCTTAAATTAATTAAAAAACAAACCTTTGATAATTTGTGCAGCTCTTTTCTTTAATAACAAACACTTTTTGACAGCTTCTGTATACATTTTGCTAGTTCACAATAGTATTTATCTGTCAAAAGTGGCAGCATTGCCATATTGAAATCACAATATTCAGTACTTATGCACATAATTTTCGTGCATTTATACGAGTGCTTATGCGCATTTGGAAGAGGATTATCCATGAGTTAATGCAGATCAAGGCTACTTACATATCTAGATAACCTTGCCCGTCTGTCAGCCCTTTTACTTGTGTCGGTCATGCCTTTTGCAGATGTCAAAAGATTTCTGTAATATTTATCTTTTACGTGCTTCTCGTAGTAAACCGTAAGCTTTGGTAACGTTTCAGCCCATTTCGACGTAATCATAAATTGTTTGTCAGGGTATAGATCTTTAAAATCTACTTGGATCTGAAATGTACATATATGTTATTGTAAGTTAATAAGATGTTGAAAATAAAAAAAAAATTACAAATATTTACACTAGTTTACACGAAAAATTAGTTTCCTCAAAGTAAAGTTTTTAGGGCTTGAATTTAAGTCGCTGAACAAGATTATGGTTTTTGATGTGTAAACATCTATAGCCGCGGTAGGGCAAATCTCTTACGCTAATACTACCATAAAAACTCCATATAAAAAAAGTAAGACGTTTTTGATTGGTCAAGAACGACTCTGTGTGAAAATGCGTGTGCCGTCTGACGTATGTGTTAGTATTATATTGACCCAGAAAGCAAAATCAATTATCTTTGTGTTGCATGCAATTAGGCGCATAATTTTTATAAACTATGCGGCTTAAAGCATAGGGTGTTCTCTAAATTTAGATTGACACAGTTTAATCGGTTTGCTGGTGCACGGGAATTAGGAAACAATTTTCAGTGGCATTCACTTATCTTGGGTGGAGATTTTAATTTTAATTTCGCGGAAACAGAAGCGGTACCACTCAATAAATTTTTGTTTGATGCATTCTTTCTATTATTCATAGTTTTATACTTAAGCACCAAAAAAATTCATTTCTCCTTGAAAAATTGCAAATTGCTCATTATTCTCCCCCTATTCTTTGTTTATTATTACTCAAGATATTTCATCCGCAACGGGATTGCGCAATCTTGTATTCTATCATTCTTGGTTTGATGGAACAAAAAACCTGTTTGATTTGTCCGAACATACACCTGTCCACTTGACAGCTTTGCCAGATAGAAATGCATTTAAGAGAATAATGCACGAGTTAATACCAATAAAGGCTGTTAATGCAGATAAGCTCACATGTCTGTCTTGGGTATTATCTACGTTCTTTGGTATTGACACAAAAAGCAAAATTAATTATATTTAATCGGGAGCACCCTGTACCTTTGAGTTGCATGCAATTAGGCGCAAATTTTTACAAACTGTGTGCAAAGAACGTACATTATCTACGTTCTTTGCTGAGTGAATTAGAGCACAGCGTGTTCTCTAAATTTTGATTGAAATTCCTTTATTCGCTTTGCGTTGGTACTACTTTTGAACAGCTGATCGCTTTGTGTTTCTACAACTCAGCTGATTGGTGTTCTTTAAAACAATAAATTAAACGTTTAAACTGGAGGTATATAACCGAAATGCAGGTAATATTCATGTTTCTAAATAAATTACAGGTCAAATACTAATATTAATTATTATTGTAGAGAACATCGCAATCATTAAGAAGATCCAGAAACGCTGGATATCAACGTGCCTACCGAGAACGTCAACGCCAAAAAGAAATTAATAGGCTACGTGGACATTTACAGCAGCAACAACAACAGCAACAACAACATTTACAACAGCAACAACAACCAAATTACCAAAACATTGAATTGCAATATGAGCATTATCTTAACCATGTTAATGCCCATAAACAATTTAAATTAAAAATGATCGACAACGACTTTGGATACGCATGCGCTGTGTGTGATAGGTTGTGGTTTAAAAACGACCTTAAAGCTATGCCTGATGGCCGTTTTTTCCAGACTACTTACCAGTATTGAATCAAAGGTGTACGTTTCTTATTTTAGCTATCATAAGCCTATTTTAACTATTGCAACATAAATAATAAAATAAATTAAATTTTAAAAATTAAACAAGATAAATATGTATGATTGACTTAACCCTTGAATGCCCATGATACCTTTAAAGATACAACCATTATTAACGAGATTGTAAAGTATTATATAGGGGTTAATATTTCTAAATACTGCAAATTTAACAGTTTACACATCTACCTTGAGTTCAAACACTCACATATTTTTTTAAATGTTTTTAGATCTATGTAAACTAGTGTTATTAATATCATACAAAACTTTAGTGTGTATAACAATTATTCTTCACCCACATATTTAACTTTTTGTTAAAGAATAAACTTTAGTTTATATAAAAAAAAATAAAATTAATAGCCAGGTGTGTGGAATATAAATGTCATACACACTATACATAGCTTACAAATTTGTATTCCATGGCTTGCTTGTATAGAGGAAACTCTTCAATAACAGAATCAAATGATACTGCACGTTTAATGAAATGTTTGCGGTACGAATATGTGAGAATCCTCTTCTGAACCGGTATAAAATTTTAGTATATTTACATAGTCCAATGTAACCGAGTCAATGGCAGTTTGCTCTTGATCTGTAGCATTATCAATGGTTTTTGATTCTAAGGCGATTTTTCTTTTCCGATGATGATTGTGGAACTTATTGAAAAGCATACCGCGTGGACTTGAATTTTTGCAGTTTTTTCGGCTCAAATAATAAACATCTTTAGACTTTGTTGGAAAAATTTCTACGATTTTTTCAGCAAGTTTTTCTATTTCTGCTACTTTGAGGGTGGAATAACGTGCTGTAGCAGGCACATACACATTTTCAGAAATAATTTGCACTATTTTACGCCTGTTGTCTTCTGTTAGATGTTGGTGTGTTGTAAACTGTTTAATTATTTCTTTCCCAATTTCAGACGACTTCAATATTTCTTTTGCGCCCTACATAAATAATTTAAAAGCCAACTATTAAATGAAATATACTTAGGTGGTTTACAACAACAAAGTTAAATCATTTTTTTTAGTTTTTTCAATTAAATTTGTTAAGGGAAACTGCAATTTTTATGACTACGTAATCATTTAAACTGTTTACAATTTTAAATATGTAACTCACTAACCTTAGCGCTATTATGAGCTATGGAACATCTTGATTCTGGCCACGAAAATGTAGAAGTTGATTGCGGCCAGGACAATTTGGAGGATTGTGAATCATTTATGGACATGCTAAAACCCTTAAAAATATCAAAAACACCCCTTTCCTCTGTTGATCAAAGAAATATGTATTTTTAAACTGCTTACTTGACTGGCCTTCCATTCAAATAATTTGACCCTGAACTCAGAACTTACAGCAGTTTGTTCTTGATTTGGAAAAATGACGTTAATATCATCCTTGTCTATATATTTTAATTTCTCAAAAGTATACCCGCATTCTGAATTATTAAAAAATTTGGAAGCAAATGACAAACACAAATCGTAGCTCTACAATAGTGCCACAGGCAAGCAATTTACTATCTTGAATACTTACCAATTAAACTCGTGTAGCACACGATATCCAATGTGTATAAATGCCAGAACGATAGAAAGACTGCGCCTTCCCGACGAAAAATGATGTGAAGCAAAATGCGTGCAACGTCGTGAACATGAATTGACTGAGAATCGGAAGAAATTGCAAGAAAAATGTGATTTGTAAATTTTTAAGTTTTTACGAATTTCGGCACTTTATGCAACATATTTATATTCAACTAACTTCATTTATGCTCTGTGTTTGATTGGATACCTTGAAAAAAACTGCAGTGCAACATTAGGAGACACAATAAGCTTAACTTGCTACCAAGTGCGCACAGCTACACCTTCACATCATTTTTAGCGAGTTTTATAGCCCCGTATCATTAATAGACTTTGCGATTTAATACTAAACACTGCGCACTTCATGTTTAATAACTTTATTTTAAATAAAATCACTTTAAGCATTGAATTTAAGCACAAACAATTGTATGCTTACATACATACAAATAAAACCAACCGCGTTTTGTGACGTAGCATACAAAGCTGATTCTGTCAAATTTGTTGAGAGCAAATAGCGGTTTGCGGAAGGCGCAACCTCTGTATTTTCTAAATCGTGGTATTAATGCACAGCCAAAACGTTGCAAGATATTATTTGAATCTATTTCACTAAAATGTGTAAATACGAACTGAACGAGGCAAAAAACGACAAATAATCAAACACGAATAGCTATAGACTTACGCACGAGTAGCCCTTTTCGAAATTTCGAATACACATTCTTGAATAATGATACGTTTACAGTTTCAATTTGATACTGTCGCTTATGAAATTAATTGCATGTATATTATTTTGATATTTTTGAGGATAGAGTTAATAGGCTTAATAGAAATCTAATGTTTTTATGATAAATTTAATATTTTTCGTTGTTATATTGAAACCAGGAAAACTGAAACGTATATTTTCCCTCATCAAATAATTAACCAAAATACATACAAATCTAATATTCTTCAGTATACTTTTTATATATGGTTATATTGATACCGAAAAAACTATACTGTTTAAAGTTTCATTTTAACACAACGAGTATTAAACTAATAGTGATACATTTTTTTTTGAGTGTAAGTTATACAAAAATGCATATTCCTAGCATACTTACATTTCGAATCTGGTTTTCGATACACAAATGCCATCACTGCGTACCTGTAACATGCTTATTAGGGTGCGTTTATGTTGGAGCTTCGATAAGAGCGAAGACAAGAGTTGCGATAATAACAGAGAAAATTGTAAGTGGGTACCTCGTGGTTTTTATGTTGGAGCTGCGATGAGAGCGGCGATAGTAGCAGAGAAAATTGTAAATGGGTATCACGTACATATGTTCGTAGGAACTCCAATAAGAGCTACGAGGGGAGCTGCGATAATAGTAGAGAAAATAGTAAATGAGCATCGAGTATATGTATGTGTTCATGTTGGAGCATAGCTAAGAACAAAGACTAACGATAAGAGCAAAGAAAATCGTTGATCACATTTTCTTCGCTCTAGTCGCTTTGATCAACATGAACACGGAGGAGCTAATAAGTGAAATTTTTGCAAGCCCTGCTATGGAATCAAACAAAATGCAAACCACCACAAATGAAAAATATTAATTTGCTTTATTAAGTTAAAAAAAGTATAATGTTCATGTGTTTTGTAATACGGCAGCATGTTGTACGAGAGTGAAAAGTTACAATAAATCGCTCGTCATGCAAAATAGGTCTGCTATGACAATTGTACCATATTTTTTAACTTTTCTTCCATTTTAAATAAAACGTAATGAAAGGTTTCAGCATTCATTCGCATATACTCCGAAAACTTGACAAATTATAAAACTCGTCAAAAATCTGCCATTCTTTAATAATTTGGTTTTCAGAAAATTAGCGGGCTTCCTGTGTACTTTTAAATAAACAACTTTTCTTCATCGGAATGGGAAATTTTTTGCTTTTATTCACCTTCAAGCTTATACCGCACTGATATCAACTCTTTTATAGCAGCTTAAACATAAACACCACATCGAAGCGGGGTTCTACGCTATGCTCTAGTCGCTCTCAGCTCTCTTCGCTTTTATCGCAGCTCCAACATAAACACCACATCAAGCGTATATTTTTCGTTATGCTCTAGTCACTGCTATAATCGCTTTTATCGCACCTCCAACATAAACGCACCCTTAAAATGAAGTATTAATAAAATACATGTTTTCGTTAGTAAAAAAACGATATACTAGTACCTATTTATTGTCTAGAAAACGACATTTGCTATTATGATTACATTAGGTCGCATATAAAGCAATTTAGGAACATTTCACTTCGATCAGCTTCGAAATACTACGATTTTTCTGTCGTTTCACTTCGTTTAAAATGTACGCGCGGCAACACTGAGCACAACGCCGAAACCGGTTTGTCTCCAAACCAAACTTTATAAGGAATTATGGACTAGAGAAAGAGGTTAAAATGTTTTGTTTTTTCTTCTGTCCCTCGGTGATGGAGTTCGCTATAAAAAAATGTCCAAGTAATCTTCATCGTGGTCAACCCGCGGTACATTTCCAATTATAGCCTTCATCTTGAATAATCTAAACGCGTTTTTAGGCTCAAAACTCATCGCTACTGCAATAATTAAGCCCGCTTGCTTATTGCCAATTCAATTTATTAATAAAGAAATGTGCACCGAAGAGCATTGAATAGACGACAGAGAAGAGTACCATTTAATGCTCTTAATTTTAAAATGCAAAAATTTGTTCAAATAACTACTGTGAAATTAAAAAAAAAAAAAATTTGTTGTGGAGTTGCTAGTCTGAAAGCCCAGTCTGTGCGACTCAAGTTGATCTTAAGTTTTGCGCAAAGCATTGTTAGTGGAACGCAAATTCTTAATTCCAAAGATTTTCTCAAATTCACCTAAAAATGAATTATAATACCGGCCTTAAATAGCCTAACTTTAAAAGTATGTGAATAAATTAATTGGTAAAGTTGGTACAATTTAAAAAAAGCGTAATCTGTTTTCCAAAAGTGTTTGCATAGTATGTATGTAATCCATATGTATGTATGTAATCCATAAAAACTACCTTTTCTAAAAAGCTATTTAAAGAAACTAAACCAATATTTTTACCAACCTTAGCTTAAGATATGTATGTATGTATGAATGTATACTCAGTTGTTCTTTCACGTTAGTTGATTGATAAACGAACAGTCTCGTACATATACATATGTATGTACATATATATATTTACTTCTTAATTAAGTTAAATTATATTATATGATTTCATGTGATCCAAATAATCCATTTTTTAATAAAGATCAATTCCAAAAGCTGTTTTATATTTAAAATACATATGTATGTACATATGTTATGTACTCGTATGTAGCTGTAAATTCTGCAAAACAGCAGTGTATGAAATAAGTGCTAATGTTATCATTTTTAATCATTTCAAAAGTGCTTATTAAAGTACTAATTTTTGTTCAGGGCATGGGAAAAAACTGAGTAGTTTCCCTTGTCGGTGTGATTTTATATCTCTTTTCTACCTACAAAAATTGTATATGTACATTAGGGTGACAATTATATGTATGGAGTATTTTTTTTTTCTTTATTGTTTTGGTCTCAGTGTTTTTTTGTGTGTAGTTTTATTTAAAAAAAATTCTAGTAAAATTTCAAGTTCGTAGGAAGAGGATTATGGGGCGCGTCGGCCCCCCAAAGTTACACAAAATACGTTTTTTCACGCAAATTCTTACTTTGACTGCTTGTAACTTTCTCTGTGTTTTTTTTTTTTAAACATTACTGGCGAAAGATGTTCATTAATTTGTCTACAATAACATCTGTCAATAACATTTTTGTCTAATGTTAATTTTTAATGAAAAAAACTTAAATATAGGAGAAAAAGTACGCCTCAATGTCGATTTATTATACTTAAATAAAACTACTTATGTATATGATTTCTCTTTTTATTAATATTGTTTAAAGCACTTGAGACAATGTCTTTTTATTACAGTCCGGAAACCGATGGCGGTAATCGCTAACAATTTTTAAAACAAATTGTTTTTGGCGTTCATTTTTGGTAAATAGTTTATTATACTCTTCCATCAATTTAACCCCCCTTTCGGCAGTGTCATTTGTAACATTTAATTTTTTCATCAGTTCAGCCGCTTTACAATAAGATTGGTCCTGCTCCCATTTGTCTGGGTTTAATTTAAATCAGTATTTATTTGAAATCTTTCAAATAATGCTTTTGTTTCGGCAGAGACGAACTGTTCAATTCCGTCATGGAATATTTCAACGATTTCTCTATCATTTATTGTAGCTCGCTTTGTGTTTTGCTCTTGTTCAAAATCATTTTCCAAAGCCGCCACCATTTTTTGTTTTGAAAAAAGGGATACGTTGCTGTCAAAAAATGCAAGACCAACCGCCTCAGGGCTTAAATACCACAAGTGGTTCCTGAACTTTTTAAGAGCAACATAAGATATAGCAGCATCAATTTTTTTGAAGTTGTCAGGTTTTTGTAAAAATAAAAAATCTTGATATGGCGCTTTAATGGCCAAAGGAGCAGAAAACCACGCTTCGACATAGACTTCAGCAATAAAAACACAAATTTGACGAAGCCCATTTAATTCAGTTGCTGAAAGCTGGAACTCGTTATGGAATAAAAATATTTTTAGACAGTAAATCGCTTTTGCCATCCACCTTGCATGGTGAACAGCTCCTGGCGATCGAAACATTAGGCTGTTTGGATGTGTCTTTTCTGGTTTTTGACCCAGGAAGAGCAAAGTGAGTTCCAAGAATTCTTTATAGTCTTTTCTGGGTTGTTTTTCTTCCAAGATATTATTTACTGCACCGATAATGCGAACAGCAGACTCTTTCATGTACGTCTTGACAGTTGGATCGTTGATGCCATACTCATAGTTTTTAGCATCAATCTTAGCCCAAGCATTTTTAAATTTCTCAAACATTTTAACGTTTGGACTTCCATAACAGCTTATTTTTTCTTCGAAAACGCATCTTAAAACAATCTCGTATATATGATGACGGCATGGTAACCATAAAAGTTGTCTTTGTAAATTATTTTCAATTAACGTACAGGTACCATTGAAACGCCCAGTATTGACCGCTGTTGTATCAAACACTAAAGCTTTGATGTGATTTTGCAGACCATATTCATAAATAGCATCGCATACAGCGGATGCCTGTTCTTTTCCAGTACCGGAATCAAGTGAGGGATTTCAAGAAGCTGTTCAACTTTACCGCTCGATATTATTATAGGCAACCTATCAACTTTATCATTTCCCGTCAGCGCCGGCAAAAGTTTACCATCCCAATGAAGGCAGATAGCGTCGAGCTCATTTAATTTAAATTTATTTTTTAATGCTGAAATTCTTTCTTCACGGATTTGTTCCCTTTCCTGGTGTACAGACGTTCGGTTTAAAATATAATCTTCAACATTATTACCCAGAGCTTCAACGACTGCGCTTATTAGATGAACCGCATGTCTGTCACTGATTTTACAGACATCGAGTGCGGCCGCCAGTTTTGGTGTTAGTATTTTATTTGTTCCCCTACATTTTTTGGCTGGAGGTTGACTACAACGTGGGTCACATTCCATATCTGGAAAACTGTTATCATTCTCTGAAGATTCAGATGACAGCAACTCTGCAGTTTCATCTAATAAAAACGACTTAATTTAAAGAAAATAAAAAATAAACAATAACATACAACGAACCAATTAATGCAATTTCACGATTATTCCGCTCCACTTGTTGTAATAAATTGTTGTTGCGTTCTTCAAGTCGGCACTCTCGGCGTACTTCTTCGTAATCGATACCATACATAAAGCCTGGGCGCCCCGTTTTTCGTTGACTTATCAAGAAATCAATATCTTCTTGATTCGACATTATTTTTAATGCACTTGCATGCGCCACGTCAAAAAGCATATCCAATTTTTCTTTCCACGTGTTTACTTTGCTCTTATGGAAATTAGAAGTCTTCTTTGAATCTTTTTGAAAGCTTTGCCATTCTTTATACAATTTCTCTACATTTGTAATGCAGTGTTGTTTATCCTTGACCGGAATGCGGGCTTTTTCCCAGAACACGAATAGTTATTTTACAACTAAATCTGAACTTTCCCGTAAATTTTTTTTTACTACACGTAAATTGAAAAACAAAACTTTCAACACTTCTATATTGGAGGGTAGTTTACTTCCCGTTAATGAGTTGGTACAATAACCAATTAAATATATGCGTTCACGTAAATTTCTAGCAGACATTTTCGACTTTTCACATTCAAATATTCACTTCGAATGATTGTTTTGCAAATTTAATGCTATTAAAAAATGTTTGCGGCTGCTGCATATAACTGTAAAATAAGAATCTATTTTCCGAGAAACATTGGTGCTGATTTTTTGTCGGTAGCTTACGCAAGCATTGAGAATAATATTGTTGAGGTTGTAACGGGAATATTCTCGGTCACAATTGTCAATATTATAGATCGCTTCAGCATACAGGCAAAAAAAATTTGAAGCAAACTTTTAAAGACAATTCTTACACTTGAAAACAAAAGTAAACAAAAAAAGTCTGAAGTTCGGACTAGCGAGGTCTTACTGTATATAATTGTTGAAGCTACTCTTACGTAAATCATAAGGAATTTTCTATATGAATCTTTAATTAAATAAATCTGAACAAAATCCAAAATTTGAATCATATAAGTAATTTTATTTAAGTATAATAAATCGACATTGAGGCGTACTTTTTCTCCTATATTTAAGTTTTTTTCATTAAATATTAACATTAGACAAAAATGTTATTGACAAATGTTATTGTAGACATATCAATGAACATCTTTCGCCAGTAATGTTTAAAAAAAAAAAAACACAGAGAAAGTTACAATCAGTCAAAGTAAGAATTTGCGTGAAAAAACGTATTTTGTGTAACTTTGGGGGGCCGACGCGCCCCCTAATCCTCTTCCTACGACCTTGAAATTTTACTAGAATTTTTTTTAAATAAAACTACACACAAAAAAATACTGAGACCAAAGAAAATATCACTTTCGAAATTAACTGTCACCCTAATGTACATATATGTAGGTAAAAAATAAATATAATTTGCTCTTACACAAAAGACAACTAATCACTTTTATGCTTATAATGTAATTAGCGCTGGCAACAAAACTTGTGATTGTTGTCATCACAAACTCGTCAGCACTAATAACACAGGTCTGCAACGAAAATGCTGTCTGGATATTTCCAACTGTTTTCTATGTATTTAGGTGTTCTGAAAACTAAAAAAATACTCAAAAAACTCCAGAATGTAAGGTTATTTCACAAAACGCAAAATTTTACTAAAAAAAAGGATTTTTTTGGACTAACTTGTAGGCATTATAAATAGGTATAATTTTATTTTGATTACTGTTTTTAAATGTTTACCATAACTATCATTAATTTCTAAATAAGGAACACCCTGTATGAGCTGCATTACCAAACATAAACATGTTGTAACCTGAACGTGCGCGCTCCGATAGTGTAGAAAGATCTTGGTTCACTATAGTGCAATGTCGTCTGTGCGGAAGTGTGTGAACTCGAGTGTCTCTTATATATTTGTGGCGAATATATGATACTAAAGCAGCAAGTTAATATTACGGAGTTTGTCAAAAAAGTATACTTCGCATATTTTGGCTTAAAACTTGGAGATTAGGATAAAGTTTGGGCACCTCATAAAGTCTGCAAACGATGTGTTGACGATCTTCGAAATTGGTTTCAGGGCAAGAAAAAAGCTTTCCGATATGCGATTACTATGGTGTAGCGCGAGCAAAAGAACCATAGTGATGATTGTTACTTTTGTTCGTGTAATATGAAAGGATATAATTCAAAACGGAAGCAATCAGCTACTCCTCCCATCACTCATGGGAACGAAATACCAGTGCCCAAGGTCCCTGCTACCTTGGAAGAGATTCCATGTTCTGATGAAGATGGTGCTGTACCTGAACCCGATGACATGCCAAGTTTTGAATTTGAAGATGACAGCAGTCCGAAATTGTTTTCCCTGGGCGAGCTAAATGATTTGGTAAGAGACCTGAATCTTCCCAAAAACACTGTTGAATTGTTTGGATCAAGGCTCAAAAGCAGGAACTTACTTTTGTCGGGAGTGTCTTCCTCCTGGTTTAGATATCGTGAGAAACAGTTTACTACCTACTTTTTCCAAAAGGACGAGTTGGTTTATTGAAGGTTTTATGGATACATTTAAGATCTCATACGACCCAGCAGAGTGGCGTATTTTCATAGATTCTTCAAAAATGAAGCCTTAAAGCAGTTCTGCTTTACAACGGCGGTTTCTATACTTTCATTCCTGTCGGTCATTTCGTACACCTCAAGGAAACCTACAAGAATTTGGAATTGATATGAATAATATAAAGACACCGGTTGGCAAGTGTGCGGTGATTTCAAATTCTTGGGCAAGGCGCTCGGACAAAAATCTGGTGAGGGAGCTTGAAGTTAGCGAAAATAATGTCCTGCATGAAACTTTGGTGCCTCCTCATAAAGTTCTTCTACCACTGCTTCACATAAAGCTGGGATTGATGAAGCAATTTGTAAAGTCACTTCCAAGAGATGGAAATTGCTTCAAATACTTAATATCAAAGTTTCCAGGCCTCTCGGAGGCCAAGTTGAAGGAAGGTGTTTTTGTTTAATCAGATATTAGACGGCTTATTGCTGATCCACTATTTATCACAACCATGACGGATCCTCAAAGAGAAGGGTGGACTGCCTTTAAAGAGGTCATAAAGAAATTGTTAGGCAATAAGAAAGATACTAACTACAAACAAATCGTCAAAAGAATGTTAAAAGCATTTCAAGCTTTACGTTGCTTGATGAGTTTAAAAGTACATTTCTTCATTCCCACCTCGACTACTTTCCAGAAAATTTAGGAGACGTGAGTGAAGAGTAAGGTGAACGAATTCACCAAGATATTTAGGAGATGGAAAAAAATACCGAGCGTTTCAATGATAGCAGACTACTGTTGGACGCTTCAAAGAGACCTTCCCGATGCTTCCCACATGTACCAAAATGAGTCTCACTGAAAAAAGAATTGTGTTTAGTGCTTAATTAATGTATTTAACATAACGTCGCTTGGGAAAAATATTGTCGTAAGCGCCATTTTGACGATTTTGAGTTATCGATGCAGTTATATATTTCCAAACAAGATCTTTCAATTTTTGTTTCAGTTTACTGATATCTCGCTTAATCTCCGAGATATTCAGCATGATTTTGTCGTATATCCACTGTCAGTAGCGATTTTTTCGTTTTTTGTTGTATATGTAGACGGTTTTCCACATACGACCATTTTCCCATACAAATTAACCAATTTTTCTTGTCATTAATATATTGTCGTATGTGCAAGATTGCTTGACACATACGACAAAATTGTATTGCTGCTTAATAGAATTCTGTCGTATGTGTTATGGTGAAATGCATTGATTGTAGTAATTTCAGTATCAATCGTCGTCGCGAGCGGACGGTTCTTCTGCGCCGAGCGTATCGGAGTAAATTTATTCGTAAGTTTTATAGAAAACTTTAGTTGTAATATAATAAAACATTTAATAATCGTACATATGTTATAGAATGCGTAATGAACTATTGAAATATGAAAGTTATAGCGATTTTTCACCAGACGACGAAGTAAATTATCCCAATTATTACCCTAATTCCAAATCGACACTGAAAACGTTCTACGAATCAGCCTACACAATTGTTCCGCCAATTACTCCCAATACTACTGAAGTCTTGCAACTACTGAGAATTGGTGCAAAAATTCAGCGACCCTGGACATTCTTCTATACAGCAGCTTTTGCGGAACGTTAAAATTCCCAGCCAATTGTGTTTAATTCGGCAGCTCAAAAACGAAAATTTTCCCAACGTCAAATTACAACTTTTGCAAATGAACGATATATATTTTAAATGTTTTTCAATAAAAGCAGAAAGTTTGATTTTCAAACAGGTACATTTTTTCAAGTGCAAGTCTATTAAATATTCCAACAATGACTACTTTAAGGTTGGAACAAAATTATCATCTAATGAACTCGAATGTACCTTTCTCGATTTAAGGAAAAGTAAAGGACGGTTTTCTACAACGATTTGGGAAAACCGCCTTCCTAAAAAAACACTTGACAGCAATAAAAAAAAGAATTACAAAGTTGCCTTCCTTTCTTAGAAAAAGGAGAGGACAAAAACATTTAACCTGCCATATTAAACATATAATACCGGCTAGTATTTTAAATATAATATTTTTATGTGACTCATCAGACTGGATTTGATATTGCAACTTTGTTTCTTTAGTTTTATGTTAGGCATGTAATGCAAATATGTATTTTTCATGTTAATTTTATTGCTTTATTTTACTTTATGTATGTATGTGTTCGTGTGACAAATAAAAAGTGAATTCTTATACAAAAATATTAAAAGTATTACTACTTGTGTTTCTGACTATTCTAAGATTCAATGACATTTTGTCGTATATGTACGGACTTTGCGCATGCATTTTGAAGCTGTGATATACGACAAAATCATGCTGAGGAAAACTTGAAATAACTCCCATAATATTAACAAAACATATGCAAACCTTATAAATTTCATTTGTTAATGAAACGATTTATAATCCCTGAAATTTTAAGAAAAATCTACCGTTGCGTTTTTGAGTAATACTCTCCTAAACTTCATTTGCGTTTTCCCAAAAATCATGAAAAGTGATATACGACAATAATTTACCCAGGCGACGATAAATAAATTAGTTTTGTTACGCAATTATAAATTTAAAAAAAATTTTTTTTTCATTGATATTTTATTTTAAGATGATAACTTGTTTAACATAGACACTTACATTGTCAGAAAACGTGACGTTCTATGACAAAATTAAAGTTATTTTCGGATTCAGCACACCAAAAAACATTATATTAAACGAAAAAACCAAAACAGCTCTCAATTATTTTTTTTTTGCAGACTTGTGTATTTAAATTACTCATTTTTGTCATCATAAAGTACTCAGTACTAATAAATAAACTCCTCAGTTTTGTCATTATAAAGTCCTCAGCACTAACAAGCAAACTCCTTATTTTTGTCGTCAATAAATAGTTCTTATAATTTTTTATTGAAATTAACTATTAAATCAAAACAATAATGTCTGAGTGTTGAATAAAAACAATAACTTCAACTATTAAATAAAAAAAAATAATCAAATCCTAAAAATAATGGGGATGTTCGAGTATCAATGACTGCTGCAATACTGCAATAAACAGTTCTTATAATTTTTTATTGAAATTAACTATTAAATAAAAATAATAATATCTAAGTGTTGAATAAAAACAATAACTGCAACTATTAAATAAAAAAGAATAATCAAATCCTAAAAATAATGGGGATCCTCGAGTATCAATCACTGCTGCAATACTGCAAAAAAAAGTCGTCGTTTAACCCTAAAGAAGATGGAAAGGTCTGGTTTTTATAATTTAGTCTCAAATCGGCTTTTGATCATACTTGCACAAAGAAGTTAATTCAATTCGATGTATTTTGGAACGATTTTCCGTCGATCCTTGTCAAATTTGGTTTTGAAACAAACCGGTTTCGGCGTTGTGCCGTCTTCAGTGTTATTTTTCGTTCTGTTTAGTTTACGTCTGGCGGTCCCTATTTATTATGTTTTCTCCTTCGTAGGTATCGGTATCTGTCGTTAACTAGCAGCCAACAAATGTTTGTAGTTTAGGGTTTATTTGTCAGCGTGAAGTTTTTTTGTGGTATGCATGGGTAGGTAGAAGTCAGTAATTTTTGTCCTGCTGGATGTTTTGTGTTGGTCCTGTGCGTTAGTTTCTTTGGTAGTACCTAAGTTCGTGCTTTGTTTTTTGTAAACAAGTTTCAATGGCTCAAATATTACGTCCGAGTTGGTGTTCGTCTGTTCGTTTATTATTCTTCCGTCAAATGTTTTCTGTTTGTATATCTCCATGTTTTCCAGTGCGTTTAGGCGCCGACCTTTTTGCTGCACATGCAATACCTTTACGGTTTTCTTAATGTTTGCTGGTGTACATTTGCTGTGGAACATGTGATTTGCAAAGTTAGATTCAGGTGTTGTGGTGGGTTTCCGTGACTTCTTGTTGTAATCCCTTATGTGTTCGCGGAACCTTGTTCTTACTTTACGTCCTGTTTGTCCTATGTAGCTGTATTGGCATTCGCAGGTCAGTTGGTATACGCCTTGGCTGTTTAGTGAGTCCTCTGTATTTGTACTTGCCCGTAGTATTCGTCCTAAGTTGTTTACTGTTTTAAATGCTGTGTGAATGTTGTGTTTTTTGAAAAAATTTGCTAATTAATGTGTCGATTTTCCTGTATAAGTTAATACTGTCCATGTCTTTCCGTCTTTATCCTTATCGCTTCTTTTTGGGGTCACATTGTTTCTTCTGATTTTGTCTATCAGATCTTTTTTATATCCGTTATTGACCGCTATGTTGTAAATAATGTTTAGCTCTCTCTTGTGTGCTTCTGGAGTTAAAGGTGTTCGTTCTAGTCTGTCAACTAGTTGCTTTAACGCCGCATTTTTGTGCTGCTGAGGGTGGTTCGAAGTGTTATGAATTACCGTGTCTGTGGCTGTTGGTTTTCTGTAAATTTCATAGCCAAGTTTTCCTGTGGTCTTGTCTGCCCTAATTGCCAGATCTAGGTAGTTAATCCTTCCTTCGCTTTCTGTTTCCATTGTAAACTGTATGTTTCCGTGTTGTTTGTTGAGATACTCCAATACTTGTTCTTCGTTGTTGCTGGTTAGAATGCAGATAATGTCATCAACGTATCTCGCGTAAAATGTAACACCCAACTCGGTTGTAAGTTCTTTCATGTATTTTTCTTCCAAATTCTGCATGAATACTTCCATGAGTACGGCTGAGGTTGGGTTCCCCATTCCGAGTCCGTTCGTTTGTCTGTAGATTTTGTTATTAAATTTGAAATAGTTTTGTTGTAGTGTGGTTCTTAGAATTCTTGCGATCTGTGCAGCCTTGATTTTGTTTTTGGTTTTCTCCAGTATTTTTGTGTATACCATGTCTATTGTCTCAGGTAGTGGTATTGAGGGGTATAAGTCCTTAATGTCAAACGATACTAGTTTACTGTCCTTTGTGATGTTAACGGTCGTCAGTTTCGCTATCAGTTCCGTTGTGTTAGTTATTGTGTGTTCGTTTTCAAGTTCTAGGGTGTCCTTCAGTATCGTCTTTAGATGCTTTGATAATCTATATCCAGGTGCTGACTTGAAGTTGATTATGGGCCTCATTGGAATGTCCGGTTTGTGAATCTTCGGTAATGCGATCAGTGGTGGGGCTGCTGGGTTCATTTGGGTTAGTTGGTGTGCAAACCCCGAGCTTATGATGCCGGTTGCATCTTTTATGGCTCTTTTTATTTGCGTTTGGTACTTGACCGTTGGGTCCTCCCCCACTCTCTTGCAACCCATTTTTTCAATGAGTTCTTCTGTCTTGCCTATGTATTCTTGTTTGCCGATGAGTACTGTTGTATTGCCTTTATCCGCCTTGGTTGTTACGACATTGTTCCTCCTGAGCTTCTGTTTTAATTCCCTTGCAACGTTTTCTTCCTTGCTGTTCTTTGTTTCTTGGTCGATTTGTATTTGGTTGCTTATTATTTCTCTGCACATGTGTCTTGCGTGTTCCTGCTCTTCGCTCGGCATTAGTGATATTGCGACCTCTGCATCTATAATGGCTTGCTCCGCCCGTCTCTTCCTGTTATTATCCTTAATGTTGTGTTTGAGGCCTTTTTGTTATAGCTGTATTTCTTCTTTGTTTAGTGGTACTTCCGTTAAATTTGTCAGTCTAGTATGAAAATTGTGTTGTTGGTGTCGGTCTGTTGATTCGCGCTGTCCCGCAAGTTTGTTTAACTTCCTGTTCAACGTTCTGTATTTCAGTGTCATTTCGTGTTCGCTGTCATTCCTTATGCGGTCGAATATGTCCATTAGGGTGTTGGTTGGTATGTAGTCCGTTAGTATTAAATGGATGTTTAAAATTTCTATGTTTGTCTGTTCTTTCTTGGCGTATAAGCTTCTCACTTCATTTTTGATGAAGTCTTTCTCAGCCTTTCTAATCGTTTTTCGGCTTGCCTCTGTGTTGGTCTTGATTTTGATTTGTGCAAATTTTGGTGTAACATTCAGTGTTAGACATTGTTTGTTAAACCAAATATTCGCCTTAATCGTATGTATTTTTAGTACGCGTCGTTTGTATACTGTCAATAGTCCGCTGGTTTCTGAGTTTAAAGCCTGACTGGCATTAACAGTTTTTTGTTGTTTTTTTACTCCGACAAGGTTGAAAGTTGATGTATTTTGGAACGATTTTCCGTCGATCCTTGTCAAATTTGGTTTTGAAACAAACCGGTTTCGGCGTTGTGCCATCTTCAGTGTTATTTTTCGTTCTGTTTAGTTAACGTCTGGCAGTCCCTATTTATTGTGTTTAGTCCTTCGTAGGTATCGGTATCTGTCGTTAACTAGCAGCCAACAAATGTTTGTAGGTGTATGCTACCTGAGTTTAGGGTTTATTTGTCAGCGTGAAGTTTTTTTGTGGTATGCATGGGTAGGTAGAAGTCAGTAATTTTTGTCCTGCTGGATGTTTTGTGTTGGTCCTGTGCGTTAGTTTCTTTGGTAATACCTAAGTTCGTGCTTTGTTTTTTGTAAACAAGTTTCAATGGCTCAAATATTACGTCCGAGTTGGTGTTCGTCTGTTCGTTTATTATTCTTCCGTCAAATGTTTTCTATTTGTATATCTCCATGTTTTGCAGTGCGTTTAGGCGCCGACCTTTTTGCTGCACATGCAATACCTTTACGGTTTTCTTAATGTTTGCTGGTGTACATTTGCTGTGGAACATGTGATTTGCAAAGTTAGATTCAGGTGTTGTGGTGGGTTTCCGTGACTTCTTGTTGTAATCCCTTATGTGTTCGCGGAACCTTGTTCTTACTTTACGTCCTGTTTGTCCTATGTAGCTGTATTGGCATTCGCAGGTCAGTTGGTATACGCCTTGGCTGTTTAGTGAGTCCTCTGTATTTGTACTTGTCCGTAGTATTCGTCCTAAGTTGTTTACTGTTTTAAATGCTGTGTGAATGTTGTGTTTTTTGAAAAAATTTGCTAATTAATGTGTCGATTTTCCTGTATAAGTTAATACTGTCCATGTCTTTCCGTCTTTATCCTTATCGCTTCTTTTTGGGGTCACATTGTTTCTTCTGATTTTGTCTATCAGATCTTTTTTATATCCGTTATTGACCGCTATGTTGTAAATAATGTTTAGCTCTCTCTTGTGTGCTTCTGGAGTTAAAGGTGTTCGTTCTAGTCTGTCAACTAGTTGCTTTAACGCCGCATTTTTGTGCTGCTGAGGGTGGTTCGAAGTGTTATGAATTACCGTGTCTGTGGCTGTTGGTTTTCTGTAAATTTCATAGCCAAGTTTTCCTGTGGTCTTGTCTGCCCTAATTACCAGATCTAGGTAGTTAATCCTTCCTTCGCTTTCTGTTTCCATTGTAAACTGAATGTTTCCGTGTTGTTTGTTGAGATACTCCAATACTTGTTCTTCGTTGTTGCTGGTTAGAATGCAGATAATGTCATCAACGTATCTCGCGTAAAATGTAACACCCAACTCGGTTGTAAGTTCTTTCATGTATTTTTCTTCCAAATTCTGCATGAATACTTCCATGAGTACGGCTGAGGTTGGGTTCCCCATTCCGAGTCCGTTCGTTTGTCTGTAGATTTTGTTATTAAATTTGAAATAGTTTTGTTGTAGTGTGGTTCTTAGAATTCTTGCGATCTGTGCAGCCTTGATTTTGTTTTTGGTTTTCTCCAGTATTTTCGTGTATACCATGTCTATTGTCTCAGGTAGTGGTATTGAGGGGTATAAGTCCTTAATGTCAAACGATACTAGTTTACTGTCCTTTGTGATGTTAACGGTCGTCAGTTTCGCTATCAGTTCCGTTGTGTTAGTTATTGTGTGTTCGTTTTCAAGTTCTAGGGTGTCCTTCAGTATCGTCTTTAGATGCTTTGATAATCTATATCCAGGTGCTGACTTGAAGTTGATTATGGGCCTCATTGGAATGTCCGGTTTGTGAATCTTCGGTAATGCGATCAGTGGTGGGGCTGCTGGGTTCATTTGGGTTAGTTGGTGTGCAAACCCCGAGCTTATGATGCCGGTTGCATCTTTTATGGCTCTTTTTATTTGCGTTTGGTACTTGTCCGTTGGGTCCTCCCCCACTCTCTTGCAACCCATTTTTTCAATGAATTCTTCTGTCTTGCCTATGTATTCTTGTTTGCCGATGGGTACTGTTGTATTGCCTTTATCCGCCTTAGTTGTTACGACATTGTTCCTCCTGAGCTTCTGTTTTAATTCCCTTGCAACGTTTTCTTCCTTGCTGTTCTTTGTTTCTTGGTCGTTTTGTATTTGGTTGCTTATTATTTCTCTGAACATGTGTCTTGCGTGTTCCTGCTCTTCGCTCGGCATTAGTGATATTGCGACCTCTGCATCTATAATGGCTTGCTCCGCCCGTCTCTTCCTGTTATTATCCTTAATGTTGTGTTTGAGGCCTTTTTGTTATAGCTGTATTTCTTCTTTGTTTAGTGGTACTTCCGTTAAATTTGTCAGTCTAGTATGAAAATTGTGTTGTTGGTGTCGCAAGTTTGTTTAACTTCCTGTTCAACGTTCTGTATTTCAGTGTCATTTCGTGTTCGCTGTCATTCCTTATGCGGTCGAATATGTCCATTAGGGTGTTGGTTGGTATGTAGTCCGTTAGTATTAAATGGATGTTTAAAATTTCTATGTTTGTCTGTTCTTTCTTGGCGTATAAGCTTCTCACTTCATTTTTGATGAAGTCTTTCTCAGCCTTTCTAATCGTTTTTCGGCTTACCTCTGTGTTGGTCTTGATTTTGATTTGTGCAAATTTTGGTGTAACATTCAGTGTTAGACATTGTTTGTTAAACCAAATATTCGCCTTAATCGTATGTATTTTTAGTACGCGTCGTTTGTATACTGTCAATAGTCCGCTGGTTTCTGAGTTTAAAGCCTGACTGGCATTAACAGTTTTTTGTTGTTTTTTTACTCCGACAAGGTTGAAAGTTGATGTATTTTGGAACGATTTTCCGTCGATCCTTGTCAAATTTGGTTTTGAAACAAACCGGTTTCGGCGTTGTGCCATCTTCAGTGTTATTTTTCGTTCTGTTTAGTTAACGTCTGGCAGTCCCTATTTATTGTGTTTTGTCCTTCGTAGGTATCGGTATCTGTCGTTAACTAGCAGCCAACAAATGTTTGTAGGTGTATGCTACCTGAGTTTAGGGGTTATTTGTCAGCGTGAAGTTTTTTTGTGGTATGCATGGGTAGGTAGAAGTCAGTAATTTTTGTCCTGCTGGATGTTTTGTGTTGGTCCTGTGCGTTAGTTTCTTTGGTAATACCTAAGTTCGTGCTTTGTTTTTTGTAAACAAGTTTCAATGGCTCAAATATTACGTCCGAGTTGGTGTTCGTCTGTTCGTTTATTATTCTTCCGTCAAATGTTTTCTATTTGTATATCTCCATGTTTTGCAGTGCGTTTAGGCGCCGACCTTTTTGCTGCACATGCAATACCTTTACGGTTTTCTTAATGTTTGCTGGTGTACATTTGCTGTGGAACATGTGATTTGCAAAGTTAGATTCAGGTGTTGTGGTGGGTTTCCGTGACTTCTTGTTGTAATCCCTTATGTGTTCGCGGAACCTTGTTCTTACTTTACGTCCTGTTTGTCCTATGTAGCTGTATTGGCATTCGCAGGTCAGTTGGTATACGCCTTGGCTGTTTAGTGAGTCCTCTGTATTTGTACTTGTCCGTAGTATTCGTCCTAAGTTGTTTACTGTTTTAAATGCTGTGTGAATGTTGTGTTTTTTGAAAAAATTTGCTAATTTATGTGTCGATTTTCCTGTATAAGTTAATACTGTCCATGTCTTTCCGTCTTTATCCTTATCGCTTCTTTTTGGGGTCACATTGTTTCTTCTGATTTTGTCTATCAGATCTTTTTTATATCCGTTATTGACCGCTATGTTGTAAATAATGTTTAGCTCTTTCTTGTGTGCTTCTGGAGTTAAAGGTGTTCGTTCTAGTCTGTCAACTAGTTGCTTTAACGCCGCATTTTTGTGCTGCTGAGGGTGGTTCGAAGTGTTATGAATTACCGTGTCTGTGGCTGTTGGTTTTCTGTAAATTTCATAGCCAAGTTTTCCTGTGGTCTTGTCTGCCCTAATTGCCAGATCTAGGTAGTTAATCCTTCCTTCGCTTTCTGTTTCCATTGTAAACTGAATGTTTCCGTGTTGTTTGTTGAGATACTCCAATACTTGTTCTTCGTTGTTGCTGGTAAGAATGCAGATAATGTCATCAACGTATCTCGCGTAAAATGTAACACCGAACTCGGTTGTAAGTTCTTTCATGTATTTTTCTTCCAAATTCTGCATGAATACTTCCATGAGTACGGCTGAGGTTGGGTTCCCCATTCCGAGTCCGTTCGTTTGTCTGTAGATTTTGTTATTAAATTTGAAATAGTTTTGTTGTAGTGTGGTTCTTAGAATTCTTGCGATCTGTGCAGCCTTGATTTTGTTTTTGGTTTTCTCCAGTATTTTCGTGTATACCATGTCTATTGTCTCAGGTAGTGGTATTGAGGGGTATAAGTCCTTAATGTCAAACGATACTAGTTTACTGTCCTTTGTGATGTTAACGGTCGTCAGTTTCGCTATCAGTTCCGTTGTGTTAGTTATTGTGTGTTCGTTTTCAAGTTCTAGGGTGTCCTTCAGTATCGTCTTTAGATGCTTTGATAATCTATATCCAGGTGCTGACTTGAAGTTGATTATGGGCCTCATTGGAATGTCCGGTTTGTTAATCTTCGGTAATGCGATCAGTGGTGGGGCTGCTGGGTTCATTTGGGTTAGTTGGTGTGCAAACCCCGAGCTTATGATGCCGGTTGCATCTTTTATGGCTCTTTTTATTTGCGTTTGGTACTTGTCCGTTGGGTCCTCCCCCACTCTCTTGCAACCCATTTTTTCAATGAATTCTTCTGTCTTGCCTATGTATTCTTGTTTGCCGATGAGTACTGTTGTATTGCCTTTATCCGCCTTAGTTGTTACAACATTGTTCCTCCTGAGCTTCTGTTTTAATTCCCTTGCAACGTTTTCTTCCTTGCTGTTCTTTGTTTCTTGGTCGTTTTGTATTTGGTTGCTTATTATTTCTCTGCACATGTGTCTTGCGTGTTCCTGCTCTTCGCTCGGCATTAGTGATATTGCGACCTCTGCATCTATAATGGCTTGCTCCGCCCGTCTCTTCCTGTTATTATCCTTAATGTTGTGTTTGAGGCCTTTTTGTAATAGCTGTATTTCTTCTTTGTTTAGTGGTACTTCCGTTAAATTTGTCAGTCTAGTATGAAAATTGTGTTGTTGGTGTCGGTCTGTTGATTCGCGCTGTCCCGCAAGTTTGTTTAACTTCCTGTTCAACGTTCTGTATTTCAGTGTCATTTCGTGTTCGATGTCATTCCTTATGCGGTCGAATATGTCCATTAGGGTGTTGGTTGGTATGTAGTCCGTTAGTATTAAATGGATGTTTAAAATTTCTATGTTTGTCTATTCTTTCTTGGCGTATAAGCTTCTCACTTCATTTTTGATGAAGTCCTTCTCAGCCTTTCTAATCGTTTTTCGGCTTGCCTCTGTGTTGGTCTTGATTTTGATTTGTGCAAATTTTGGTGTAACATTCAGTGTTAGACATTGTTTGTTAAACCAAATATTCGCCTTAATCGTATGTATTTTAAGTACGCGTCGTTTGTATACTGTCAATAATCCGCTGGTTTCTGAGTTTAAAGCCTGACTGGCATTAACAGTTTTTTGTTGTTTTTTTACTCCGACAAGGTTGAAAGTTGATGTATTTTGGAACGATTTTCCGTCGATCCTTGTCAAATTTGGTTTTGAAACAAACCGGTTTCGGCGTTGTGCCATCTTCAGTGTTATTTTTCGTTCTGTTTAGTTTACGTCTGGCGGTCCCTATTTATTGTGTTTTGTCCTTCGTAGGTATCGGTATCTGTCGTTACCTAGCAGCCAACAAATGTTTGTAGGTGTATGCTACCTGAGTTTAGGGTTTATTTGTCAGCGTGAAGTTTTTTTGTGGTATGCATGGGTAGGTAGAAGTCAGTAATTTTTGTCCTGCTGGATGTTTTGTGTTGGTCCTGTGCGTTAGTTTCTTTGGTAGTACCTAAGTTCGTGCTTTGTTTTTTGTAAACAAGTTTCAATGGCTCAAATATTACGTGCGAGTTGGTGTTCGTCTGTTCGTTTATTATTCTTCCGTCAAATGTTTTCTGTTTGTATATCTCCATGTTTTCCAGTGCGTTTAGGCGCCGACCTTTTTGCTGCACATGCAATACCTTTACGGTTTTCTTAATGTTTGCTGGTGTACATTTGCTGTGGAACATGTGATTTGCAAAGTTAGATTCAGGTGTTGTGGTGGGTTTCCGTGACTTCTTGTTGTAATCCCTTATGTGTTCGCGGAACCTTGTTCTTACTTTACGTCCTGTTTGTCCTATGTAGCTGTATTGGCATTCGCAGGTCAGTTGGTATACGCCTTGGCTGTTTAGTGAGTCCTCTGTATTTGTACTTGTCCGTAGTATTCGTCCTAAGTTGTTTACTGTTTTAAATGCTGTGTGAATGTTGTGTTTTTTGAAAAAATTTGCTAATTTATGTGTCGATTTTCCTGTATAAGTTAATACTGTCCATGTCTTTCCGTCTTTATCCTTATCGCTTCTTTTTGGGGTCACATTGTTTCTTCTGATTTTGTCTATCAGATCTTTTTTATATCCGTTATTGACCGCTATGTTGTAAATAATGTTTAGCTCTCTCTTGTGTGCCTCTGGAGTTAAAGGTGTTCGTTCTAGTCTGTCAACTAGTTGCTTTAACGCCGCATTTTTGTGCTGCTGAGGGTGGTTCGAAGTGTTATGAATTACCGTGTCTGTGGCTGTTGGTTTTCTGTAAATTTCATAGCCAAGTTTTCCTGTGGTCTTGTCTGCCCTAATTGCCAGATCTAGGTAGTTAATCCTTCCTTCGCTTTCTGTTTCCATTGTAAACTGTATGTTTCCGTGTTGTTTGTTGAGATACTCCAATACTTGTTTTTCGTTGTTGCTGGTTAGAATGCAGATAATGTCATCAACGTATCTCGCGTAAAATGTAACACCCAACTCGGTTGTAAGTTCTTTCATGTATTTTTCTTCCAAATTCTGCATGAATACTTCCATGAGTACGGCTGAGGTTGGGTTCCCCATTCCGAGTCCGTTCGTTTGTCTGTAGATTTTGTTATTAAATTTGAAATAGTTTTGTTGTAGTGTGGTTCTTAGAATTCTTGCGATCTGTGCAGCCTTGATTTTGTTTTTGGTTTTCTCCAGTATTTTTGTGTATACCATGTCTATTGTCTCAGGTAGTGGTATTGAGGGGTATAAGTCCTTAATGTCAAACGATACTAGTTTACTGTCCTTTGTGATGTTAACGGTCGTCAGTTTCGCTATCAGTTCCGTTGTGTTAGTTATTGTGTGTTCGTTTTCAAGTTCTAGGGTGTCCTTCAGTATCGTTTTTAGATGCTTTGATAATCTATATCCAGGTGCTGACTTGTAGTTGATTATGGGCCTCATTGGAATGTCCGGTTTGGGAATCTTCGGTAATGCGATCAGTGGTGGGGCTGCTGGGTTCATTTGGGTTAGTTGGTGTGCAATCCCCGAGCTTATAATGCCGGTTGCATCTTTTATGGCTCTTTTTATTTGCGTTTGGTACTTGTCCGTTGGGTCCTCCCCCACTCTCTTGCAACCCATTTTTTCAATGAGTTCTTCTGTCTTGCCTATGTATTCTTGTTTGCCGATGAGTACTGTTGTATTGCCTTTATCCGCCTTGGTTGTTACGACATTGTTCCTCCTGAGCTTCTGTTTTAATTCCCTTGCAACGTTTTCTTCCTTGCTGTTCTTTGTTTCTTGGTCGATTTGTATTTGGTTGCTTATTATTTCTCTGCACATGTGTCTTGCGTGTTCCTGCTCTTCGCTCGGCATTAGTGATATTGCGACCTCTGCATCTATAATGGCTTGCTCCGCCCGTCTCTTCCTGTTATTATCCTTAATGTTGTGTTTGAGGCCTTTTTGTAATAGCTGTATTTCTTCTTTGTTTAGTGGTACTTCCGTTAAATTTGTCAGTCTAGTATGAAAATTGTGTTGTTGGTGTCGGTCTGTTGATTCGCGCTGTCCCGCAAGTTTGTTTAACTTCCTGTTCAACGTTCTGTATTTCAGTGTCATTTCGTGTTCGATGTCATTCCTTATGCGGTCGAATATGTCCATTAGGGTGTTGGTTGGTATGTAGTCCGTTAGTATTAAATGGATGTTTAAAATTTCTATGTTTGTCTGTTCTTTCTTGGCGTATAAGCTTCTCACTTCATTTTTGATGAAGTCCTTCTCAGCCTTTCTAATCTTTTTTCGGCTTGCCTCTGTGTTGGTCTTGATTTTGATTTGTGCAAATTTTGGTGTAACATTCAGTGTTAGACATTGTTTGTTAAACCAAATATTCGCCTTAATCGTATGTATTTTTAGTACGCGTCGTTTGTATACTGTCAATAGTCCGCTGGTTTCTGAGTTTAAAGCCTGACTGGCATTAACAGTTTTTTGTTGTTTTTTTACTCCGACAAGGTTGAAAGTTGATGTATTTTGGAACGATTTTCCGTCGATCCTTGTCAAATTTGGTTTTGAAACAAACCGGTTTCGGCGTTGTGCCATCTTCAGTGTTATTTTTCGTTCTGTTTAGTTTACGTCTGGCGGTCCCTATTTATTGTGTTTTGTCCTTCGTAGGTATCGGTATCTGTCGTTAACTAGCAGCCAACAAATGTTTGTAGGTGTATGCTACCTGAGTTTAGGGTTTATTTGTCAGCGTGAAGTTTTTTTGTGGTATGCATGGGTAGGTAGAAGTCAGTAATTTTTGTCCTGCTGGATGTTTTGCGTTGGTCCTGTGCGTTAGTTTCTTTGGTAGTACCTAAGTTCGTGCTTTGTTTTTTGTAAACAAGTTTCAATGGCTCAAATATTACGTCCGAGTTGGTGTTCGTCTGTTCGTTTATTATTCTTCCGTCAAATGTTTTCTGTTTGTATATCTCCATGTTTTCCAGTGCGTTTAGGCGCCGACCTTTTTGCTGCACATGCAATACCTTTACGGTTTTCTTAATGTTTGCTGGTGTACATTTGCTGTGGAACATGTGATTTGCAAAGTTAGATTCAGGTGTTGTGGTGGGTTTCCGTGACTTCTTGTTGTAATCCCTTATGTGTTCGCGGAACCTTGTTCTTACTTTACGTCCTGTTTGTCCTATGTAGCTGAATTGGCATTCGCAGGTCAGTTGGTATACGCCTTGGCTGTTTAGTGAGTCCTCTGTATTTGTACTTGTCCGTAGTATTCGTCCTAAGTTGTTTACTGTTTTAAATGCTGTGTGAATGTTGTGTTTTTTGAAAAAATTTGCTAATTTATGTGTCGATTTTCCTGTATAAGTTAATACTGTCCATGTCTTTCCGTCTTTATCCTTATCGCTTCTTTTTGGGGTCACATTGTTTCTTCTGATTTTGTCTATCAGATCTTTTTTATATCCGTTATTGACCGCTATGTTGTAAATAATGTTTAGCTCTCTCTTGTGTGCTTCTGGAGTTAAAGGTGTTCGTTCTAGTCTGTCAACTAGTTGCTTTAATGCCGCATTTTTGTGCTGCTGAGGGTGGTTCGAAGTGTTATGAATTACCGTGTCTGTGGCTGTTGGTTTTCTGTAAATTTCATAGCCAAGTTTTCCTGTGGTCTTGTCTGCCCTAATTGCCAGATCTAGGTAGTTAATCCTTCCTTCGCTTTCTGTTTCCATTGTAAACTGTATGTTTCCGTGTTGTTTGTTGAGATACTCCAATACCTGTTCTTCGTTGTTGCTGATTAGAATGCAGATAATGTCATCAACGTATCTCGCGTAAAATGTAACACCCAACTCGGTTGTAAGTTCTTTCATGTATTTTTCTTCCAAATTCTGCATGAATACTTCCATGAGTACGGCTGAGGTTGGGTTCCCCATTCCGAGTCCGTTCGTTTGTCTGTAGATTTTGTTATTAAATTTGAAATAGTTTTGTTGTAGTGTGGTTCTTAGAATTCTTGCGATCTGTGCAGCCTTGATTTTGTTTTTGGTTTTCTCCAGTATTTTTGTGTATACCATGTCTATTGTCTCAGGTAGTGGTATTGAGGGGTATAAGTCCTTAATGTCAAACGATACTAGTTTACTGTCCTTTGTGATGTTAACGGTCGTCAGTTTCGCTATCAGTTCCGTTGTGTTAGTTATTGTGTGTTCGTTTTCAAGTTCTAGGGTGTCCTTCAGTATCGTATTTAGATGATTTGATTATCTATATCCAGGTGCTGACTTGTAGTTGATTATGGGCCTCATTGGAATGTGCGGTTTGTGAATCTTCGGTAATGCGATCAGTGGTGGGGCTGCTGGGTTAGTTGGTGTGCAAACACCGAGCTTATGATGCCGGTTGCATCTTTTATGGCTCTTTTTATTTGCGTTTGGTACTTGTCCGTTGGGTCCTCCCCCACTCTCTTGCAACCCATTTTTTCAATGAGTTCTTCTGTCTTGCCTATGAATTCTTGTTTGCCGATGAGTACTGTTGTATTGCCTTTATCCGCCTTGGTTGTTACGACATTGTTCCTCCTGAGCTTCTGTTTTAATTCCCTTGCAACGTTTTCTTCCTTGCTGTTCTTTGTTTCTTGGTCGATTTGTATTTGGTTGCTTATTATTTCTCTGCACATGTGTCTTGCGTGTTCTTGCTCTTCGCTCGGCATTAGTGATATTGCGACCTCTGCATCTATAATGGCTTGCTCCGCCCGTCTCTTCCTGTTATTATCCTTAATGTTGTGTTTGAGGCCTTTTTGTAATAGCTGTATTTCTTCTTTGTTTAGTGGTACTTCCGTTAAATTTGTCAGTCTAGTATGAAAATTGTGTTGTTGGTGTCGGTCTGTTGATTCGCGCTGTCCCGCAAGTTTGTTTAACTTCCTGTTCAACGTTCTGTATTTCAGTGTCATTTCGTGTTCGATGTCATTCCTTATGCGGTCGAATATGTCCATTAGGGTGTTGGTTGGTATGTAGTCCGTTAGTATTAAATGGATGTTTAAAATTTCTATGTTTGTCTTTCTTTCTTGGCGTATAAGCTTCTCACTTCATTTTTGATGAAGTCCTTCTCAGCCTTTCTAATCGTTTTTCGGCTTGCCTCTGTGTTGGTCTTGATTTTGATTTGTGCAAATTTTGGTGTAACATTCAGTGTTAGACATTGTTTGTTAAACCAAATATTCCCCTTAATCGTATGTATTTTTAGTACGCGTCGTTTGTATACTGTCAATAGTCCGCTGGTTTCTGAGTTTAAAGCCTGACTGGCATTAACAGTTTTTTGTTGTTTTTTTACTCCGACAAGGTTGAAAGTTGATGTATTTTGGAACGATTTTCCGTCGATCCTTGTCAAATTTGGTTTTGAAACAAACCGGTTTCGGCGTTGTGCCATCTTCAGTGTTATTTTTCGTTCTGTTTAGTTTACGTCTGGCGGTCCCTATTTATTGTGTTTTGTCAGTAATTTTTGTCCTGCTGGATGTTTTGTGTTGGTCCTGTGCGTTAGTTTCTTTGGTAGTACCTAAGTTCGTGCTTTGTTTTTTGTAAACAAGTTTCAATGGCTCAAATATTACGTCCGAGTTGGTGTTCGTCTGTTCGTTTATTATTCTTCCGTCAAATGTTTTCTGTTTGTATATCTCCATGTTTTCCAGTGCGTTTAGGCGCCGACCTTTTTGCTGCACATGCAATACCTTTACGGGTTTCTTAATGTTTGCTGGTGTACATTTGCTGTGGAACATGTGATTTGCAAAGTTAGATTCAGGTGTTGTGGTGGGTTTCCGTGACTTCTTGTTGTAATCCCTTATGTGTTCGCGGAACCTTGTTCTTACTTTACGTCCTGTTTGTCCTATGTAGCTGTATTGGCATTCGCAGGTCAGTTGGTATACGCCTTGGCTGTTTAGTGAGTCCTCTGTATTTGTACTTGTCCGTAGTATTCGTCCTAAGTTGTTTACTGTTTTAAATGCTGTGTGAATGTTGTGTTTTTTGAAAAAATTTGCTAATTTATGTGTCGATTTTCCTGTATAAGTTAATACTGTCCATGTCTTTCCGTCTTTATCCTTATCGCTTCTTTTTGGGGTCACATTGTTTCTTCTGATTTTGTCTATCAGATCTTTTTTCTATCCGTTATTGACCGCTATGTTGTAAATAATGTTTAGCTCTCTTTTGTGTGCTTCTGGAGTTAAAGGTGTTCGTTCTAGTCTGTCAACTAGTTGCTGTCAACTAGTTGCTTTAACGCCGCATTTTTGTGCTGCTGAGGGTGGTTCGAAGTGTTATGAATTACCGTGTCTGTGGCTGTTGGTTTTCTGTAAATTTCATAGCCAAGTTTTCCTGTGGTCTTGTCTGCCCTAATTGCCAGATCTAGGTAGTTAATCCTTCCTTCGCTTTCTGTTTCCATTGTAAACTGTATGTTTCCGTGTTGTTTGTTGAGATACTCCAATACTTGTTCTTCGTTGTTACTGGTTAGAATGCAGATAATGTCATCAACGTATCTCGCGTAAAATGTAACATCCAACTCGGTTGTAAGTTCTTTCATGTATTTTTCTTCCAAATTCTGTATGAATACTTCCATGAGTACGGCTGAGGTTGGGTTCCCCATTCCGAGCCCGTTCGTTTGTCTGTAGATTTTGTTATTAAATTTGAAATAGTTTTGTTGTAGTGTGGTTCTTAGAATTCTTGCGACCTGTGCAGCCTTGATTTTGTTTTTGGTTTTCTCCAGTATTTTTGTGTATACCATGTCTATTGTCTCAGGTAGTGGTATTGAGGGGTATAAGTCCTTAATGTCAAACGATACTAGTTTACTGTCCTTTGTGATGTTAACGGTCGTCAGTTTCGCTATCAGTTCCGTTGTGTTAGTTATTGTGTGTTCGTTTTCAAGTTCTAGGGTGTCCTTCAGTATCGTCTTTAGATGCTTTGATAATCTATATCCAGGTGCTGACTTGAAGTTGATTATGGGCCTCATTGGAATGTCCGGTTTGTTAATCTTCGGTAATGCGATCAGTGGTGGGGCTGCTGGGTTCATTTGGGTTAGTTGGTGTGCAAACCCCGAGCTTATGATGCCGGTTGCATCTTTTATGGCTCTTTTTATTTGCGTTTGGTACTTGTCCGTTGGGTCCTCCCCCACTCTCTTGCAACCCATTTTTTCAATGAATTCTTCTGTCTTGCCTATGTATTCTTGTTTGCCGATGAGTACTGTTGTATTGCCTTTATCCGCCTTAGTTGTTACAACATTGTTCCTCCTGAGCTTCTGTTTTAATTCCCTTGCAACGTTTTCTTCCTTGCTGTTCTTTGTTTCTTGGTCGTTTTGTATTTGGTTGCTTATTATTTCTCTGCACATGTGTCTTGCGTGTTCCTGCTCTTCGCTCGGCATTAGTGATATTGCGACCTCTGCATCTATAATGGCTTGCTCCGCCCGTCTCTTCCTGTTATTATCCTTAATGTTGTGTTTGAGGCCTTTTTGTAATAGCTGTATTTCTTCTTTGTTTAGTGGTACTTCCGTTAAATTTGTCAGTCTAGTATGAAAATTGTGTTGTTGGTGTCGGTCTGTTGATTCGCGCTGTCCCGCAAGTTTGTTTAACTTCCTGTTCAACGTTCTGTATTTCAGTGTCATTTCGTGTTCGATGTCATTCCTTATGCGGTCGAATATGTCCATTAGGGTGTTGGTTGGTATGTAGTCCGTTAGTATTAAATGGATGTTTAAAATTTCTATGTTTGTCTGTTCTTTCTTGGCGTATAAGCTTCTCACTTCATTTTTGATGAAGTCCTTCTCAGCCTTTCTAATCGTTTTTCGGCTTGCCTCTGTGTTGGTCTTGATTTTGATTTGTGCAAATTTTGGTGTAACATTCAGTGTTAGACATTGTTTGTTAAACCAAATATTCGCCTTAATCGTATGTATTTTAAGTACGCGTCGTTTGTATACTGTCAATAATCCGCTGGTTTCTGAGTTTAAAGCCTGACTGGCATTAACAGTTTTTTGTTGTTTTTTTACTCCGACAAGGTTGAAAGTTGATGTATTTTGGAACGATTTTCCGTCGATCCTTGTCAAATTTGGTTTTGAAACAAACAGGTTTCGGCGTTGTGCCATCTTCAGTGTTATTTTTCGTTCTGTTTAGTTTACGTCTGGCGGTCCCTATTTATTGTGTTTTGTCCTTCGTAGGTATCGGTATCTGTCGTTACCTAGCAGCCAACAAATGTTTGTAGGTGTATGCTACCTGAGTTTAGGGTTTATTTGTCAGCGTGAAGTTTTTTTGTGGTATGCATGGGTAGGTAGAAGTCAGTAATTTTTGTCCTGCTGGATGTTTTGTGTTGGTCCTGTGCGTTAGTTTCTTTGGTAGTACCTAAGTTCGTGCTTTGTTTTTTGTAAACAAGTTTCAATGGCTCAAATATTACGTGCGAGTTGGTGTTCGTCTGTTCGTTTATTATTCTTCCGTCAAATGTTTTCTGTTTGTATATCTCCATGTTTTCCAGTGCGTTTAGGCGCCGACCTTTTTGCTGCACATGCAATACCTTTACGGTTTTCTTAATGTTTGCTGGTGTACATTTGCTGTGGAACATGTGATTTGCAAAGTTAGATTCAGGTGTTGTGGTGGGTTTCCGTGACTTCTTGTTGTAATCCCTTATGTGTTCGCGGAACCTTGTTCTTACTTTACGTCCTGTTTGTCCTATGTAGCTGTATTGGCATTCGCAGGTCAGTTGGTATACGCCTTGGCTGTTTAGTGAGTCCTCTGTATTTGTACTTGTCCGTAGTATTCGTCCTAAGTTGTTTACTGTTTTAAATGCTGTGTGAATGTTGTGTTTTTTGAAAAAATTTGCTAATTTATGTGTCGATTTTCCTGTATAAGTTAATACTGTCCATGTCTTTCCGTCTTTATCCTTATCGCTTCTTTTTGGGGTCACATTGTTTCTTCTGATTTTGTCTATCAGATCTTTTTTATATCCGTTATTGACCGCTATGTTGTAAATAATGTTTAGCTCTCTCTTGTGTGCTTCTGGAGTTAAAGGTGTTCGTTCTAGTCTGTCAACTAGTTGCTTTAACGCCGCATTTTTGTGCTGCTGAGGGTGGTTCGAAGTGTTATGAATTACCGTGTCTGTGGCTGTTGGTTTTCTGTAAATTTCATAGCCAAGTTTTCCTGTGGTCTTGTCTGCCCTAATTGCCAGATCTAGGTAGTTAATCCTTCCTTCGCTTTCTGTTTCCATTGTAAACTGTATGTTTCCGTGTTGTTTGTTGAGATACTCCAATACTTGTTTTTCGTTGTTGCTGGTTAGAATGCAGATAATGTCATCAACGTATCTCGCGTAAAATGTAACACCCAACTCGGTTGTAAGTTCTTTCATGTATTTTTCTTCCAAATTCTGCATGAATACTTCCATGAGTACGGCTGAGGTTGGGTTCCCCATTCCGAGTCCGTTCGTTTGTCTGTAGATTTTGTTATTAAATTTGAAATAGTTTTGTTGTAGTGTGGTTCTTAGAATTCTTGCGATCTGTGCAGCCTTGATTTTGTTTTTGGTTTTCTCCAGTATTTTTGTGTATACCATGTCTATTGTCTCAGGTAGTGGTATTGAGGGGTATAAGTCCTTAATGTCAAACGATACTAGTTTACTGTCCTTTGTGATGTTAACGGTCGTCAGTTTCGCTATCAGTTCCGTTGTGTTAGTTATTGTGTGTTCGTTTTCAAGTTCTAGGGTGTCCTTCAGTATCGTTTTTAGATGCTTTGATAATCTATATCCAGGTGCTGACTTGTAGTTGATTATGGGCCTCATTGGAATGTCCGGTTTGGGAATCTTCGGTAATGCGATCAGTGGTGGGGCTGCTGGGTTCATTTGGGTTAGTTGGTGTGCAATCCCCGAGCTTATAATGCCGGTTGCATCTTTTATGGCTCTTTTTATTTGCGTTTGGTACTTGTCCGTTGGGTCCTCCCCCACTCTCTTGCAACCCATTTTTTCAATGAGTTCTTCTGTCTTGCCTATGTATTCTTGTTTGCCGATGAGTACTGTTGTATTGCCTTTATCCGCCTTGGTTGTTACGACATTGTTCCTCCTGAGCTTCTGTTTTAATTCCCTTGCAACGTTTTCTTCCTTGCTGTTCTTTGTTTCTTGGTCGATTTGTATTTGGTTGCTTATTATTTCTCTGCACATGTGTCTTGCGTGTTCCTGCTCTTCGCTCGGCATTAGTGATATTGCGACCTCTGCATCTATAATGGCTTGCTCCGCCCGTCTCTTCCTGTTATTATCCTTAATGTTGTGTTTGAGGCCTTTTTGTAATAGCTGTATTTCTTCTTTGTTTAGTGGTACTTCCGTTAAATTTGTCAGTCTAGTATGAAAATTGTGTTGTTGGTGTCGGTCTGTTGATTCGCGCTGTCCCGCAAGTTTGTTTAACTTCCTGTTCAACGTTCTGTATTTCAGTGTCATTTCGTGTTCGATGTCATTCCTTATGCGGTCGAATATGTCCATTAGGGTGTTGGTTGGTATGTAGTCCGTTAGTATTAAATGGATGTTTAAAATTTCTATGTTTGTCTGTTCTTTCTTGGCGTATAAGCTTCTCACTTCATTTTTGATGAAGTCCTTCTCAGCCTTTCTAATCTTTTTTCGGCTTGCCTCTGTGTTGGTCTTGATTTTGATTTGTGCAAATTTTGGTGTAACATTCAGTGTTAGACATTGTTTGTTAAACCAAATATTCGCCTTAATCGTATGTATTTTTAGTACGCGTCGTTTGTATACTGTCAATAGTCCGCTGGTTTCTGAGTTTAAAGCCTGACTGGCATTAACAGTTTTTTGTTGTTTTTTTACTCCGACAAGGTTGAAAGTTGATGTATTTTGGAACGATTTTCCGTCGATCCTTGTCAAATTTGGTTTTGAAACAAACCGGTTTCGGCGTTGTGCCATCTTCAGTGTTATTTTTCGTTCTGTTTAGTTTACGTCTGGCGGTCCCTATTTATTGTGTTTTGTCCTTCGTAGGTATCGGTATCTGTCGTTAACTAGCAGCCAACAAATGTTTGTAGGTGTATGCTACCTGAGTTTAGGGTTTATTTGTCAGCGTGAAGTTTTTTTGTGGTATGCATGGGTAGGTAGAAGTCAGTAATTTTTGTCCTGCTGGATGTTTTGCGTTGGTCCTGTGCGTTAGTTTCTTTGGTAGTACCTAAGTTCGTGCTTTGTTTTTTGTAAACAAGTTTCAATGGCTCAAATATTACGTCCGAGTTGGTGTTCGTCTGTTCGTTTATTATTCTTCCGTCAAATGTTTTCTGTTTGTATATCTCCATGTTTTCCAGTGCGTTTAGGCGCCGACCTTTTTGCTGCACATGCAATACCTTTACGGTTTTCTTAATGTTTGCTGGTGTACATTTGCTGTGGAACATGTGATTTGCAAAGTTAGATTCAGGTGTTGTGGTGGGTTTCCGTGACTTCTTGTTGTAATCCCTTATGTGTTCGCGGAACCTTGTTCTTACTTTACGTCCTGTTTGTCCTATGTAGCTGAATTGGCATTCGCAGGTCAGTTGGTATACGCCTTGGCTGTTTAGTGAGTCCTCTGTATTTGTACTTGTCCGTAGTATTCGTCCTAAGTTGTTTACTGTTTTAAATGCTGTGTGAATGTTGTGTTTTTTGAAAAAATTTGCTAATTTATGTGTCGATTTTCCTGTATAAGTTAATACTGTCCATGTCTTTCCGTCTTTATCCTTATCGCTTCTTTTTGGGGTCACATTGTTTCTTCTGATTTTGTCTATCAGATCTTTTTTATATCCGTTATTGACCGCTATGTTGTAAATAATGTTTAGCTCTCTCTTGTGTGCTTCTGGAGTTAAAGGTGTTCGTTCTAGTCTGTCAACTAGTTGCTTTAATGCCGCATTTTTGTGCTGCTGAGGGTGGTTCGAAGTGTTATGAATTACCGTGTCTGTGGCTGTTGGTTTTCTGTAAATTTCATAGCCAAGTTTTCCTGTGGTCTTGTCTGCCCTAATTGCCAGATCTAGGTAGTTAATCCTTCCTTCGCTTTCTGTTTCCATTGTAAACTGTATGTTTCCGTGTTGTTTGTTGAGATACTCCAATACCTGTTCTTCGTTGTTGCTGATTAGAATGCAGATAATGTCATCAACGTATCTCGCGTAAAATGTAACACCCAACTCGGTTGTAAGTTCTTTCATGTATTTTTCTTCCAAATTCTGCATGAATACTTCCATGAGTACGGCTGAGGTTGGGTTCCCCATTCCGAGTCCGTTCGTTTGTCTGTAGATTTTGTTATTAAATTTGAAATAGTTTTGTTGTAGTGTGGTTCTTAGAATTCTTGCGATCTGTGCAGCCTTGATTTTGTTTTTGGTTTTCTCCAGTATTTTTGTGTATACCATGTCTATTGTCTCAGGTAGTGGTATTGAGGGGTATAAGTCCTTAATGTCAAACGATACTAGTTTACTGTCCTTTGTGATGTTAACGGTCGTCAGTTTCGCTATCAGTTCCGTTGTGTTAGTTATTGTGTGTTCGTTTTCAAGTTCTAGGGTGTCCTTCAGTATCGTATTTAGATGATTTGATTATCTATATCCAGGTGCTGACTTGTAGTTGATTATGGGCCTCATTGGAATGTGCGGTTTGTGAATCTTCGGTAATGCGATCAGTGGTGGGGCTGCTGGGTTAGTTGGTGTGCAAACACCGAGCTTATGATGCCGGTTGCATCTTTTATGGCTCTTTTTATTTGCGTTTGGTACTTGTCCGTTGGGTCCTCCCCCACTCTCTTGCAACCCATTTTTTCAATGAGTTCTTCTGTCTTGCCTATGAATTCTTGTTTGCCGATGAGTACTGTTGTATTGCCTTTATCCGCCTTGGTTGTTACGACATTGTTCCTCCTGAGCTTCTGTTTTAATTCCCTTGCAACGTTTTCTTCCTTGCTGTTCTTTGTTTCTTGGTCGATTTGTATTTGGTTGCTTATTATTTCTCTGCACATGTGTCTTGCGTGTTCCTGCTCTTCGCTCGGCATTAGTGATATTGCGACCTCTGCATCTATAATGGCTTGCTCCGCCCGTCTCTTCCTGTTATTATCCTTAATGTTGTGTTTGAGGCCTTTTTGTAATAGCTGTATTTCTTCTTTGTTTAGTGGTACTTCCGTTAAATTTGTCAGTCTAGTATGAAAATTGTGTTGTTGGTGTCGGTCTGTTGATTCGCGCTGTCCCGCAAGTTTGTTTAACTTCCTGTTCAACGTTCTGTATTTCAGTGTCATTTCGTGTTCGATGTCATTCCTTATGCGGTCGAATATGTCCATTAGGGTGTTGGTTGGTATGTAGTCCGTTAGTATTAAATGGATGTTTAAAATTTCTATGTTTGTCTTTCTTTCTTGGCGTATAAGCTTCTCACTTCATTTTTGATGAAGTCCTTCTCAGCCTTTCTAATCGTTTTTCGGCTTGCCTCTGTGTTGGTCTTGATTTTGATTTGTGCAAATTTTGGTGTAACATTCAGTGTTAGACATTGTTTGTTAAACCAAATATTCCCCTTAATCGTATGTATTTTTAGTACGCGTCGTTTGTATACTGTCAATAGTCCGCTGGTTTCTGAGTTTAAAGCCTGACTGGCATTAACAGTTTTTTGTTGTTTTTTTACTCCGACAAGGTTGAAAGTTGATGTATTTTGGAACGATTTTCCGTCGATCCTTGTCAAATTTGGTTTTGAAACAAACCGGTTTCGGCGTTGTGCCATCTTCAGTGTTATTTTTCGTTCTGTTTAGTTTACGTCTGGCGGTCCCTATTTATTGTGTTTTGTCCTTCGTAGGTATCGGTATCTGTCGTTAACTAGCAGCCAACAAATGTTTGTAGGTGTATGCTACCTGAGTTTAGGGTTTATTTGTCAGCGTGAAGTTTTTTTGTGGTATGCATGGGTAGGTAGAAGTCAGTAATTTTTGTCCTGCTGGATGTTTTGCGTTGGTCCTGTGCGTTAGTTTCTTTGGTAGTACCTAAGTTCGTGCTTTGTTTTTTGTAAACAAGTTTCAATGGCTCAAATATTACGTCCGAGTTGGTGTTCGTCTGTTCGTTTATTATTCTTCCGTCAAATGTTTTCTGTTTGTATATCTCCATGTTTTCCAGTGCGTTTAGGCGCCGACCTTTTTGCTGCACATGCAATACCTTTACGGTTTTCTTAATGTTTGCTGGTGTACATTTGCTGTGGAACATGTGATTTGCAAAGTTAGATTCAGGTGTTGTGGTGGGTTTCCGTGACTTCTTGTTGTAATCCCTTATGTGTTCGCGGAACCTTGTTCTTACTTTACGTCCTGTTTGTCCTATGTAGCTGAATTGGCATTCGCAGGTCAGTTGGTATACGCCTTGGCTGTTTAGTGAGTCCTCTGTATTTGTACTTGTCCGTAGTATTCGTCCTAAGTTGTTTACTGTTTTAAATGCTGTGTGAATGTTGTGTTTTTTGAAAAAATTTGCTAATTTATGTGTCGATTTTCCTGTATAAGTTAATACTGTCCATGTCTTTCCGTCTTTATCCTTATCGCTTCTTTTTGGGGTCACATTGTTTCTTCTGATTTTGTCTATCAGATCTTTTTTATATCCGTTATTGACCGCTATGTTGTAAATAATGTTTAGCTCTCTCTTGTGTGCTTCTGGAGTTAAAGGTGTTCGTTCTAGTCTGTCAACTAGTTGCTTTAATGCCGCATTTTTGTGCTGCTGAGGGTGGTTCGAAGTGTTATGAATTACCGTGTCTGTGGCTGTTGGTTTTCTGTAAATTTCATAGCCAAGTTTTCCTGTGGTCTTGTCTGCCCTAATTGCCAGATCTAGGTAGTTAATCCTTCCTTCGCTTTCTGTTTCCATTGTAAACTGTATGTTTCCGTGTTGTTTGTTGAGATACTCCAATACCTGTTCTTCGTTGTTGCTGATTAGAATGCAGATAATGTCATCAACGTATCTCGCGTAAAATGTAACACCCAACTCGGTTGTAAGTTCTTTCATGTATTTTTCTTCCAAATTCTGCATGAATACTTCCATGAGTACGGCTGAGGTTGGGTTCCCCATTCCGAGTCCGTTCGTTTGTCTGTAGATTTTGTTATTAAATTTGAAATAGTTTTGTTGTAGTGTGGTTCTTAGAATTCTTGCGATCTGTGCAGCCTTGATTTTGTTTTTGGTTTTCTCCAGTATTTTTGTGTATACCATGTCTATTGTCTCAGGTAGTGGTATTGAGGGGTATAAGTCCTTAATGTCAAACGATACTAGTTTACTGTCCTTTGTGATGTTAACGGTCGTCAGTTTCGCTATCAGTTCCGTTGTGTTAGTTATTGTGTGTTCGTTTTCAAGTTCTAGGGTGTCCTTCAGTATCGTATTTAGATGATTTGATTATCTATATCCAGGTGCTGACTTGTAGTTGATTATGGGCCTCATTGGAATGTGCGGTTTGTGAATCTTCGGTAATGCGATCAGTGGTGGGGCTGCTGGGTTAGTTGGTGTGCAAACACCGAGCTTATGATGCCGGTTGCATCTTTTATGGCTCTTTTTATTTGCGTTTGGTACTTGTCCGTTGGGTCCTCCCCCACTCTCTTGCAACCCATTTTTTCAATGAGTTCTTCTGTCTTGCCTATGAATTCTTGTTTGCCGATGAGTACTGTTGTATTGCCTTTATCCGCCTTGGTTGTTACGACATTGTTCCTCCTGAGCTTCTGTTTTAATTCCCTTGCAACGTTTTCTTCCTTGCTGTTCTTTGTTTCTTGGTCGATTTGTATTTGGTTGCTTATTATTTCTCTGCACATGTGTCTTGCGTGTTCCTGCTCTTCGCTCGGCATTAGTGATATTGCGACCTCTGCATCTATAATGGCTTGCTCCGCCCGTCTCTTCCTGTTATTATCCTTAATGTTGTGTTTGAGGCCTTTTTGTAATAGCTGTATTTCTTCTTTGTTTAGTGGTACTTCCGTTAAATTTGTCAGTCTAGTATGAAAATTGTGTTGTTGGTGTCGGTCTGTTGATTCGCGCTGTCCCGCAAGTTTGTTTAACTTCCTGTTCAACGTTCTGTATTTCAGTGTCATTTCGTGTTCGATGTCATTCCTTATGCGGTCGAATATGTCCATTAGGGTGTTGGTTGGTATGTAGTCCGTTAGTATTAAATGGATGTTTAAAATTTCTATGTTTGTCTTTCTTTCTTGGCGTATAAGCTTCTCACTTCATTTTTGATGAAGTCCTTCTCAGCCTTTCTAATCGTTTTTCGGCTTGCCTCTGTGTTGGTCTTGATTTTGATTTGTGCAAATTTTGGTGTAACATTCAGTGTTAGACATTGTTTGTTAAACCAAATATTCCCCTTAATCGTATGTATTTTTAGTACGCGTCGTTTGTATACTGTCAATAGTCCGCTGGTTTCTGAGTTTAAAGCCTGACTGGCATTAACAGTTTTTTGTTGTTTTTTTACTCCGACAAGGTTGAAAGTTGATGTATTTTGGAACGATTTTCCGTCGATCCTTGTCAAATTTGGTTTTGAAACAAACCGGTTTCGGCGTTGTGCCATCTTCAGTGTTATTTTTCGTTCTGTTTAGTTTACGTCTGGCGGTCCCTATTTATTGTGTTTTGTCAGTAATTTTTGTCCTGCTGGATGTTTTGTGTTGGTCCTGTGCGTTAGTTTCTTTGGTAGTACCTAAGTTCGTGCTTTGTTTTTTGTAAACAAGTTTCAATGGCTCAAATATTACGTCCGAGTTGGTGTTCGTCTGTTCGTTTATTATTCTTCCGTCAAATGTTTTCTGTTTGTATATCTCCATGTTTTCCAGTGCGTTTAGGCGCCGACCTTTTTGCTGCACATGCAATACCTTTACGGGTTTCTTAATGTTTGCTGGTGTACATTTGCTGTGGAACATGTGATTTGCAAAGTTAGATTCAGGTGTTGTGGTGGGTTTCCGTGACTTCTTGTTGTAATCCCTTATGTGTTCGCGGAACCTTGTTCTTACTTTACGTCCTGTTTGTCCTATGTAGCTGTATTGGCATTCGCAGGTCAGTTGGTATACGCCTTGGCTGTTTAGTGAGTCCTCTGTATTTGTACTTGTCCGTAGTATTCGTCCTAAGTTGTTTACTGTTTTAAATGCTGTGTGAATGTTGTGTTTTTTGAAAAAATTTGCTAATTTATGTGTCGATTTTCCTGTATAAGTTAATACTGTCCATGTCTTTCCGTCTTTATCCTTATCGCTTCTTTTTGGGGTCACATTGTTTCTTCTGATTTTGTCTATCAGATCTTTTTTCTATCCGTTATTGACCGCTATGTTGTAAATAATGTTTAGCTCTCTTTTGTGTGCTTCTGGAGTTAAAGGTGTTCGTTCTAGTCTGTCAACTAGTTGCTGTCAACTAGTTGCTTTAACGCCGCATTTTTGTGCTGCTGAGGGTGGTTCGAAGTGTTATGAATTACCGTGTCTGTGGCTGTTGGTTTTCTGTAAATTTCATAGCCAAGTTTTCCTGTGGTCTTGTCTGCCCTAATTGCCAGATCTAGGTAGTTAATCCTTCCTTCGCTTTCTGTTTCCATTGTAAACTGTATGTTTCCGTGTTGTTTGTTGAGATACTCCAATACTTGTTCTTCGTTGTTACTGGTTAGAATGCAGATAATGTCATCAACGTATCTCGCGTAAAATGTAACATCCAACTCGGTTGTAAGTTCTTTCATGTATTTTTCTTCCAAATTCTGTATGAATACTTCCATGAGTACGGCTGAAGTTGGGTTCCCCATTCCGAGCCCGTTCGTTTGTCTGTAGATTTTGTTATTAAATTTGAAATAGTTTTGTTGTAGTGTGGTTCTTAGAATTCTTGCGACCTGTGCAGCCTTGATTTTGTTTTTGGTTTTCTCCAGTATTTTTGTGTATACCATGTCTATTGTCTCAGGTAGTGGTATTGAGGGGTATAAGTCCTTAATGTCAAACGATACTAGTTTACTGTCCTTTGTGATGTTAACGGTCGTCAGTTTCGCTATCAGTTCCGTTGTGTTAGTTATTGTGTGTTCGTTTTCAAGTTCTAGGGTGTCCTTCAGTATCGTCTTTAGATGCTTTGATAATCTATATCCAGGTGCTGACTTGAAGTTGATTATGGGCCTCATTGGAATGTCCGGTTTGTGAATCTTCGGTAATGCGATCAGTGGTGGGGCTGCTGGGTTCATTTGGGTTAGTTGGTGTGCAAACCCCGAGCTTATGATGCCGGTTGCATCTTTTATGGCTCTTTTTATTTGCGTTTGGTACTTGTCCGTTGGGTCCTCCCCCACTCTCTTGCAACCCATTTTTTCAATGAGTTCTTCTGTCTTGCCTATGTATTCTTGTTTGCCGATGAGTACTGTTGTATTGCCTTTATCCGCCTTGGTTGTTACGACATTGTTCCTCCTGAGCTTCTGTTTTAATTCCCTTGCAACGTTTTCTTCCTTGCTGTTCTTTGTTTCTTGGTCGTTTTGTATTTGGTTGCTTATTATTTCTCTGCACATGTGTCTTGCGTGTTCCTGCTCTTCGCTCGGCATTAGTGATATTGCGACCTCTGCATCTATAATGGCTTGCTCCGCCCGTCTCTTCCTGTTATTATCCTTAATGTTGTGTTTGAGGCCTTTTTGTAATAGCTGTATTTCTTCTTTGTTTAGTGGTACTTCCGTTAAATTTGTCAGTCTAGTATGAAAATTGTGTTGTTGGTGTCGGTCTGTTGATTCGCGCTGTCCCGCAAGTTTGTTTAACTTCCTGTTCAACGTTCTGTATTTCAGTGTCATTTCGTGTTCGATGTCATTCCTTATGTGTTGGTTGGTATGTAGTCCGTTAGTCTTAAATCGATGTTTAAAATTTCTATGTTTGTCTGTTCATTCTTGGCGTATAAGCTTCTCACTTCATTTTTGATGAAGTCCTTCTCAGCCTTTCTAATCGTTTTTCGGCTTGCCTCTGTGTTGGTCTTGATTTTGAAGCTCAGGAGGAACAATGTCGTAACAACCAAGGCGGATAAAGGCAATACAACAGTACTCATCGGCAAACAAGAATACATAGGCAAGACAGAAGAACTCATTGAAAAAATGGGTTGCAAAAGAGTGGGGGAGGACCCAACGGACAAGTACCAAACGCAAATAAAAAGAGCCATAAAAGATGCGACCGGCATCATAAGCTCGGGTTTGCACACCAACTAACCCAAATGAACCCAGCAGCCCCACCACTGATCGCATTACCGAAGATTCACAAACCGGACATTCCAATGAGGCCCATAATCAACTACAAGTCAGCACCTGGATATAGATAATCAAAGCATCTAAAGACGATACTGAAGGACACCCTAGAACTTGAAAACGAACACACAATAACTAACACAACGGAACTGATAGCGAAACTGACGACCGTTAACATCACAAAGGACAGTAAACTAGTATCGTTTGACATTAAGGACTTATACCCCTCAATACCACTACCTGAGACAATAGACATGGTATACACAAAAATACTGGAGAAAACCAAAAACAAAATCAAGGCTGCACAGATCGCAAGAACTCTAAGAACCACACTACAACAAAACTATTTCAAATTTAATAACAAAATCTACAGACAAACGAACGGACTCGGAATGGGGAACCCAACCTCAGCCGTACTCATGGAAGTATTCATGCAGAATTTGGAAGAAAAATACATGAAAGAACTTACAACCGAGTTGGGTGTTACATTTTACGCGAGATACGTTGATGACATTATCTGCATTCTAACCAGCAACAACGAAGAACAAGTATTGGAGT